>JAYEPQ010000012.1:6315621-6915621 GCA_036321105.1 Dracaena cambodiana | reverse complement strand
TGTACTGGTAGGAGCACTTAACCAATGGATACAATGAAGATCCACGTACTAATTCCATGAAACGGGTGTTTGGCTCAGGTGTTAACAATGACCATGCACTTATTTTTCTCCAGTGACTAATACATCTAAGTGGATCTCGTTCCTGTATATATATTATAGTCTTAAATATGCACACACACAGTAAAGTAGTTTAAGGTTTAAAACGGAAATATTACCTCATCTTTTAAAACGAAAAAAGCAACGTGCGTCTTCAAACTCTTCAGTACTGACAAATCAACTGGACCCCGGTAATTTGACTCATGAAGATCATCTTCAGAGCCTTCTGCATCAGTATTCTCTTCTTCTCGTCGTTCACTAGCATATCCAATCAAATTTGGAGTTTCTATATTTATTTCAGTATCCACACCCACTTCGATTTCTCTCTCTTGTATCGGGCGTTGGATTTGTGGTCTGGATGCTGCTTTTTTCCTCCTTAACGAGGCCGTTGGTCGAACACGAGAAGATTCTGCCGGATCCATCTATGTAACACAAAGATATTTCATTTATACATACTTGTTATCAAACCAATAAATTTTCTATGTGCAAATAACTAGTAATAAACTATAATTTCCTACAAATATCAAATTTTATCCATTTATTTTAAACTTCTAAATGTATTAATAAATTTTAATATTAACACCTCCGATTATAAAATAACTACTGGTCTCGCAAACTTTACAACTACGATTACAAAATTATATTTTTTTCCCTAATTATAATCTAAATATTAAATAAACAAAATTATCAACAAAATTATACTCGTCTAGAATTTTCCGAATGTAAATTATTATCGAACTATACAAGAAGTTTTCACTTTTCAAGACAGTTACAAAGCATATAAGAATAAACAAAATAAAACAAAATTAAATTTAAATTAAAGAAGACTTAGAGTAGAGCTCAAAAATCCTGAACCGAGAAGAAATCAGGCAGCTAGAGGGTTGGGTGTGGCAGCAGACACTGGAGGATTGGGGTGTGGCAGCGGCGGGTGGGGGCGGAGCTGGGTGGGGCGGGCAGAGGGTTGGGGGGCCGGGCGGAGGTGGGTGGGGGCGGAGGGGGTAGGGGCGGGCGGAGCCGGGTGGGGGCGGGGGGGGCGGAGGGGGATGTGGGGGCGGGCGGAGGCGGGTGGGGGCGGAGGGGGAAGGGGCGGAGGGGGTAGGGGCGGGCGGAGATCGGTGAGGGCGGAGGCGGGCGGAGAAGAGAGCGCCGGGGTGGAGATGGGGCTGGGGTCGGGCGGGGCTGGGGTCGGGCGGATCTGGGTGGGAGCGGGGGGGGTGGCGCCGGGGGGGGGGGGGAGCCGGGGGGTGGCGCCGGGTGGGGGGGAGCGGGGGGATGGCGCCGCGGGGGGGAGTTTGGGAAGGAGAGGGCGCTGGGTGGGAGCGGGGAGAAGTGAGGAGAGAGTGAGACGAGAGATATAGCGGAAGGGTATTTTGGGAAGAAATACGTGCTCACTAGGAAAATTTTTCCTTTTCTTAACTTAAACAGGGCTCACTAGGAAATCTGGGCTCACTAGGAAAAAACTTGTGCCCCTTTAGAAGTTCCCGGACTGCTTCCCTCTCTCAGGGAATTTCTCAATAAGCACACAACTTGTCGTATAGAGCACACCTTGCCTAGCGTGCACACTATTTCTTTTGAAAAGAGAGTTATTTTAGTGCACACACCAATTTTTTCCCTTCCCATTTGTTTTCCTTAATTAACACACTAAAACTCCAAAACTCACATTTCCAAACACTACAATCTCATAACTCAATCTCCTCCAATCTAAGCCTAGTCCTACCGGCCGTGCGTGAGTCTGCATCCGATACCACCGCAGTTTTTTTAACTGACGCCATGGCTATCCTGCAGTCCCTATGCTCTCCCATACATACCATGTGGAAAATAATAACGTTCTGAATCTAATTTCGAGTCAGAGAGAGAGAGAAATAATACTGTCTAGAATCTATCTATAATAGAAAATAATACTGTTCATGATCTGATCCGGACATGAATGGATGGATAGAAATTGAAAACAAGGTTAATATGACATAATACTAAATTTTTAATGACAAATTTATTTTATAAGTTGAAAGGCGTGCTCCTTTAGAAATTCCCCTCCCTCTATCTCTCTAGATTTGTTTTGGTTAATCACCCAAATTAACCAAAACAAGAAAGAAAGATGTGGAGGCGATCCGCATCGTTCATCCTCGACAAACGCCTCGGACAACAAACCCCCTCGACCCCCGACAACTCACTCGACTCTCACTCCTCCATGGACCCTAACCCTAATCCCAACGGCATCTCCGCCTACTACCAGACACGGGCCGCGCACCACGCCGTCGTCACCAGCGACTGGCTCGCCCAGGCCTCCTCTGCCGCCGCCGCCGCCGCCCACTCCCCTCCCCCGCCGACGCCGCCGCCCGCGGAGGCATCCGCCGGAGGGAGGTTGTTTAGCGTGATCGATGTGTTCAATTTCTGGAGGAAGAAGCCGGATTTGGCGGAGGCCGTGGCGGCGATCATGGCGCTGGCGGCGGTGATTAGGTCGAGCGAGGCGACTACGATGATGGAGCTCGAGATCGAGCTCAAGAAGGCCTCTGATGCTCTCAAGGTTGATTTTTCCCCCCTTTTTATTTTGATTTGATTCATTCGTTTCATCAGTTTGAAGTTTGGTCAACCTTGGAAGTTGATTACATTGAATTTTCCACCATATTAATATAGTTTCATTGGATTGGATAAAATAAAATCAATAAGAAAAATGCTTGAGAAAAATGTGATAAACTTCGTAAAGCTCGATTCAACGAAGCGTGCATGCCTCCGCGTGCACATGTACTTAGAATGAATTGCTCTCGTTTATGCATGGAATATAAACAATAAACAATCAGATGTGTTTATATATTCATGTTTAATGCATGCTTTATGGCATTGTGTTCGGTTGTGATGCTCCTAGCTCTTATTTAGATAAGCATGTTGTTAGTTTTTGGGTTTGTGGCTGAAGATTGAAATTGCATGTTCTTGAAATTATATCCGGACATTTACGTACTGGCATATCACTATAAAGCTCGGTAAGTGAAAAATTTATGCCTGACTTATTCCTTTAAGAAATTTTAAAAAAATTTAACTAAATATATTCGAAGCTCTATTGATATATTGATGAAATGAAGCTTGACTATATATATATATATATATATATATATATATATATATATATATATATATATATATATATATATATATATATATATATATATGCCAAATTACTGAATAGGACTCTTGCCCCCCTGTCATCAAGTGAGGAGGCAGGTCCCCCAAATTACTCTCTCCAGAGGATATGCAAGTAAGGAATATAAAGTCTTGTTCTTCTCTATTCTTAGATAATCATTGTCCTGCTTAGGTAAGGAATAGGCCTCAGCACGTTTCTTCGAGGATGATACTGAAATTACGGTTCATTCCCTCCTTGCAACTAAACAAGGGGAATAAGAACCAGTAAAAAACTTCATAGAAAAGTTCCGGGAGAAGTCCGTGCATTGCAAGTACGGAATGGTCCAGGAAACTTTGGTAGAGGCATGTCGACATAATCTGAAGACCAACGTGCTCTTAAAAATGGGGGCCGTGGAGTCTAGGACTTGGAAGGATTTGCTCAAATAAGGAGAGCAAACCGAGGACTTGATCCGCCGAGTTGAAGAGTCTTGTGAATCAAGAAATACTGAAAGTAATAGGCCGTATACGCAAAATAATAATAAGAATAAAGGGAAAGCGGTAATGGCGTCAGAGATCGCTCCACAGAAGACAAATCCTCCAAGCCCAAAGCTCCAAAATCAAAAGGGCGCGAGACAAAATAGGCCTCAGCAAGAAAGGACATACACTTTTAAAGCGGAACAGACGCCTACACTCTTCCACCTACTTCTTAGATAGGAAATGTTGAAACTTCCGAAGAAGAGGAAACTGGAGAACGCTGGTAAAACCAACGACCCCAACTATTATTTTTACCACAGGAATGTCGAACACCCTATCAGGGATTGTTGCCCTCTAAAGAACAGGATCCAAGTATTGATAGAAGCTGGAGTCCTGAGCTTTCTGAACTCCACGGAGTGTTGAGCTTACCGACGCAAATCATCGTCATTTATTGCAAGTTGCTGGGTCAACCGCTGACGAGACTCTTCGATAGCACGGCTCCTTATTATGCCCTCCTGCTCGAGCTGTCCTTTTTGAAGGATCAGCTCTTCTCGTTTCTTAACGGATTCCCCTAGCCGAGACTCACTGGCTTCTAGAATAGCCCGAGCCTTAGCGATAGTCTCTCTGGCTCTAAGGATGGCGGACTGACTCCCCTCAATCTCAAAATCTACTATCTCTAACCCCCTGAGAATTGACTCATGGCTTGCCTGTAGCTCCGCCAACTCCCACGACCATTTTTCCTCCTGTCGCCTCAACTCCTCTTGACGAGCTGTCAATTCTGCCCGTAGCTGCGCCAACACTCGCGAAGCGTTAAGAGAGGCCTTGGTAGACTCTAAATCATTCTTGTTTTTGCATACATACATATATATATATATATATATATATATATATATATATATACATATATATATATATATACATATATATATATATATACATATATATATATGTATAACAATATACAGTATATAGTTGTCTTTTGTTTTTGCATACATATATATATATATATATATATATATATATATATATATATATATATATATATATATATATATATATATATATAAAACAGTCTGAGCACTGGTATGTGTTAAGATAATTCTATAAACAAGTTGAAAGGTCAAAATAATATTGATTTGTTCTTGTTTAAATTTCATGTCTTGTTTATCAACTAATTGAAACCCATATGGGTGAAATTGAACGGAAGACCGTAACATGGTAATTCAAAATTCAAATAGCATAACAACTAGACTGTTTCTGTGAGATTTTTTTTCTGGTAGTGATAACTATTCTCGTCCCGTTTGTATTATTTTTAAAATTTTTGATTTTGAATAAAAACCCAAATCCCAAATTATTAGAATGCCCTAAACTTCAAAAGCCAATATCAGGATGAGGGCCTAGTGCCTATATCAGAGCTGTATTTATAAACCTTCTCCAATGTTAGGTGTTTGTTTAGCTATAAGTCTGTTTGCAAATAGCGTTTCATGTTGATACTATGTGAGAAATATTCGTTAGAATGATTGCCCAATTTGATAATTCCCCTTTCCTTGTAGCTTCTTCTTCGTCATTCACTTCGGACCAGCTTGAGGGGGGGGTGGGGTTACCATCTATAGATCATGGCATTGTATGCTTAATCTGAAACTTTTATCTGCTATAATTGTACCAGACATGGTAACTTATGTCTCATTTCCACTGCAGATTAGATTGAAGAGTTTCCTAAAATCCAATAAACTCAAGCCTTTTATGTTCCTAGTTGCCTATGTTAGAAGAGCACAGTGAATTTAATAGTCAACATACTTTTAATTTCATGAAATTATTTTTATCTGTCAGTTTAGATGGAGGCATTGTATTTTTAATCTGAAACTTTTATCAACTATAATTGTGCTAGTATTGGTGAAATTTTTATGTCCCAGTTCCCTTTATGTTGGTTTCAAGCCTTTTCTAAACCTTACAAACTCAAGCCTTTTATGTCCCTAGTTGCCTATGCTATAAGAGCTCGGCGAATCTAAATGTCAGCATACTTTAAATGATGGAAAATCATTATTATTCTGTTAGTATAGGATATTTTTCTCAAAATGGAAGTAGGGCTATAAAATTAGTATCACCTGACTGAATCGATCCTCCTGTGTTTCTGTTGTGTCTATGCTGGTTAGACAAGTCAGTGCCTTAATGCCTTTTGTTATTGGTTCCATCCCTCAGGCCTTTTCCAGACAAGTCACTGCCTTACTGGTTAGACAAGTTAGATAATTTAGTTCAAGAACAAAATTCCTAAAAGATTATTGATCTCCAAATTCGTGTGCCTGTTCATTCAGAAAATTCTATACCTAAACAAGTGAAATCTGTATAGGATTTTCACAAAAGATTTTCGATGTTGATCAGAGAATTTAACTTGGGAAACTAACGAGGCTACAATCTTTTTCTGCGTAGATAAAGTATTACTACGATCAAAATAAACAAAGCTAAACAATATCGGTGGTGGGACCAGAAAGGAGAAAGGTGAGAAAGCATTTATTTATAAGAAAATCAAAAGATTTGTTAGTTGATAACATTAGCGTTGAATCCAAAGAAGAGTTTAATCTGATTATGATGGATAGAATCAGTTAAGATGAGGCTTTAATTTGTTTTAACTATTTTTTTAAAAAAAGAACTAGAAAGATATATGATTGAGATGGGTTTCATGTGAAAAGCATTGAGGAAGTTTGAGCCAATCTAACAGATTAGCATTCACAAATTCTAGGTCTCTCATGTTTACCACTGAAGTTGGAATAATAATATTAGTTGGTATATTCGAAATGAATGAAAGTGGTCCGTTATCGACGTGGTGTAGATCAAGGACCTCGACTGGAGTCCTGTGATCAGCCTGGCCATATCCCCCCAACCTGTCACATGATTTTTTTGACCTAGTATCTATTATTAGAGGAAGTGTAGAATGAGGGCTTGAGATGGCTCAGGCATGGAGGATGACTGGTCTACGGAGGAGGCCTGGCTAAGAAGATGTTTGTATGTTTCTGCATAAGACTGTAAGAGGAGAGCACAGCTAGTTAAACTGGATGTGCATTACAAAAAAATAATTTGAGAAGACTTGTTTCTTGCTCAGATGTTTATGTATGAATGATGGCTAAGAAAGATCTGCATTCTTGTGTATATAGAAAAAGCCAAAAAGGTAGGGTGATGATATAATATAAGCTATAATCATATTACCATTTAGATTCTTTGTTGCAAAATCCTGCAGTATTAGGTATCAAGATGGATGGATAGACGCTTCTAGAAATTACTTAATATATTTTATTTCCTTTTTTTATGGGGAATAAATTACTTGATATCTGACATCTTACAGTTCAACATTAATGTAGAGTTTCCTCTCACCATAGCTCGTAAGGGCCTATTTACAATCAGTGGTCTTGTGTCACCATTTTTCTTTTGTGTTGTACGCTATCTAAAAATATATGTATTTTCATGTCTTTATGTCCAGTCATGGGACACAACTTCCATATCATTATCCGCTGGCTGTGATTTATTTATGCGATATGTGACTAGAACATCTGCTTTAGAGTATGAGGACTTCAATGCTGCAAAATTACGTTTAATTGCGTGGTGAAAAGTTTGGAGAAATCTCACTGAGGGTAAGTTTTTCTATTAATTGCCTTTTCTCTTTCTCATGTCCTGGTAATATTGATTTTAATTTGCAAACTCAATTCACAGGCTCGACGAACCATTGCTATGCTAAGTCAAGATTTTATATTTGATGGTTGCACAATCCTAGTTCATGGTTTCTCAAGAGTTGTGCTGGAAGTTTTGAAAACAGCTGCATCAAATAGGAAACTTTTTCGTGTTCTCTGCACAGGTTGTTTTCGGTCTACTATACACAAACTTTGTGTACTTTGCTATAGTCAATTCCTATTATCTTAAATATTTGAATGTGGTTGTATGTGCAGAGGGAAGACCAGATAGAACAGGCTTACGGTTTTCAAATGAACTTGCACAACTAGGGGTTCCCGTTAAGCTTCTTATTGACTCTGCAGTTGGATATACCATGGATGAGGTTGACATGGTTTTTGTGGGAGCCGATGGTGTAGTTGAAAGTGGAGGGATCATTAACATGATGGGAACATTTCAAATTGCACTTGTGGCTCATAGCATGAACAAACCTGTTTATGTTGCTGCAGAAAGTTACAAGGTACTACCTCACTCTTTACAAATATTTCTTTCTTCGAACATCTTTGCAGCCCTAATATGATTAGTTTCAGAACAAGATAGTTGGCTTGGACCTATCTATTGTTCTTTTAAATTTTAATATAATTTTCCTTGATAGGCTTTTTTTTCCGCTTTAGTACATATGATATGCTCACTCGTCTAGACAAATATTTAGCTTTCCTAAAGTTTTATTCAACAAGTTCTGTGTTTTGAAATTAACATTAAATAATCGCTCCTCATGCTATGGCTGTTGATTTTCTGTGGAGCGACTAGTGACTCCCTTTTTGCAGGCTGTCACTGAGGTTAAAAGGATAAGTTAGGCTCCTGAATTAAATGTGATGGAAGAAGGTAATGCCCTTGATATAACGATGTATTAGTTGCCAATAAGTTGGAAGTTTATTAAATACCTGCAGTAAAGGTACAACCATAGAATACCTAATACTTCTGGAAACCCCATGCGCAGTATATTTCCTGGTCACGTGATCAGTTACATGGATCTACTTGAGCTCTCAGTAGATAAAGATTGTATTTTCAGAGATAGGGGATTGCAACTCTTGACACTGAAAGCTCTTGCCATTTAATGACACCATTTATTAGCACAATAAACGATAGATCAATCAAAATGTAATATAAACCTAAGTTAGATCTATCAAAATGTGATATAAACAGAAAATATGTATTGATCTGGCAACCAGAGATTCAGAACTGGCCTTTAGGTCTAAAACTTGTCAAGGGTGAGAAAGACATGATCAGAACCTGCAGTAGCATAGAGTAACCTTAACATCCTCAATGGAATATATGATGAATGCATCTGTGAATCAAAATCAAAACCAATCAAACTCGGTAATTTCATGTATCTTCTCTAAAGTTTTAAGATATATATTATGAACTTAAGCGTAAATGATCTTTATCTTCTACTTACATATGTTACATGGAGAGTTTCTCTCCCACTACTAGTCATTAACCTGTATAAAATTTTCTCAACTACCCTTTCTGGCACCTCTCTTGTTCTCATGGATCCCATTTCTTGGTTCCGTAAATTTCCTTCCCTTCTATTCTTGCCGCTGAAAGTCCCAGTTATCCTTTCATATCTCTGATGGTGACCTTATTCTTCATTGTTGCCTTGATGCTCACTTTATTATCTTACTATCTTCATTTCAGTAATTGATTTTCTTAGGAATTGGGTATCCATGCAAGTATGCGAATGACAGGAAGGACTTATATGCACTGTGTATAGTTTAATAGAGGTGGCTCTTTTAGCCGAAAAAGAAAAATGCGAAAAAAGTAGGTTGCATGACTGCTCACATGCCATGCAAGTAGGTAAAGTATTTTCTATTAAATATTAGCTTGGTTTCTGATCATGATGGGATACGGTGATGTTATTTGGTTTTCTCAGTTTGCACGGTTTTATCCTTTGGACGAGAAAGACCTGGCACCTGCTCTTCATCCTATTGACTTTGGAGTCCCCATTCCATCAGGAGTGGAGGTGGAAACATCAGCAAGAGACTATACTCCACCTCAATATCTCACACTTCTGTTTACCGATCTCGGTGTTCTTACTCCTTCAGTTGTAAGTGACGAGCTAATTCAATTGTATCTATAACACATCCTCATAACTTCTCAAGATGGCAGTACTGGAACTCAGATGCAGAAGAAGAATTTGGTCTCATTGCAGTAAAGAGCATGCTTTGATAGAATTTTGTACGTGAGATTTATAGGTTTTATTCAAGCTGAATGGGTGCTGGGGTAGTATTATCTCTGTTACATCCAATTTATAATCATTGATTTGAACGGGCAACTGTGTAGAAATGCAGGAATTTGTTTTGTACATGAAAACCAGATGAAAATAGGACCCAATTAACTCTGCCATTGGTAAACAAGGATTTTCTTTTTCTTTTCTAGAGGGATGGTAATGGACAGGAACGACAAAAAATGGGTTCGTGGACATGCCCATAACAATCCCTACTCTTTTCTATGTTGCAATTGATTTAGTTTGCTGGATAGCTCTGTAGACTAGTTCATGCTGTCAGATCATGTTTGGAGAAAGTAACCAACAGTCTCTATTCAGTGCCCACTTTCAGTTTCCTTCTTATTATGCTGTCAAAAGCTTCAAGCATGTCGTATAAAGTTTCGTATTTTTGGGATTATTTTCAACTTATGAACCCCTTGGAACTGAACTTGCATGAAGATGCTTTTGTTTACAAATGAATGTGGTGTTAATGTTTACTGTTCATGCACTGCTTGCAGAAGATGCCTATGTTTCTTCAAGCTTGAGCAGATTTTACGTATAAACTGCATGGTAAATTTATCAACTTAAATTGTTCATAAAATACAATGCCTCATGCTGTTGTTGCAGTGAATAATATACAGATACTTGATGAATTATAATATATTTTCTGTGGCATATTAGAATCATGCTTGCATAAAGGAAAATGTTAACGATGCAAATTTGATATTCGTATAGAGTGTGCTCAACTGCTATCCTATATGTCCCTTGAATTCAAAACCTGACTAATCAGTTTTTTTTTTTTTTTTAAATACTCATAATTGAAATAAATCTTTTATATTCAAAAGTGTTGAAGAGAGAAAATTGAAGAAGAAATGAATTCTATTTGTACTCTTTTTTGAAGTTGTGATTTTTGAATCATTTTGACAAAAACAGTAGAGATGTAGCAATAAGTTATCTATCTATCTCTCTCTCTTTTTTTATATATGTACGCTGCAAATTTGGAATTTGATATAAAAAATAGTTGTAATTTTATAATTATATAATTAAATTTCATGGCAATAATTCGAGAAGTATTAATTTTATTTTATTTTATTTTTATTATTGAGATAAAGAAGTGAGCGTTTCTTTTTGAAAAATAATCATTCTCGTGCATGTCCTATCACAAAAGATAGTTTCATATTTTTTATGTGGTAGTTAGAAATTTTTTTTATTATAATTTTTGCTCTTTTTTTTAAGGCTTGTAGTTGTTAAGTACCTTGTATATTTTGTATAAATTTCAAAAATCTCTTAAATTAGGAAAGTAACATCCTAATTTTATCATTTTTTCTGATTTTTTTTTTTGTTTTCTAAATTGAAAATTCTCTCTCTCATCTTCTTTTAGTATAGTAATATAGAAAGATCACTGCATCGTCTACTTTCTTTAATCTCAAATATCAATTATTATATGATCAACAGTATATATCAAAGAAAATTAGCATCTTTTTGTACTTATTTGTGTATTGCACTCTTTTCTTTTCCAGAGAATTCTGAATGGATATCCAGAACAATATTGAGCTCTGCTGCGCTAGAGCATTTCTCGTAACAAGCTCCACAAAAAGAGATTAGCAATGCAAAAGATTATTTAAAATGTGTCAATCAATTGTAAAAATGAGACCCCATTTGGGCTGAGCACAGTTAATATTGGAAGAACAAAAGAAAAATATGTTGGCCAATAAACAGAGCTCGCCAAAAAAGAAGGAAAAAAAAATGTAAACATATGTATTAATTTGGGGCTGAACATAGTTCGGTTTGATACTCCATTTGGTTAGTTTCAGACTTTTTTTTTTAATTTTTTTTTCTAAGACAAGATACGAAGGAATACATTCTCTTATACCTCTCACCGTAGATATCTCGTACCGCAAAATCCAACCATTGATGGAAAAAGAATCACGTTAAACAATCTTTGAATCCGCTTCACCGCCCTTCCTAGCAATGTAATATGTGCACATATTAACATTCCTTCAAGAATGTTGAATCCGTACCTAGAAAAATATGCTGACAAATAAACAGACATCACGAAATAAAGGATATAAAGGATCATGCATATCAGAATCTACCTGTATAAACAACAAGGGAGCATTATGAGCATCCCTTCTGTCACAATTTGCTGATGTGAAATTTCAGCGGCTGCCCATGCAAAAACTCTCTCATAATCTTATACTCTCAGCTTTCAGTAAAGACTTAGAAGAAATAAGATTATCAGACTTTTGTTTACTATTTAGATCAATTTCTTAAGATTTTTTTTTTTTTTTTTTCACTCTCCGATAGGGATGATAATTGACGTGTCTGCGGGTCAATTTTTAGCTCTCTATACAAAATTAAGAATTAAAAAAATAAAAATTTTATTTTTAATTCAAAATTTGATATAGAACTGGGTAAAAATTGACCAAGTTTTTTTGATTTCGGCCCGGTTCGGTTCATAAGACCGTTCAGTCTCTTTGGCTTGAGAATTTTACACCCGACCGAACCTCACCGTTCGTAGTGATGTTCGCACGGGCACGGGAGTTTCCGGGAATTTCTAGGTGGGCACATGATTTTTCCTAGTGAGCCCACTTTTCCTAGTGAGTGTACCCTCTCTTTTAAAAAGAGAGGGTTTTTCTTAGTGAGCCTACCAATATTACCCAAATACTCTCGTCTCCTCCTCTCCCTCACCTTCTCCTCTCTCCCACACAGTCTCAAGAAAGAACCCATCACTTTTTAATCCAATAACCCATCTCAAAAAAAAAATGAAGGAACCGCTCTCCCATATTGGCTCCCGGCTTCGCTCTGCCCCCGCTCCGCCCCACCCCCACTCCCCTTCTCCTTCGCCGTCGGCCTTGATCCGGGCTGGACAGCCAGGATCAAGGCCGGGCGGCGAGGGAGCAGGGGAGTGGGGGCGGGGCAGAGCCGGGGCAGAGGGTGGGCGGGCTTTTTTCTGGCTTCGACAAGGAGTGATGGAGGGCGGGCGGGCGGGCGGGCGACGGGCTTTTTCCCTGAAAGCGATGGAGGAAAGTTGATAGAGGCCATGGAGGAGAGGAGAAGAATAAGACATGATATTTTCGTCCAAAATTTTTAATGGCAAGATCGTAATAAAATAGAAGTTTTAAGTGGGCTCACTGGGAAAAAAGTTTGCCCATCTAGAAACTCCCGAGTTTCTAAAGGAGCACACCATTTTTCCTAGTGAGCCCACTTCTCAATTTCAGCCTATCAAAATTTCACTATCTAGTGGGCTCACTAGGAAAATTAGTGTGCTCATTTGGAAACTCCCCCCGGGCACAACTAAGGGAGCTTCTAAAGGGGCACAACTTTTTTCCTAGTGAGCCCAGAATTCCTAGTGAGCCCAGTTTGATTTTAGTAAAGAGAAAATTTCTTAGTGAGCATGTTTACTATTCCGAAAATACCCTTTATCATATATATTCCTCATCTTCCTCTTCTCTCCTCATTTTTCCTCCAACCGCCTAACCCAAAACCCTAATTTTCTCTTTCCTCTTTTCTCTTTCCCTCCCCCCTCCCCTCATCCTCTCTATCTTTTTATCTACCTCCTTCTCCTTCCAAATCTTCTCTCTCTCCCATTCGAACAGCCGACGCCGCTACTCTCGTCGACGAGGAAGAGACGCCGACGCCACCGCAACCGCCGACGCCGCCAATAGTGACTCTGGACGTTGCTGCCGGTGTTCTCCCGCCGCCGCCGCCACCTTCCCGCCATTAGTAGGTTAATATTCTTAATTTAGCACTATTTATTTTAAAATTTAAATTTTTTATTTTTGGATCAAATAACTCTTGATTGTGATTTTGTTGGGATGGAGAGGAGGAAGAGTGAAGGAGGTATCAAATTTGGTTCTAGCAATTTTTTGTTAATTTTGATTTTTAATATTTAGATTATAATTATGAAGAAAATTTAATATTGTAATCGTAGTGGTAAAATATGCGAAATTTAGTTATTTTTTTAATCATAGACGATAAACCATTTATTGTGTGTATGCATGTATTATGACTATATGATATATACAGGAACGAGTCCACTGCGTTGTATTAGTCACTGGAGAAAAATAAGTGCATGGTCATTGACGACAGCGGCATGAGATGTTATTCAGTGCACTTGCGAAGATTAAAACCGTGATAAGTGGTTGCATTCAGCCAGGAGAACCACCAAAAGAACAAGCAGAGGAACAAACCACTCCTGATGCACCGGATACAACGGTTATGACTCGAACCAGAAGCAGACGTCACCCCCTCAGGAAGACACGAAGACAGTGATTAGGTTATATTCTAAGTGCATTGATATGGATGTTGTTAAAAACTTGAAGCGACAAGTGACAATGTTTTCTTTTAAACAATTTGCTATTTTCATGAATACTTGCTCTTTGTTTGTATGGGAGCTTACTTGGTTTATCTGTATGTGTTACAACCAAGTGACTGATATGTTTTCTTTGATCGAAGTGCTTATTTTGGTGGAAGTGACTAAACATATTCTTCGTATCAGTGTATCAACAGCTGTATCTTTGTATCAGTGTATCAGTGTTGTCTTCACTATATTATAGTATCATTTTGGTGGAAGTGACTAAGCTTATATTTACTCTTTGTTTGTATTGGAGCTTATTTGGTTTATTTTTATGTGTTACAACCAAGTGACTGTTATTTTGCTTTGGTGGAAGTGCTTATTTTGGTGGAAGTGTTATCTTCACAATATATATTTTTGGTTGTTTGTATGTATGAGAGCTTAAACATATGCTTCACTATATCATTATTTCACTATATAATTCTTTGTATCAGTGTTGTCATCAATATATCAGTGTATCATTGTTATCAGTGTTCATGTACTGTGTATGGACAAATAGCCTTTACATTTATAAAATAAGCTCATTTATCTTATCCTCATATGAACTTTTTTGATGTATTGAATTAAATGCATTTCTCTCAAATATGTTTATCCTAATTGAATTCCCCTCCAAACACCAAATTGTTGATCATATGCAGGCATGGATTCATGCAAGGATTTCCGCCTGGTATGAGGCTCACCAAGAATTTTTGACCCCAACTAAAGGACCGACGGCCGATGGAAAAAAGAGCCAATTTTTTTTCCCCTTTTTATTTTTTATCTTTTGAATTTATTTGGATTTATTTGTGTATTGATGAAATTTGTAGTCGGAAAGCATAAACTTTATGTATAAGTTCTATGATCTCAGTCGGTTGATTGTATCTTTCTCATACTCCGAGTTAATAATAAATTAGGTGATTTTATTTACCATATGATTGAGCTGGTATATTAGTGTGTTCTGAATCTGTTGGTGATTGTTTTCTTTTTGGTTTTCTGGAATGGGTTGCAAGTATTTAATTCTATTTTTCTTATTGTTTATGGTGGTTAACATATGTAAATATTTATCAATTTCGAAAAAACCGAATCGAATAGAAATAAAAACTAAATTGAATAAATTCTGTTTAGTTGGGAGACAATTTCATGTATTTTGGGAAAAATAAAATAAAGTAAAATGTGATTAGATATCATAGTGGCGGTCTAATAAGAAGAAAAATTTATAGCGGTATGCTTTTGTCACAACAACCAAAAGGTTAAAAAAATCGCAAACCAATTTTTTTAAAAAAATTAAAAATTTGCTTGCTGTTGCCAAGGATTGAACTTGGGGCACCCATGTGACATTGCAAGACTACTAACCACTATGCCACAACAACTTCATGGATAATAAGACAAAAAAATACTAGTTACATTCTGTCCGGGGTATACACCCGGACAAAATTTATTTGTCCGGACTGAGAGTCCGGACTGACAGTCCGGACAGCGGACTTCTGTCCGGACTAACAGTCCGGACAGCTGACTGCTGTCAGGACTGTCAGTCCGTACAAAATACTGCTATCCGGACTATCAGTCCGGACTATGAGTTTTTTTTGGATTATTAAATTTTATCAATTTGCAATATTTCTAGGATTTTTAACTAAGCAAAGATCTAATAAACTCAAATTTGAAATTTAATTTGTAAGATTATTCAATATGAAAAAGGATTTGATGGAATAGTTGTAGGATTTAGATTTTTTTTTTTTTTGGTTCACTGAATTACAGTTTGATTTGAGAAGAGGAAGTGAAAGAGGTTGAAGACAAGGGCAATTTAGTCCAAAAAAAATAATGGCAAACTTGTAATAAAATCGAATTTTTTAATTGGGCCCACTAGGAAAAAAGTTGTGCCCCTTTAGAAGTTCCCAACAACTAACATCTCCTTATACCCGTACCCGTTCGCATACCCGACCCGTACCTTTTGAGAAAATCCGACCCGTGTTTTTCTGAGTTCGTCTCCCCTCTCTCTCTCCTCTCTGCAACTCGATCTCTCGTTTTCAACAGTCTTTGGATTAGGGTTTGTTTCGCCGTCATTTCTCTTCCGAACGAAACTATAACAACAACTCGAATCGTAACTTTAATCGAAACAAAATCAGTAGGAAATCGCCTTCACATGGCGGTAAGCATCTTATTCCTCTTCTTCATTTTGTTTTGCCCCTAAATTTAACCTAATTGTGATCAATGTTTTTCCTGTCGCTGAATCCCTCAGTCGGTGGCGGCGTGCGAAGAATTCCACCAATTGATCCGAATTTTTAGCTCGGATCTCAGGAATCTACCTATCGTGAGGGGCATTGGCGATTTCTTCTCTAATTTGTTCAGTTACAGACCTCAGTCACGCTATAGCGAAAGGTATTATTTTGGGATTTGCTAAAGTTTAATTGAGTTTTGATTTTTGCGCTAAAGTTATCTTCTTTAACACTGCATTTGTTGTAATTTTGTTTTTTGGGTTATTTAGAGTTGATGGGCAATCGCTGTTGTTTATAACGAGAAAAGAGACATTCTTTATTTTCATTATTTACATTATGGGAACTATAGAGAGCAGAGTCGACGTTTTTGCACATTATGATTGATATGTTGCTGTATTGTTTTTATTCTAAAATTTGATTACTTTTTAGTAACGATTACAGTGCGCAAGGGTTCTCATTATATAACCATCTTTTATTTTTGGATTCATGGAAATTGTAGAAGTAATGCCTTGTCACCTTACATTGTCGAAGACCTAATAATTCCTTATGAGGAGCGGTACGAAGTCGATGTTCAAAGTTTGTTTCCTAAGCAGACAGAGTACCAAAACCATGACGATGAGCGTGATCCTCGTGCTGTCTTCAGTGTGCTGGACATGGTCCTTGTGGAGACAATGGAGCGATTAAAGAAAGTAAGGTTGGTCCACTGAATTAGTCTTTTGAACTGATTGATAATTGCTAGCCAGCGCTTCTGTTTTATTATAGAATTTTTTAGAGCATCACATCAGTAGTTAATCTATTGAGATTCAAATTTAGATGAATATAACTCTTAGTGAGGATTCTTATGAGTTTCTCATATTGCCAATAATTTGCAGGGAAGGCTTTAGGGTGCTTAGGAGATGTAGCTTCAATGAAGGAATTGCTTCCGTCCTTCGTAGCGGTTACAGACTTGCCGCTGACAGTGATGGTGCATTGATCAGAACTTTGTGTGCTTCGGGCAAAGTAATTGCTGCTTTGGAGCTACATAGCAGTTTGTTGGGAAATTATATGGTTCCAGATCTTTACACATACAATTTCCTTATGAATGGGCTTTGTAAAATGGGTGATTTGCTGACTGCGACTTGTCTTCTTGAACGGATGGCAGAATTTGGTGTCTCTCCTAATACCGTGACTTATAATACACTTATTGCGGGGTATTGTCATTGGGGCCACATGGATCGGGCTCTCGACCTTGTTTCTTCCATGTCTCAAATTGGAGTTGGTCCTGATATTGTTACTTTCAATATACTTGTTCATGCTCTTTGCATTAGAGGACTTTATTCGGAGGTTCATTCTGATAAACTTCTTGCTGAGATTTTGGAAGAACATATGAAGGAGTCAAATGTTGTTACATCAACAATTTTAATGGATGGATGTTGTAGGCAAGGGGATGTTGTTCAAGCACTTGAACTTTGGAATGAGATGTTTGAGAAAGGCTTGAGAATTGATTGTATTGCATTCAATGTACTCATAAATGGGTTTTGTTTGGTACAGGATATGAAGGTAGCATACAGATATTTCTCTGAGATGTTTAAGAGGGGTTTCCTTCCGGACATTGTGACCTTCAATACTCTCATAAGTGGCTTTGCTAGAGAAGGGAATATCATTGAGGCTTGTGACATTTACCGCATGATGGAGCTTGCTGGTCCACAACCTGATAATATCTCATACAAATCAATCATTCAAGGCCTTTGTCGGCAAGGTGACATCGCTAAAGCTGTTGAGTTCTTACATAAGATGCTAGGTGATCAGCTGGCCCCTGATCCTCGTATTTGGAATCTCATAATTACTGGTTACGGAAGATATGGGGATATTAATGGTGCTTACTCCATTAGAGATATGATGGTGTCAGTGGGTGTGGTTCCAAACGTCTTCACATACAATGCACTAATCCATGCTCATGTGAAAGTAGGAAATGTAAGACAAGCTCTATTACTGAAGAAGGAGATGATTGCCAATGGGATCTTTCCTGATGCTGTTACATATAACTTATTAATTCGTGCTGCATTTCATTCTGAACATAATGCTGATCCCTTGATCCCAAAAATGTGGAATTTTCAACCTGACATTTTCACTTATACTGAGTGGATTAGAGGCCTTTGTTTACAGAGGAGATTGCGGGAAGCTGGAACGATGTTAAAAAAGTTGCTGAGGTCTGGTTTGCCATTAGATCATGTGCCATTTCAAATTCTTATTAAGACATACTGCAAAAGGGGAAACATTGTAGAAGCATTGGACATTTATGAACAAATGACGAGGAAGCAGCTTGTAGGTCATTTTTCTTTGTATCGGTCATTGTTTATTGCACTGAGGAAGAGCAGATACTATATAGATGCAAGTCAAGCACAACATGAATTAGTTGGTGCGACATGACTGTAAAGGAGATAATTCTCAGGTAGCTATAATAATCCATTCTTTAATTAGACATTGATCACTTTATCTATCTGTATGATGTATACGTGGGCGAGATAGCGAATATTAGATTTCACCCATGGGTCGTTGGTGGAAGTTCCTGATACATGGTTCCATTTGCTACAAATATACATTCTAATTTTCATGGCTCATAATACCATGATACTGCACAGCTCACATTAGATGGTAAAAGATAAAGTGATGATATTCATTAAAGTGCATGAAAAGAGATATCCATGGAGCACCATACTGGTTGCATTCTTTACAGATTTATAGTGCAAGATAATAAACAAATGCCCGCTAGTACTTTTCAAATCCTTTTGGGTCCGTTCTTTCTTGACCCTCTTTTTTTTTTTTTTTTTTAAATAGCTAAGAGCCTGTGTGTTCTTGGTAAAATTAATACTTTGTGCCTCATGATCAGATCATCATCATAATGCTAGCAGCTGTACCTACATTGTCACTTGCATTACTGTATCAAGTTAAAATCCTGATAAAGTGGGAGGTGGATATTTATAGTTGGGATTATGACTATATATCTTTTCGTCTTTGAGAACTTGATGAAGGTTGATATCTGTACTTTTGTGTATTTGCAGCATTGTATCATTCATGTAGACTAGTTGATCATTCGGCACTTATCTTGTGCAACCAGCTTTTTCAAGTGCGAAATATCAACACTCTTTTGTGATGATAACAAGTTAGTTTATTTTGCAAGAAACCTTAATTACCAATGACTTTTTACTGCAAGCAACCATTCTAAGGATGCTTTTGAATGTCAAGACATTCTTTTGGTTTATTTGGTTATTTGACTTAGGAGCTTTGTTATTTTATTACTTCTTATTTGTTTGGACATGTGATATCTACTTCTTAAAGAGTCCCTTGAACCACATAACCAAAGAAATTTTAGAAGAAACTTTGAATTTCTGATCTATACCATGAGTGGCCAAATCTTATTCAACCTAACTTCTTTTTTCTTGCTCAAGATTGTTTCCTGTTGAGGCATTCGTTTTAACAAGGGAATAAACTGAAAGGCTAATTTTTCTCCGGTATGCACAATTATACAGAGCCCAATAAGATGACTGTAAGTTAATATTTGGAGCTGAAATATTTTATTTTCTTCATTTTAAATTCTTGAGAAATATAGAAATAACATGTGCGTAGTGAAGGACTGAAAGGTGTAGACCATTTAGATAGTTTGCCGTATACTTTTACATTAATACTGATACGTAGGCACGTCTCGCCTTCACTGAACTGTTTTAACTCCTAAAGGTTGACATTTCAAACTGTCTTGTCCACTTGCTTTCACGTCCTGTGTCATGCAGAAGTTTAAATTCATGCATTAAAACTGCTTATTTCATTTAAACACTCTGAAAAATTTCAATCTTTTTTTGTCCCTGCATGGCAATAATCCTAGAACATTGGAAGTCTGTCACAAAGGCATTACAAGATGTACTTGCTCGAGTACGAGTTAGCCCATTATGACGTGACCAAGCAATGTTGCATGTTTAGCAACAGGTATTAACCATTAATTCTTTAATCTTCATTTTTTATCTTCACCTTCTTTATTTTATTTACTTCCCATATTAATACCACCAATGGTGGATATTTGGATGCTTTGCAGTGGTGCTCTTGGGAAATGGGTTAATTGTAATGTATCTAATGGATGGGCCTTTATGATTGTGATCAGCAACATTGTCTTGCTTCTTTCAAGGTTTGCAAGTTAATTCTCTCTATCTCTGAGTAATTTGCTTATTTAACTAAAATTTTGAGGGAAACCCTCCTTAACATTGATCTAGTTTGCAAATTTTCAAAGGATAGGGGTTTCTGCAACATTTCTTTCTTTTTTCCTCGAAGCAACTGGTGAATCAGTTTGCTATGCGTACCTGTACCTGAGTTCATAATAGGTTGTTAGGTAATTATACTTGCTATCCCATTACTGAAACCTAACGTTCTATTAAATATTGTAATTACTGAAACTTATGCAATGTCAAACTTCGTGCATGTAATGACCTGCACAGTCGTGGTATATGCTTCTGTTAAGATGATTATGCACTTTCTGTTCTGTAATTGCAACATTACTTCTGTAATTATAGTTTTGCCAACATTGTAAGATTTATCATACAAATAATTGAGGAATGAAGAGGACCTTACCAGTGTCTCATTTGTTTCGTGTTTGATCACAGGCCTTTGAGGAATGAAGAGGCCCTTATCATTATCTCATTTGTTTCCCATGTCTGATCACAGGCTTTATGCAAAGGCCGACGGGTTGGAATACATATGCCCATATTGTAGCTGACTAAAGTTGATGAACAAGTCAGTTGAAACAACTTACAAATTTCCCTGATTCCTATGGTTTCCTACAACATGTATCTATTCATCTATTTAACCACAAGGGAAAGGATTATGGGTAGACTTTTCGGCCTTGATGTTGTGTAATTATGTAATGTGGAGAGCTTAAGCTAACATCTTATATACTTTTTCCTGAAGAAGTATCTTATAAATTGATCGTGCATCATTAAATGAATGAATTAAGTTTCATCGGGTACAAGCTTTTGCTGTGCAATAGAGAATTGTAGGCGAAACTGGTATGTGGTTTCAGCAATATCGAGTGTTTACCCGAACTGAATTCTGATCCTTTATTCTTCAATGCTATTATCACTACTTGCAGTTAGGCTTGGTGGATCCTGGGAGGTAAGTAATTTTCTTTTGCCTAATCCTTAGCTTCATTATTACTTCCAACTTCCAAGAATGAAATTAACAAGTTTTAAACAACGGAATAGCTAGTGGCATCAGCTGATCACTTATGGTATTGGAATCAGCCATGTCTATCTGTAATATCAGAAATATTGGCAATATCGGACCAATATTGTACGAGATATCACACATCTTATACTGTATATGTTGTATATATCAACACTGGGCGATATTTTAAACCTTGGAAATTAGTGATAATTTAAAATCCTCTATACACATGGAAAGAGTTTATACTGACAACAGATTATGTAATAGGTGTATGTGCTAGAATAATACTTGTGCTGCATAAGGTGTAACCTAAATATCTCTTAAAAATGCTGGATATTATTTCAGATGCAGGAGGATGTCCCAAGGGGATTATTCTAATGGGAGTTGAGAGCATTTAGTTACTTTTTTTTAAGTATGGACAGTATAGAGACATAGTACAAGTATCCCACCTTTATATGGACTGGAGACCAAAGGATACGCGCAGTCTTACTCATGCCATGACCAAACATATATAAGTAGGTTTACCTCTGAAGAACTTGTTATTATTGAAGAAATGGAATAAATCTTGTTAACAACAAGTTTACTTGGAGATTGTGGACTGCTAGACTGGTATTGTTATTGGATTATTGTTAGTGATGTTAACTTTATGTTTATTTCTCAACTTTTCAGCTAAATGTAAGGAATATCTTGGCTTCTTTTTAAGCAGCGATGGTGTATTATCATGTTCCTAGTCAAATTTATTGGTAATTGATAAATGGTGAAATGCAGGATGCACATTTTTCAGGGAAATTCACAGAAAATGTAAGTTGATTACCTATTTTTTTTTTATCAGTGAGAACATCAGAGTAATTTGGTATGTGGTGTCACAGGAGTGGACAAATTAGTCCATATTTGAATTGATTGTATTTGCATTTGCATTTTTGCAATCAATGTGTCTCCTCAGGTAATAATTTCTCTAGATAGTTTACTCTTTTGTGAGTGATTTTACATGTCCTCATTATAAAATTATGTAAAAGTTTATTCAGAGCCCCATTGTTGATACATAATTGGAAAAGGACAAGTACAATTGTATTAACATAGAAGCTCAAACATTTTTTATTTATTTCCTTTCATATAAATGTGCTTCTTTTTCCTCTGATTTTGATGTTTTCTGTTATTTGATTATTCTGAAAACAATAATGACTCTGTTAACCTGGTTGATGAGAAGTGATGAATTTCCTTTTTAGCAATATCTCATGGTTCTCTACGAGCAAATAACATAATAACCATTGGGTTCATGAATATTTATTGCATGTGAAGTTCATCCATGAGGATTTTTTCTTAGCTTTTGCTTATAAACAGGAAAATTTCTTAGATCGACCAATTGAAAAATGCGAGAAAAATGTCATTATTACCATTATGTTCATTCTTTCGCATCGGAAGAAGACTTTGATTCTTCTTTTGTGTTCTCTTTTAGTGCAACTGGCTATTTCGATGGTCATACCAAAGAAACTCATTGTTGTTAACATTTTTACTACAGTTATCAGTATTGAAGTTGCAAGGTATTGTTTTGTTTCATCTCTTATTTCATGTCTTAGTGTCCTTTGCTGCCACTAATTTTGATTGCAAGGCCCCTTGGGCATCATGTGTACAGGTTTTCAGAAATAATGACTACATTGTGTTATATTTCATGGAAAAATAAAACACAATATTTGCATGTAGTCGAATTTTTCCATGAAATATTGTGTTTTATTTTTGCAAGGAAAAAGAGAAACAGTACCTTGATAATACATAGTTATGATCTAGGTTGTGATGATGCGGACATGAGATGCATGTACATGGATACGTTGTACTCCTGAAATCCTTTCAGGATATGAATGCATCGTGGATACAAACAAACCTTCTTTAATACATTGCATACATTTCAAACACATCCTAATATGTTTGAGCTATGCCAAGTGTCTAGCAGGTATTCATCAAATGTTTGAGAGCTAAGGTGTTAGATACCAGTAAGGGTGAACATCCGGTCGGAGCTGAAAAATGTATTCTAATTTTTGGCTTAATTCTTCTTTTTCTGATGGTCGATTCACGTTTTGATAAAAAAGATAGACCTTGCAGAGATTGGAGGATTCCGATCAGAGACAGAGAGGAGATGAGGCTCTGATCGTCTTGCTTGGCTGAATCTGACTGATTTCGAATTGGTCGGATGTGATCAGAATCTGATAGAGTCGGTTGGAGTTTTCATGAGTTAGAATGGAGAGAGCTTTTTCACAAATATAGAGAGAGAGTGGGAAAGGTAGGTGGGAGAGAAGGGAGAGGGAAGGGAAGTAGGTCAGCAGGGAGGGGGGACCTTCTTATATTCGGGGACCTTCTTATATTCTGACCAAATCCGATAGGAGCCGGATGGTTCTTATATTCTGACCAAATCCGATAGGAGCCGGATGGAGTGGTCGAGGCGGTTAGTGTTCATCCTAGATACTGGTTTAGAATTAGGGGCGTTTATCTGTGGGGCTTGTATCCGAACCAAATTGTAGAAACATAAGATTTTAGCTAGCTTGAGAACTTACCCAAATCTGGATCAGCTTGGTGTGATTTTCTTCAAAAACCCGTCCGAATCACCCGCCTAACAGTCAAAACTTGGAACCACACTCAGAATCTGGCAAAACTTAGTTTCTTCTTATATGTATATATACATTATCATGCACTATTTATGTGTGCTAGTGAGTTTCAACTTTAGCGGGCATCATCACTTTTTAATTTGCGATAACTTTTAAGTTTGACTCTCGATTGAAATTCAATCTGGATAATATTACAAAAAATATGTGTGTGTGTTTCGCTTGTAAGAAAGTACTATTTATGTGTATTTATAATATTTCGAATTTGAATGATCTCACAGAGAATATGAGACACGAGTTAGTATAGTTTATAATAATTTCTATGAATGCATAAAGTAATAGTAACTAGTCTTTTTTAGGGAGAAATCTACGATTCTATCTAATTCTATCTTTAGAATCATACATCTCTGAGAAGGATATTCGATTCTAAATGGGGCTAGCTCGAATGGTTTTACATCGGATTAGCTCGGATAGTGCCACATTGGATATAAGACAAAAATTAGTGTAATTTATAATGATTTCTATAAATCTATAAAGTAATTATAGTTAGATTTGAAAGTAACACGCAAAAGTGAGGGTCATCTCTTTAATTTTGCTGGCACTAATAAATATTGATACTCGTGCAAAATGTCATATGTTATTATCTCCGTTATCTTTATAAAATCTTCAATAATGAGCTCTCTGTAGAATTATTTGTTTTCCATTCAAAGAAATTCTTGAATTTCTTCTGATCTTTTACAAACAAATCATTCTTATTCTTAATAATAAGTCATTCTTATTCTTCTTTAATTTCTTCTAATCTCTTTAATTTTACTGGTACTAATATATATTGACACTCATGCAAAATGTCATATGTTATATCTCTATCATCTTTATAAAATCTTCAATAATGAGCTCTCTATAGAATTTTTTGTTTTCCATTTAAAGAAATTCTTGAATTTCTTCTGATCTTTTACAAATGAATCATTCTTATTCTTAATGACAAATCTCATTTTTCTTCAACTCTCTCTGTCTATTTTTCTTCTTTTTCTTCTATTGTCATATATCATTATCTCGGTCATCTTTATAAAATCTTTAATAATGAGCTCTCTTGTACAATTTTTTGATTTCCATTCAATGAAATTCTTGAATTTCTTCTGATCTTTTACAAACTTTTACAAACGAATCATTTTTATTCTTAATGGCAAATCTCATTTTTCTTCTTTTTCGTCTCTCTCTGTCTATTTTTCTTCTTCTTCTTTTGTCATATATCATTGTCTCCGCCATTTTTATAAAATCTTCAATAATGAGCTCTTTGTAGAATTTTTTGATTTCAATTCAAAGAAACTTTCTTCTGATTTTTCTGATTTCAATTCAAAGAAACGTTCTTCTGATTTTTCACATATGAATCATTCTTATTTTTAATGACAAATCCCATTTTTCTTCTTCTTCTTTTATCATATATAATTATCTCCATCATCTTTATAAAATCTTGAATGGTGAGTTCTATGTAGAATTTTTTGTTTTCCATTCAAAAAAAGTTCTTAAATTTCTTCTGATTTTTTGCATACCATCATTTTTATTCTTAATAACAAACTTTATATTCTCATCTTTCTTTTCCTTCTTTTGTCTCTCTCTGTCTATTTTTTATTCTCTTTTATATGATGGGTAGGTGGAAAGTGGAAAGGAAAAACTAAAAGAAACTACTTAAGATGTAACTTAATTTTCTAGATCTAATTCTGTTATTAAAATTTTAATTTTTTATATTAGTCAAAACTCACGTATATATTTTTTTTATAACGGCACTCAAATTGATTGTTTATCGGGAGTTGAATTCAGAACTTTCAATAAATTAGAGAGAGAGTAAAACCGATTGAGATGAGGCTCGTTGGTACTAAATTTTCAGTTACAAGTGAACACGGGTAAGAGGAAGTAAGAAGGAATTTAACTCATGTGCTAACCGCGGTTAAATTGCATGGGTTATTTGTCAACTGACAATTCTATAACTTACAACTAAATTTCTACAGATTCAACCAGATTATTATGAGAAAAAATGGAGAAATTTTACCAACCCTAGTCCTAGCAGTCAATATAATCAACCAACCAACCAACCATTGAGATTCTAGATTCGGATGTATACGAAGGTTAGGTAATAATTTTGCATTTAAAGAAAGTAGATCCTCAGGACATCACTCATATAGTCATATTCTAATTTTGTCTATGAATTTAAAATAAAGTTGAAGTTTTTTTGACAAATTAGGCAAGCTCCTGTACCCACCAACTTTAACGGGTCAACTTTTAATCTGTATTGTTCAAAATTTTAAATATGATAGATTAAAAATTGACATGGAAATTTGGCTATCTCAAGTATGTTATATTACCAAAAAAAATACCAAAAAATTGATCACATCAGAAGGATATCAATTTTCGTATTTTATTACGATTTCTAATTAAATGAGAAGAGATGACTCTTCATTGTCTTGTTATATATATATTGTTATCAGATAGCATTTATTCTATATCCAGAGAATACTTCAATTTGAAATGTTTAATATTTACATTTTGATAAGAATGAAAATAATTCAAAAATAATAAATCAGAGACAATTCCAATATAATTCCTTTGTATCACAAAAGAATGGCCTTCGAATATTGTATCACAACATGTTATCAAAATACATGAATTGTTTCCATTTTAATGTACTGTATCCATAAATAAATAGTGATATATACATTAATTGTACCAAGTCGACTAAAGATTACATTAATCAGCTCCAATGGAAGCTATTTATTTTAAAAATTATAAACATTAAACTATGTTGAACAATTAACTTTGTTTCGATATGCAAGCCCAGAGAATTGCAAGGAGAAGAAATAAAAGATTTTTCCAAGACCAACCTAATTTATTTTGTGTGTAAAATTAAGCAGAAAAAATTTCATTAGCGAAACAATTGGAATCTCGAAAATACCAAAAAAGAATCAGTTATGTTGCCTTATGAAACATATAACATGACGTTTCACTTTTCGATTCATTGTACATTGTTCAAAAAATGTGGAGGTCTGATCCAATAAACTTATATTGGTTTTATTGGAAAAATGAAAAATTTAAGCATCTTTGCTCTAAGGGAAATTCAAAATGAGCACACCACTTGACTTAGTGAACAAATAATTGTTTGGTGAGTACCAACAACAACAACTAAGCATTTTATCCCAAGTATTTGGGGTAGGCTACATGAACCAAAAAAAGAATCACTCCAGATCGATCATTTTGATATTCCTTTTCTATTCATTTCTATCAAGTAATATCTCCTTATTTAAACCTCTAGACTCCATATCTTTGCGTATCACCTCCATCCATATTTTTTTTGGTTTTTTCTTCGTTCTTTTAACTTGTCCTACATTGATAAACTCTTCTCTTCGAACTAGTACACTTGTAGGCTTACGTTGCACATGACTAAACCATCGTAAGCAATTTTCTTGTATTTTCTCATCGATGGGAGTTACACTTACCTCTCGCATTTTCTTATTGATAAGAGCTACACCTATACATACTTGTACACCTACCTTAACACGGATAAAAACTGGTGCACTTGTTTGATGAGTACTGTCTCCTTTTTTTAAAAAAATGAGTTTTTTTTTTAATTCAATGAGCACCCCTCTCTTTCAATTTTAGTAGGCTTTTTCTGAATGAGCATCCCTTTTTTTTTTTTTTTTTTTTTTTTTTTTTTTTTTTTCAATTTTAACTATCTTCCAATCCATTTTCCCAATCTTACCTCACTCTTATCCTCACAAATCACCCGATCGCTCTCTCATCTGCTTGCCCCCTCCCCCACTTGCTTCGCCATGGCTCCCTCCTTTGATTTCTCGTCACCTGCGTGGGATTTAGAGTTTAGAAGCAAAAAAAAAAAAATGAATTTTTTCTTTGGATACTGGATGAGATATTTTTTTTTATTGACGGGGAATGAAGAAATGAAAGTGAAGAATAACTTTGTAAAAGAAAAAGAAAGTATAAACTTGTAATTATTTATAAGTTAGGGTATGGCGCTCCTAAGTCAAGTTGTGTGCTCATTAAGAATTTCCCTTGCTCTAGAAGAGAAATCAGATGTCACAATATCCATTTTGATAAGCTTTCAAACATAAAAGGAGTATTTACTGGTTTGTCCCTCAAATCTTTATATATTATGATTTAGTTCCCCAAATCTTTATATTTAGGATTTAGTCTCTCAAATCTCCTAAGTTACTACAATTTAGTCCTCCTCCCTAATTTTTGACTTGATATTACTATTTTACCTCTCATTATTTATTCTTTCTCTTCCTCCTCTCTCTTCCTCATCTCTTCTCCTTTTTTTCATTATTCTTCCTCTCTTCTCTTTCTCTCTTCCTCGTCTCTTCTCTCAATGAAGAAAAGAGGAGGAAGAGAGAAGGAAGAGAAAGGAGAAGAGAGGAGGAATAATGAAGAAAATGAGAAGATAGAAGGAAGAGAGGAGGAGAAGACAGGAGGAAGATAAGAATGAATAAGGAAGGGTAAAAAGGTAATATCATGTTAAAAATTAAGGAGGGGACTAAATTGTAGTAACTTATGAGATTTGGGGACTAAATCCTAAATCTGAAGATTTGGGGGACTAAATCATAATATATAAAGATTTGAGGAACAAAAAGGGGACTAAATTATAGTAACTTATGAGATTTGGAAATTAAATCCTAAATATGAAGATTTAGGGACTAATCATATTATATAAAAATTTGAGGGACAAACCAGTAAATACCCCAACATAAAATATGTTAAGATATACTGTGAATCTCAAATACATCTGTTCTGTTTGTAGATGACCGAGGGAGAGAGAGAGAGATTTGTTGCAAATTTTATTCATGAATTTTAGATTTCCAAAATTACCTTCATTAATTTTCTCAATTTATTCTTGGCAAAAAACAATTATCTCTCTCTCTCTTTCTCTCTTTCTAGAGGGCAGAGGCCACCTCTTTCTCTCTCTTCTACAACTACTTTTACTACTATAAAACTACCTACCAGCTCCCCAAAAAAAAAAAAAAAAACCTTTTGTTTTGTCCTACCATTTCCGGCAATTCTAAAAGCAAAGGGGTGGACCTTTCTGCAAAATTCCAGCAAGATGTGCGGTGGCGCCATCATCTCCGGCTACATCCCGCCCTCAGCCCAGCCTCGAAGGGTCACCGCCAGCGACCTGTGGCCTCACTTGAGAAAGGGGAAATCGTACAGCTCTGGGAAGAAGCTTGCCAAGGGACCGACTGTCGATATTGAAGAAGATGATGATGATTTCGAAGCTGATTTCCAAGAGTTTGAGTCCCAGTTTGATGAGGTGGAGGTATTTGATGTAAAGCCCTTGTCTTCCCCCTCGAAGCCAGTTGGATCAAAAGGTATAATTTCTTCTTTTATCTTTTTATATTTTGGCTGTTTTAACTGGGTAACTGTGGTAAAGATTGGATTTTGAGTTGTTTATTTAATGATTTTGGGGTTTCTAGAAATGGGTTTTGGTTGGTTTGGAATTTGGATGGAGTTTGTCTCCTGTTTACAATTTGGGCTCTATTTGTTTGGGAGAACTGTTGTAGATTGACCATTTTATTTGTTTGATCATTTTTTTTTCTATTTGTTTGTTAATTTTGTGTTAATAGAAGTTTGAATTAGTGCTATTGAGATTGAATTATTCTGAATTATAAGCTACAAAAGGCAAAAACTTCAGTAGAATAGACAGAGTTAAGAGGAAATTGAACAGGAAATAATTTTATTAAAAGAAATTTGCCTTTTTTTTCTTGTATTTGTTAAAATTATTGTTAGTTATTGTTATATTGATACATTTTGCAAGTTCTTATCTATCATGTGTTGTGGATCTCACGGAATTGATAGCTGTACAAAGTTTCAAATTTTTTCCCCCCGTTTTATAACTTGTTATACTTTTGAGGTCTGATGTAAAATAAATATTGCATTCTTGTCTAAGGAATATCGGAGAACCCTAAAGGACTTAGCTTTCCTATATTTTACCCTTGATCTCTTGGATGAGTACTCTTTAGAGATCCATGGTTGGAATTATTTTGAATAGCTTACCTTTAGTTTGATCTGTCCCAAATAGAGTTTAGTGATTGGCCTTTGAAGCTTCAAAAATTTTGTAAGATAAAGTAAGATGCTAAAAATTCCCTCTTTCTCCTTTTGCTACTTATAATTGTTAGGCTGTTGTTGAGGTATGTAGTTTGGCATCTGACTTTTATTTCAGGATGTGGGATTAGTTCTGTAGGCTCATGGTAGAGTATGCAAACTACAAACGGCTAAAGTAGACATGAAATTTTACGCTTTGTTATTTCAGTGTTTGGCGATTATTAAACTTTTGGGTGGCTACATACTTTGAAATTGCTTCTCTCAATCCTAATATGATGATTTTTTTGGGAGAGAAATAAGTTAGAGTCATTTTTTTTTCATGGGACTTTTTAACGCAGGATGAAAGCAGAATTAGGACTTGATGGTAGAAAAATTGGAGATGTTGGGAAGAACAAAAGAAAATAGAGTTTTTATAGAAACTTGAAACGAAAGTAAAAATGATAAAGATTAATTTGGGTCTCAGCACCCAGGTGATTTCTTACTCATTCTCAAAGAATCCACGAGGAGAGATTTAAAGATTGATTTGGGAATCCACTAGGCGATCTCTCATCCACTTTCAATGAATCCACGATGAAAAATTTCATATTATCTAGCAAATCACCATGCTAAAAGAAAAGATCAATTTTAATCCTCAACATTTAATTCTCCTTCTTCGAGAGTCATACATGATTATTTATAAAAGAAACCACATGCATCACACGGGCAAATAAACAAAAAAAATAATAATAATCAAATCTAATTACATCTAAATAAATCTAATAAGATCAAATTAAATCTCATATAATCCCTCAAATCTGGGCCTTTATTTTCCCCATTACTTTTGCCCTCGGTAGTTATGTTTTAACTTTTAAGATTAGTTACTTTCCGTCTTCTGCTTGATAGCATTGCTCAGTAGGTAATTCCCTTGCTTTTTGTTACGTATATCTTTTGCATGGTGAGTATCCTTATGCAATTCGTAGTAATTTTGATATAATTCCCCACTTGAATTTGCTGCTTTTTAAAAATTTAATTAGATAATAGTGTTCTTATTGGTAATGGATTCAAGTTTCTTTTTCTTTCTTTTGGATAGAAACTCTGAAATTCTCTTTTAGATGTGATGTTTACTCAAGCCTGATAAGAAACCTCCTCTTCAAGACTTTCTTTCTAATTGTTTCGGGAATATCTTGTTTGGCATTTTAATACATGCATCTTAGACTGTTTTCGATACTTAGTAGTTTATTAGGTTTTTCATCTTGTCTAACGGACTCGATATGTGTGCCAAAAATAAAGTAACTGACTAGGTTTATGCTTTGAATTTTGTATATTCCAAATCATCACATGTTTCACTTTGTTCTCTATTAGAGCCTTCAATAGGTTGGTACTTCAATTGGAAAATTTGAATGCCTTAAAGTCATAAATTTTGTTGGAAAAGTAATCTGAGATATGTATAAATCATCCATACCCAACCCTACCCTGGTGATCATAATAGTTGACATGGAAAAACCGATAAAATTTTACTTGCATTTAAAATTTTTCGCACTCTTTGAAACATAGGTGATTGATGTAGAAGAATAGATATACTCAGAAAAATTGTAGAAGAATAAATGCTGAAATCCTGTGGTATATAACTTTCTCATTAATACGAGGATGTGAGATTAGTGAAGCTTGGTTAAAAGGACGAAACAAAAAAAGTAGTTAGCCTTCTTCTTGGTGTGTGAATTTGAGTTTCTTTCTTTTTCTGAGGACTATAGTAGAAACACGATCAACTGACAACTGATCTGTATCTGTTGCCTTCTTTTTCTTTAACTAACTATGCATAAATAAGAGTGGGAATTAGGAGTTTCTTGTTTGCTGTGGGATAGATTAATTATACTCTGTAGATTCTTCAGCATTTTTTCTACTGATAGGTGGCGATTCTCTGGTAATTGGTTGCTTTTGATGGCTACTGCATGTAGTAGCCTTTCATCCTCCATCTTCATCTAGTGCAACTTTCTTTTGGCTAGGGGGTCATTTGAAGGATTTTATGAACCTAAGCTGTATGATTATTATACAAGGTTGCTCTACCTGTTGATTATTCACGTCAACTTTATTTCTCATACTTTATTATTTGTGGGAAGAATTTTATCACTTGTTGTGTATATCCTGTTTTTGTAAAATTGTGCATTAAAGGCTGATCCACCTTGACAGCAAAAAGCTAAGACAATGTTGATAATAACGGTGGTGATGATGATTTATGCCCTCGACTAAGTCCTTGTTGTTATATCTATCTATCTTCATGCAAGTAATCTTACGCATAGAAAGTAATCATTTAGTTTTAATATAAACATTTAATATTTCGAGTGGAGTTTATCAACATACGGCAAGTTAAAAGAGCAAAGGATGATCAAAGAAAACATGGATGGAGGGAGATATGAAAAGATATGGACGCCAAATATTTAAATGAAGATATATTGCTTGATTTAATAAGTGGAGAAGGATCATCTATGTGATTGATTAGACATGATTATCTTTTTGTCCATGTAGCCTATTCCAAGTACTTGGGATAAAAAGCTTAGTTGTTGTTGTTGTATTGACATTAATATTTATTCCTTCGCCTTTCATTTCGTTTTCTATATTTATATAGTTTTTTTAGCTTTATGAGGTGGATTCTCAAAATATTTGTCCAGAATACAAGTATAAGAGAGACCATTCTGTTGCCATTATCCCTGCTTTCCAATTTATTTATTTGTTTCTGTTTGTCAGTCACTTTGAAGCCTGTAGAGTTTGAGGGATCTGCTGAAAAATCTGCTAAGAGGAAGAGAAAGAACCAGTACAGGGGCATCCGTCAGCGTCCTTGGGGGAAATGGGCTGCGGAGATCAGAGACCCTCAAAAAGGAGTTAGAGTTTGGCTCGGAACATTTAATACTGCTGAAGAAGCTGCCCGGGCTTATGACGCTGAAGCCCGTAGGATCCGAGGCAAGAAAGCCAAGGTGAACTTTCCTGATGAAGCTCCTACACCAAAACCAACTGCCACTAGAGCACCAAATCCCGACCTCTCCAAAAATCTTGGCTTTAATCCCGATCCTGAATTCTACTCAACTTTTGGACTCTTTGAGGAAAAGAATCCTGTGAAACCCGAGTATGCAAACACTTTAGCTCCAGTAGAACCGTTAACTTTCCATTCTGATCAGGGAAGCAACTCTTTTGATTGTTCCGACTTTGGTTGGGGAAATGAGATCAACAAGACACCAGAGATAACTTCAGTTCCTCCCCCTACCATAATGGAAGGAAATGAATCTCAAGTGCTGGAATATGTCAACGCCAATCCTCAGAAGAAGCTGAGGAACAATTCAGGAGAGGCAGTGCCGGCTGAGGAGAATGCAGCGATGGAACTCTCAGAAGAGCTGTCTGCCATCGAATCCTACCTGAGCTATCTTCAGGATCCTGATCTCTCAGACGAGTCCTTTAATGGCTTCTTCCCCCATGATGTTTCCGATGCCATCAGTCTCTGGAACTTCTGATTAAATGGCAATGATAGGGACCTCTTACGGTCCCAGCTGTGAGTTGCCATTAGAAAGCTAAGCTGTTTCAGGAGTTTCATATCATGGAGGAGCTTGAGAACAGGTAAGTGGTAGCTCGGATGCAGTGCAGTTAACAAAAAACTATGTTTATGTTACTTTGTCATTGTTTATTTATTTAATGTCACCATGTCTAAATTTTTCTATTCCAGTGTCTGTACTCGTGTCTTTGGCTTCCAACCATTGATATCTGACTAAATCGAAATACTATGTAATCGTGACTCTTCCTAGATGTGGAAGAAATGCTGGTACAAAATTGTTGTGTTTGTTTCAGGGATGATGTAATCTTTTTTACTGATAACTTAAACGTTCACTATATGAGTTACTTGATCAAGTGAAAAAGTTTGAATTGTTATTCTGATCTGCGATGGGGTGCAATTAGAAAATTGCTTATGGTGCAACCTGTGTATGTGATAAGTCTGTTTTGACCTGATGTTTGATTTTGAAGATTTTGCGATCCTCTATTGATGGTAATGGGTATGTTGAAGAGCCGTGGTGAGGATTTGAATGTGCTTTCAGAGGATCACGTGTACAATGGACCGAATATGTGCAGCCTGCATCCTGCATTGTTGGCCGCGTATCCTGCAAAAGTGACTTGCAAACTGAAGCAAGTGGAGAAATTGTAAGCTAAATTAGGACTTGGCACTGTTTCAAATAGAGATGGAAGAAAATGTAGGTGGAAGGTTTGACCCGCAACAAACTTGGCAATTGTACTACAGATGAAGTACAAAAAGTTTGGAGTACAGAAGGCAGCGAGGCTCGGTTTGTTTGTTTCCTCACGTAACACAAGCTGACTTATCATGTGGCTAGCACGGAACCAAGTCAGCCGTGACAGAGTTGTCGTGCCAAGTAGCACCACCCCTTACTCTAACAAGGACCACAAAAAGCTGAAGTTTTCTTTACTGCAGTCACCAGGGAAATTATAAGTGTGTTATTATTTTTTTGAATAAATTTATTCTTTCGTAATTCAAATCTCTGTACCTTCTAAAAAAAATTAAAAATTGTCATCCTCTTCTTTTTCTCCTCTCTCTAAAAACAAAAAAATAAAATATTTTTTTTTTCTTTCAATCATAAAAATAAACGCATTTTCTATAAGTTTATACTTAAACTCTCTAATTTTTTTGTATTTGTTTTCTCAAAAAAATTCCGGTGTAATTCTTTTTTGGTTCATGTAGCCTACTCCAAATACTTGGAATGGAAAATTTAGTTGTTATTGTTTTCTCAAAAAATTAGAAAAAGATTATAAAATATTTTGGATTCACTGTGGAAAGGAGAGGGAGAGGTAGCGTTAGAATCGGAAAAAAAAGGGACACAAAGAGATTATATATTTACAGAGATTAAATAAAAAGGTAGGATGATTCAAACTTAAAAGTGAGTGTAGAGAGCAATATGGGCTTCTTGAGAAACTTGGTGTGTGTAAATTAAATTTCTGTAAAGTTGATTGGTGACTTCTTTTCTATAAGATATTTGCTTGATTAATAGCACAGATCTTTTACCACAATGCACATTCATGTCAATATTCAAAACAACCACTGTACAGATCAGACAGCACCACCTAGGAGAAACAATAAGCATATATTGTACAATTTATTTACAATAAACAGGTAAAGTTACTAATAGGGAGAACTCTTGCCAGCAATGCGAGTGGCCATGTAAAATAAGAGAGCTGAAATTGGTTTGATACGACTGTTGTTGTTAGGAATGAGAATGGACAAATTCAAGAGTTAATTTCTAGTCCGTCATATTCAAATTTTTGAATTAAAAATTAAAAATTTTTATTTCTAATTTAAAAAATTGAATAGAATGAACCATGAATTGGCCCTTAGAACTATCTATTCAAAACTCTAACTAGATCTACCTTTCGAAGTTCTGGGCTATGCATTAACATGTATTCGGGAAATTCTAAATGCACACCACAATGACTTATTGAGCACCATTTTCCCCTATGTTGTAAATCACTTTACCATGGGATGTGGTGCTCACTTAGTAAAATGTGGTGCGCATTTAGAATTTCTAGTTTTCTTCGGACAAATTACAGCTATCTATAAAATGGATGTTTCTGATTTTTAATTAAGAAACACGCTGCATCTTATTCCTTTTCCGTGTCCATCAGTGTTCCTGTCTAGAGCAAAGAAAAGGCGAACAAACACCGTCGAAGCTGCATAAGAAGGCTTCTATTGATACGCAATAATAGAACAATAATAGAACAGCTGCGGCTGAAACCACCAACACGTTTGAGCATAGCAAAATCGCTTTCTTCTCGAAATCTCAGTTGCACTGTGATACACTAATTATGGCCTGGGCCTGGGCCTAAAGTGTTGCTGTATTCGTACAAAGGCCCAGCTTGGGTCATTGGCTGCATTCACCTGCAAGCCTGCAAGGGGAGCTTCTAGATGGGCACACCATTTTTCCTGATGAGCCCACTTAAAAACATCTATAATATTACAATCTTACCATCGAATTTTTTGGACCAAATTTCCCTTATCTTCCTTCTTCTTTCTCCTAAGTTCAGTTAAACCACAAAAAAAAAAACAAAATCCTAAAATCCACAGCGAAAGCAGCGACGGCGGGCAAAAGAGAGAAGAGAGATTTGATAGTGTTGGGTTTAGATAAGAGAAGAGGGAGAGGAAGAGGAAGGAGTAGTTGGGTATTTGGGTTAGAAATGATTTTTTTGGAAGAGAAGAAAAGAGAGACAGAAAACTCCGGTCCGGACTGCGAGTCCGGACAGATATTTTCGCTTCAGACTAGCAGTCCGGACAGGAAATCACTGTCCAGACTGCCAGTCCGGACAGGGAGACCCTGTCCAGGTCTGTAGTCCGGACAGGTAGGGAAGTGCGGACAGGAGATAAATGTAACTATAAATAAGTCTTTTTTCGCTAATTATCCACGAAGTCATTGTAGCATATTGGTGAGTATTCTTGCCTATTACGCAGGTGGCCCTGGTTCGATCCCTAGTAACATCGTTTATTTTAGATTTTTATCTATTTTTTCAAATAGTGGTAAATTTAATTCAGATCTTTCTTTGATGACTAATTTTGCCATTACCTTTTCACGTACAAAACAAACTCTTTTACTTTATAAACAAATTTTCTCTTTCCTTTTTTATGTACCCTTCTAAAATCCGTGTTACTTCCATTAACAATAAGGAAAATAGAATTAAATACTTGCAACCCATTGCAGAAAACAAAAAAAAACACAAAGTTTAGTTCATTCTATGCAACAAACACAAAAAATTCATTTATCTCTCAAATTTATACACAAAGTTTAGTTTTTTCCAACTACAGATTTCATTAATAACACATAAATACGAAATTCAAATACAAACAATAATGTGAATTTACACAATGATAATTATGACAAATTAGCCCATAATTAGAAACAGCATTACATAAAAAATATATACAAAGTTTGGTAGAGATAGACCATGTTTTTCTCTATATTCTAAAGTTGTGCTCTAACTTCTTCTATATGCATGCGAATTTGATAGTTGCATTGATATACTTCTGGCCATACTGGGATTAGTTGGCGTGCTTCTGGGTGCATGGGGTATGGTTGGAAAGACACTTATTTCAACCACTCCGACATCTATTCTACCAACACAAAATAAAATTCATATCAATACACACATTATGCTCCACAATTAAGCCACTAACACAATAATCACACTAGATAAACTGGATTGCAAATTGACATACACATGTAAACACGACAGTGATTGATCCGCTATAACTAATTGTTTTATTTGAATATTATAACCATGTTTACATTTCAGATTATGGTAATGCCAATTATCATGTATATTTTCTTCAAAGCCTTACTAATTGGCGGAAAATATTATATAACTTGTAAAGGTACAGATATAGTGATAAACAAAAAATTTCTTCATAGTTTCCTTCTTAACACTGTCTCAAAAATTAAATCCCATAGATATTGTAATAAACAAATAAAACGAGCTAAAAACAAATGGGGAAAGTGATTGGCTCTTTTGCGATTTGAATCAGAATTTAACACTACACATATTTTTGTTGAACCCTTTCACCCAGATGAGATGAAATTCTGAAGAACAGATTGTTGTTGTTATTCTTTTATACGATGATACTTAAAGCAATTTAAGTTTAAAACTTAGGAAAGAAAGAAACTTCTATTGTGAAACTTCACGTGTCGGCATAACTTTTTTTTGCATGTCATTATTACTTCATATGTACTTCTTTTAGAATTTGCAATGTATCAATATGTCACGACCATACTCGTGCTACTAATATCTTCTTTAAACTAATCAATTAGTTTCAATGGCTTATCATATTCTCTCTTTAAAATACTGTACTATCAGGATAAAAGAGGATGATGATGATTATAATAATCATAATCATAATAACAACAACATCATCATCATCAACAACAACAATAATCATAATCATAATCATAATCATAATCATAATCATAATATAAAAGTGCATACTTCAAGCTTACCTAAGATGGAACTAATATATGATCTATTCAATGCAAATTGACAATATATCTCTAGATATCTCATCAATTCTGATTTTAGAAAATAAAATTACTCCTTCCCCTCATTCAATTTTCTCCCTCAAATTTGAAAGCGGTAAAGAAAAGTTTTTATTTCTTCCTTCATTCACATCATTACAACTAAAATTACACATAGATTTCATCACAATCAAACAGCTAAAATGAAAAGTTTTGAACTTTTCAAGGTTGCAACAAAAAAAATAAAAAAAATTAATTTTTCTTAATAATTATAATCTAAATATTAAAAAAAATTAATAAAAAAATGCTACAACCAAATTTGCTATCTCATCCCCTCTTCCTTCTCACAAACCCAACAAATTTACCAAACCCTAATATTGAAGAGTTGTTTGATCCAAAAATAAAAAATCTAACTTTTAAAAAAATTACTAGATTAGAAAATCTCATTTAGCAATGGCGGGAAGGCGGCGGCGACGGCGATGGCGACGGCAACGGCGGGAGAATGGCGGCAGTGGCGGCGTCCCAACGGCGGCGACGTCCATCCTAACGACGGCGGCGGCGGCAACGACAGTCCCGCCTCTAGGAACGGGAGAGAGATGGAGATTTGGAAGGAAAAAGAGGTAGAAAAGGAGAAAGAGAGGATTAGGGGAAGTGGGAGGGGAAAATAAAGTTAGGATTAGGGTTTTTTTTTTTTTTTTTTGGTTTAGGGGGTTAGAGAGGAAATGGGAGAGGAGAGGGAGGGGAGGATGATAAATAGGGGTGAAGAATAATTTTGAAATTTTTAGTATGCTCACTAGGAAAATCCTCTATTTAAAAAATTCTATATGGGCTCACTACGAAATAATCTTGGCTCACTGGGAAAAATATGGTGTGCTCCTTTGGAAGCTCCCCCCGCAAGGCTGCAACTTGCCACAGCGAATCCGAATGCGAATCCAGCAACTTCTTCCCGGATTGGTTTGGGATCCACCACCACCAGATACGAATTCGGATTCGCTAGCAATTAGGGCTGGCGGTTCTAGTGCCCGGTCCACTTCAGCATCTCATTCTAGGGTTTTAGCTCAAACGAAGACGGGAAATTCTAAATGCGCACACATTTTAATTGTGAGCACCATTTTCCCCATTGTTGTAAATCACTTTACTATTTAGTATGTGGTTCTCTCTAGTAAAATGTGGTGCGCATTTAGAATTTTCCAACGAAGACAAATCTCGCCTGCATCGATCTTGAAATTAGAAATAAAAAAAAAAAACCTCACAAAATTCTTCGATTTGCAAATAAGCCCCCCGAGCAATGGCCGCGAATCCGCCGAAGCGACCAATCCCTGGCAAGCGAAACATCCTCATCACGAGCGCCTTGCCCTACGTCAACAACGTCCCCCATCTCGGGAACATCATCGGATGTAATTTCCTAATTCGCCCGGCATTCCTCTCTTTTTTGGATTTTTTTTAAAATTTATTTACTTGGAATTTCAATTTGTTTTAGGTGTTTTGAGTGCGGATGTATTTGCAAGATATTGCCGTTTGAGGGGGTATAATGCAATTTACATTTGCGGGACGGATGAGTACGGGACGGCGACGGAGACGAAGGCGATGGAGGACAAGTGCTCCCCTAAAGAGATTTGTGATAAGTGAGTTTAATTTGGATTGGTTTCAAAACTTTTTTTTTTTAGGGTATTTTTTTTTGTTGGTGAATTTGGGTGATTTGAGTGGGAAATTTTGTCGATTTGGTTGTTGGAGAGGATTTTGAATTGAATCAGTTACTATTCTTGTCTTTCCTTTTTTGAAAAGAGATAAAATGGGATATTTTGATATTGTGTTATGTGATTTCTTGGTATTGCAACTACATATGAGTTATAATGGAAGTATATGAGTCGAGAAAGAGATGGTTGAATCAAAATAATTCTTTTTTCAGTTTGATTTCTGTCAGAGGACAATATGAATGTTATACCATTTTCGCTTAAAACACCCAACGGTTATACGATATAGATTTTGTTTTTTTGGTTTTAGAAAGAATAATTCTTGGATGTAAATGTACCAAAAGAAGTTTTTTCTTTGTACAAAAGTAGATTGGTAAGCTGTTTTTTTTTTCGGTTTAGCAGTACATGTGCTTTTTGTTGTTACGATAGGTTGGCAATCGAATTGATTTGTAGTGCTGCAAGAAAAGTCTGCATGTAAATGTAGCAAAAGTTGCTATCTTTTACAAGAATATGTGCATCAAATTATTTTCATTTTAAAAAAAAAATGTATTATTGATAACTGGTAACACTTATACATATGAAACAATGATCATTACCTAGTTAAGTGCTAATTTATAAAATCATTGGAAGGGGAGACCACACACCATCACCATTCACCCTGAGCCTACTAAGGCCTAGTCTGGATATCAGGTTTCACAAAATTTTTGTTTCGCTTAAGTTATACAAAACTGGAGTTTCACTTTAGTTTGGATCTCGTTTAGTTACAAGGTTTCATACTGGAGTTTCATCTTATCTTAGTTACTCAATATTACAAAACTTTACAAAACTAAGAAATATCCACTTTGGATGGATTTTTGATTTTGGAGTTTCGGTGGGTTTTAAACTCTACAAATTAGAGCTTACTAACTCCATTTTATGTATCCAAATGGGGTATAGTTTTAAAAATAGCATTTCAAGTTGAAACTGTCCAAAACTGTGGTTTCACTTAGTGAAACCCTGCATCCAAACGAGGCCTAATGAAGCACATAACTAGAACTTAATTACTAATATATCCCAATTTGCCATATGCCTATTGGCATCATTGCTTGTTTTGCAGTTACATCTTCTCATGAGGATATCCTCATGGAATTTGCTGACAACCAGGATTTTAGATGATTCTTCTTGCTGGAAAATTCTGCTATTCCTCACTCTCTTTCCAATTACGCTAGCAAGATCTAGTGATGGCAAGGCTAATTAGGACATAAAGTTTATTCCTTTTGCTTTAATTAATAAAGCTTCCTCTTGTAGGTTTCCCATTGTCTGGCTCAAATCCAATTTAAGCTTGCAGTACATAGGATGAGAAGGGACAAGAAATGAATAGATGATCTCTTAATTCTAGTGCTGGAGAGAATAAAACACGTAAGTCTGATTCTCTGAGGCCAAGATACCAAACTCCATCAGTATTCTCCTTGTCAATAATTTATCATGGATAGCTCTCAGCATGCATACATCTTAGGGCTGTGATATGAGAGCTACATTACTGGTGCGGGTTCAAAATTGTAATATGGCTACTTATTAGGTACCAAGCTGGCAGAAGAGAGAAGAGCCTTGTTCTAATGGCTGTCCAGGTCCAAGAGTCTAGTTTTCAGAACTTATTTGAGTGTTTGCAATTTTCAGTACTGGTACAGACTGATACCACTGATATTGTTGCATTATTCTGTGATAAGTCCATTTATGATTTCTAGAGTTGATATGCCGTTCCCTAGTACATTAACTAGCCTTCCTTCTACGGGCCAAGGATCAAATCACAAGGATGGACTTGTTTGATCCCCAATTTGCCGTCTCATGTTAGTCAATTATCATGTCCCGTTCCCGATATACGGTATACGAGTATATATAGCGGGTACCGACAACATATTCAGTTTGAATATGCTAAAACCTCCAGTAGAATTTGTCATAATAATACTCAATAATTACTGTAGAAAAGTTTAACAAAAGTTTGACTTTTCATTGATTGGAATGAATTTTGATACAGATGAAATAATAACTAATACAATGAATTAAATAAGAAAAAAAATAGGGTAACTCTTTGACTTCAACCTGCTCTTCAAATTACATTGGATCCTGCGTTATTTTTCTGTATGTCCATTGCAATTCTGGGCATGTACACCCAGATCGTCAGATTGCGATCAAAATAAAATACGCAGAAAAAATGTGAAATATAATGGTTATGTCCAAACATAATAATAACACAAGTTTTAGAAAATATGTAATGAGATATGATGTTAATTGATTTAGATTATCTTAATATCATTTTAATGAAGTCAACTTTATAGCAGGGATGTTTTTGTCTAACATGTTATGTAATTGGAAAAGCTAACTGATGAGGTACCACTGTTTCGATTATTTCCTGTACAGACGCAGGAAATGGTCAAATGGATTGTCCGATGCTGAATCGGATCTGCCATAAGGCAAACATGAATTATAGTCATGTATGATCCAGCAAATCATCACGCACTCATGGTGTGCGAAATATTCAGTTGTACAACTTAATATGTTTATAGCCGAAACAGAGTATATTTCCATCATTCAGTTTCTCCCCCAACCCAGTGTCATTTAAGTGTAGTCCATATAGGTCTAAATTTTGGTTTTCGTAACTTGTATATTGATTATATCAGGTACAATATTTCAATTGAATTTTGTTAATTTGTTAACAACATGATAAATCACAATTAGCTATATCAAGCATTTACTGATTTGAGATATCATAAAGATATCGGCCAGGCAAGTGTATAGATGCTGGGAGGTTTTTCGTGTATTGCACGTTCTTTAATTAGAGAACCAATATACAAGATAGTTTTTCTGGACACCAATACAAAATGCTATTGCAAATAATATTTTTCCACGATTATAGTCTTTTCATAATTTATTAAAAATCTAATTATATTATGTAATTTAACAAGTATTCATTTAATTTCTAACAGTATAAAGAAATAACAGGAATGTCAATGATTGCACTTGTAGTAACAAACTTATTTTTTGCAAATAAATTTCTAACAATATAAAGAAATAATACTTGTAATAACAAATTTATTTTCTACAAATTAGATGATATAATTGGAATAATATTTCTATAAAAAAAACTAGTATGTTTAGTGAGTCCAAAAAGAATTTACCTGGATTTTGTTTTCCGATATCGCTCAACGGAGCAATTTACACATTAAAAATATTCTAAAAATATTAAAAACAAATAAATATGAATTTAGATGATTTTTGGGGATTTTCTAATACTTATAACATACTCAAAATTGATTTTAGTATTAACGGGTCTGAATTTGATAAATAGGTCTGAATCCATCTTATTGGGTTTATAAAATGATGGATGTTCTTTTTAGCTTATTAGGGTTATTGAGTAATAGGTAGCTAATCTAGGGTCTAATAAGATAAATATAATAGGAATTTAATAATATAATTTTACCAATCTCAAATAACAGAGATGCAAAAGAAGGAAGAAGATAGGGTTCCCCGGCAAATCTCCGGCAAGGGGTGGTAGCTTCGATGAGGTCAACGACGACAGTCCGATGAAATGCTCTAATAAAGTGAGGGAAGGAGAAATTTTAGATAATGTGTGTAAAATTAAATTGAGAAAAGAGGTTGGGTTTATATAGTGTTAGATTTAGGAGTTATAGAATGTGAAGGGTTTAGGGAGTTATAAAATATGAAGGGATTGAGGGAATTAAAGGAGAGAGGGGAGATTTATTTCTTTAAGAATTAAAAAGATGAATTTAATTTGGAGGTATAAGTGGATGAATTCATGGAGGAGATGAAAGGTTTGGAGTTGGGGAACATGAAAGGTTTGGGAGGTTAAGAAGGTGAAAGGGTTTGGAGGTTAAGAAAAATTAAAGTTTTGAGAGTTAGAGATAGTGAAAAGTTTTGGAGGTTATAAAAAGTGAAAGGTTATATTTATTATTTGATTATTAATTTTGTTATTGAATTATTTATGCATATAAAAAATGAAGGATCATTATATCAACACATACTGTTTACTAGCAGCTACAAATTTCCAGTTTCCTGAGTCAAATAGTGGATTTTGCTTCCCAAAAGTTTTGATCTCTCACATATTTTTCTGTTGCCAAAAATTTAGTTCGAAGTGCAGCACCTCCATACAAACTCAGTACCTGGTGCCGTGCATATGTCCAATTATGACTAGGCTTGCACAGTTTTTCCCAGCTCCAAGCATGCATTTTTGCTTCTAAACAGGACTAGCTGACATTCTCTTTAACTTTCTAATCACAGAAATTAGGGGTTTGAAAAAATGCAACCAGTAAGCTAGTGTATTATGTATGACAGTCTCAAGAAGCTCAATTCTAACAGCAAATGACAGAATATTTGCTTCCTGATCTTTAAATCTTGATGTACACTTGTCAATGACAGATGAGTAATCTTTGGCTCTTAGATAATTAGCTGAGAGGGAGAGACCAAGATATTTAATGGGAAGCTTGCAAACAACAGTGGAGGATTATTCTTTGCATTTTTGAATAATTATTCTTAAATCCTTTACTAAAAAATATCTTACTCTTTGCATTTTTGATGGATATGCCTGTAAAATCTGTCAGGGATTGCAATAAGGAGTCAAGAATCCTCCAAAAAGGCCTTTTAGTTTTACAAAAGACCAACATGTCATCTGCAAACAACAGGTGTCAGACATAAAATTGAGGTCCTCCTCTTAACTTTCCCAGAGACAACTGCCAACTCCATTTGAAATACTCCGAGCCATCTCTGACACAAATTGTTCTGAGTTGTTACTGGTTCGTATACATTGTTTCACTTCGTTTATTTAATTATTTTACATAAAAATTTAGACAAAAAAGTATTACTGCAAGCCAGTACATGATTTTGGGGTGTCATATTTGCTTCATTAGATTCAAGCATTGAATTTGTGTTGTAATATGGGCTAATGCAAGGTCTGGTACATAAACTGTAGAATGCAACTTATGGGTATGTTTTAAGTAGCAAGGCTGTTAGAAAGGTTGAGTAGATGTACTTGACTGGTTGAATAATGTCTTCATTAATTTTTAATCGCTATAATAACAACCATGAGTTATTTCTTTTGTGGATGAATATTTTGCTATTGATTTGACTTATTAAATATGCCAACTAGAAATATTGAGAAAAATCCTTTGTGTAGATACCATGCAATTCACAAGGAAGTCTATAAATGGTTCGACATAAGTTTTGACGAGTTTGGTCGCACATCCACTCCGCAACAGACTGAAGTTTGCCAAGCGATATTTCAAAAATTGTGGGAGAATGAATGGCTTACTGAAAAAACTATGGAGCAGGTCTTATATAACTCCATCATGGGTTGTTTTGGTTAATAGTTTATTTTGCAAATTTTTCAATTATTTTTGTTGCTTATGATGCTTGCAATCAGATGTTAGCTCTGTTATTACTAGTGTTTAATTTTTGCCCTGATTTCATTAATTTGCGATTGCAGCTTTACTGTATAACATGCAAACGCTTCTTAGCTGATCGACTAGTGGAGGGCATATGCCCACATTTGGACTGTAATTATGAGTCTGCACGTGGTGACCAATGTGAAAATTGTGGGAAGTTGTTAAATCCTACTGAGCTTAAGGATCCTAAATGCAAGGTGAATTCCATCTCTCAGGATCTTTCCTTTCAGTTATTTTATTAGTCAGAATATGAGCTGGACTATAATTGGCATGATAAACCATTAGATTTACACTCTGAAACATCTCTATGTAGGTATGTCAGACTACTCCCCACCTTCAAGAAACCAATCACTTGTTTTTGGAGCTCCCTTTGCTGAAGGATAAATTGGAAGAGTATATCAACAAGATGTCAGTGGATGGGTCTTGGAGCCAAAATGCTATTCAAACAACACATGCATGGTTGAAAGAAGGATTGAGGTCTCGTTGTATCACAAGGGATCTTAAATGGGGCGTCCCTGTTCCACATGAAAACTATAAAGATAAGGTTAAGAGATGAGATGCAGACATTTAAGTGCTAACTAGATTGTAGATTGACGAAATGTTCATAAAATTAAATTCCCATATTAAAGCATGCAGTCTACAGATGGAATTAATAGCTGGTTTCACATTGGCATCCAGGTATTTTATGTGTGGTTTGATGCTCCAATTGGATATGTTTCCATCACATCATGCTACACGCCTGAATGGGAAAAGTGGTGGAAGAATCCTGAAAATGTGGAGTTATATCAATTCATGGGCAAGGATAATGTTCCATTTCACACAGTAAGAATGGTTTTCTTATACTTGTGTTTGCTATATTGTTTACACTATGAAGCCATTGACTTTAATCCAATCACCACAATAGTTTTTTTTTTCTTTTTTGCATGAAGGACCATTTCATCTCTGATTCATGTTTCCCTATTTGATTTAAATACCATACACATGATTTTGTTTTTATCTTTTGCCTGTCTAACTGAAGAACTCCATTTTATTAATGAAAATCTACTGCTTGCTTTTATTCTTGCTCACGCAATGTTTAAAATTGGTAACGCAACGTTTTGTCTTTATTAGATTATATCGCATATAGCGTAATATATAACGTAGGTTATGCAATTTCCTATTTATTTAATAAAAATAGATACAAAACTATATATAATATTTTTTTTATAAATTGGAAAATTCTATAACAAGTAGAAACTATTTTAAGTTTCTAAGAAGTTTCAACATAATTTTTAAATTTATCTTAATAAATTCTATTAAGTTGCAACCATAATTTCAGTCATTCCAAATAAGAAAACAGGATTTCAATTTTTTTATTTATTTATTTTAGTTTCAAATTTATATTTTGTAATACTCAATTCATCTTAATTGTAATTGTTTATTTCAGTTTAACTGAGTTGAATACAATCAGCAATAGGTTAGAAAATTCTAATAACTGGACATGAATTGCAACAAGAAACCAAGTAATCAATCACAAATTAGCAAACTAGTAATTGCACAAGTAATCAAATAAGCAAACTATAAACAATCAAGTAAAGAAATTGCAACAATCAACTAACAATGACAAATAATCAACAACATTCTGGAAATTACTCAAAAAATAATAGCAATTTAACATAACATAACGTAATATAACGTAACGTAAGGCGAAATAATGTAAAAAATGCATCATTACGGTGCATTGAGTCATTTACAATTGTTAGATGACGTTGGGTCTTTGTTGGTCATTACACAATATAATGAGTTACATAACGCGTTAGTTTTCAACATTGCTCACCAGCATGCATGAATGCGTATACATCAAGTGCAGAAGGGAGCACACATGGATAGCAAAGAATGATCTTTAAGACCCAAGTTTGACTTAATCAAAATCAAATCTCACTTCGGAATCTAAATGGATATCTAATTGGCTTTTTCACTTGCTTAACGCATCTATAGCACTTCCTCCCTCTAACCCTTATACAATGGATCGCTATAGAAAGGCATTCATAAGCTATATCTTGACGAAAGTGAGAGGAAGATGAGAAAGCAGTGACTCACGATGCGACGGACTCGATCAATAAAGAGCCATGAAGCCTCGAGCAGGGAAAAGCACTCGTATCAAGATAGAGCGAAGAGAGAGACCACTACAGGACAGTCGCCTCCGATTAGTGGCTTGTCAACCACCGGACCGTAGCTCCTCACCAAATGCCTGTTGGGTTTGGACAAACACAGCACATGAGTAGTTCACTCGACGGACCACACCCTCTTGAGAGCAGGATGTCGGCCGAGATGAAGCTGGGAGCCAACATATACTTTTCTTGGGCTTGCCTTGCCCCAACGTCGGACATCGACGGGCAGGCACCGAAAAGGAACTAGTTTGCACACAAGGAGTGGTCCCTTCTTAATGCAAGCTGGTCCTTTTCTTCCTTTACTGACTGTCTCCGTGGCAGGTGATGCGGCAAACCTTCATTCAGTCATTGCTGACGTCCAATGGGAGCCGCGCTAGGGCGAAAATTTTTTTTCCCCGGTCTAGGGCAGTGACGATATGATTGAGTGAAGTTTACTGAGAAAGGTGCAGGTTTGATAGGGAATGAGCAGATGGCGGAGGGACGCAGGTCAAGGATGGAGATCAGGCAGGAAGCGACGGTGCCAGTGCCTTTGTGAGTTCACAGATCTCGCATGTGGGATAGAGTAAAAGTGTCGGAGCAGCCTCAAAATCGACGACGAGTTGTTGGAATACAGTAGATAAATAATTGTGGGGGAAGTTTATAATGCTGGTCGGACCACGAATCCAGATCGAGCGGATGACTGGGGGATGAGCGGAGGCTCTATAAGTGCATGGAAGTGTGCATAAGTTCCAACGAGGGCGAGTGGGGCAACTACCATCATCCCGTTTCGACTGAAAAAATTGCCAAAGCAGTTGAACCCGGGTTCAGGGGAGGGAATGCCAACAAACACGTTGTATAGTATGTGTGGTTTAACGAGAAGGGCGGAATACGATGTTTCACCAGCGAATGTCCAATCCCTAGTTTCTGATTGGAAGGCAAAGCAAGTAGAGTCACAGGCGAAAATAGGTGAATAATGCTCTGAAGATAAGGCAAACCAGTCATGAAGCACAAGGAGAATTTGGTGGACGGAGCTGCCTCCGTCTTTCTAGTGATGTGAAATGCATTCTTTCGTTATACCGGTCACAGTTGATCTAGCCGCACTGGGACTGGAACAGAGGGGAGAATGACATCCGTCGGGATATATTCCGGAATCTGGCTGAAACCACCGACACATCTGAGTTGAGCAGACTCACTTTCTTCTTAAAATCTCAGTCGAGCTAAACGCCTCCTCTAGTAAAGTCAACGCCTTACAGAGAATGGGGCGCCTATTCCATCTTATCTCCCTAACAAATTGCATGCTGACTTTGACTAAGAACTACTAAACTATGCACATAGAGGTAGAGAAACTCTTGGTACGGCATATATACAACATAAAATTTCTCCAATCAATTAAACTTTTATCTTATACCAGCTCTTGTCATGCTCACAAAAATCTTGCTTGAATCTATGTTTGTTTGATTGGTAGAAGCTTAGAATGTTATCCATTTAGGCAGTTAAGCTCAACAATTGTCAGATTTGGATATGTGGAACAATGTCTAATTAACATAATATTTTGAACTTTAAATTTTCAGATCCTTGCCCCCATTGTCTGATGGTTATGATTGTCTCCATACTCTCCACTTATCATTTTCCACAGCAATCATATATCAGTAGATTTTCCTATTGTCTCGTATTGGAGTGATGTGCATGGCTAACTCTCTGCTACAGACATTAGTGCTTGACTTAACCGAAATACTCTGAATTTGAAGTTCTCAGACTTTTATCTCCCTGCCTAAACGATTATGATGGTGCTGCTAATCATACAGAAACTGCTTTCCACAAAAAATTGTAATTCAGTAGATTTCCCTATTTCTCGTACTGAAGTGATGGTGCACATGGCTAACTCACTTCTACAGACAAACAGTTTAGGCATGGTAAGCAATTACTTCACACTGTTAAGTAATACATCAATGAGTGAATACTCATGATTGCAGTTACTTCTGGACTCTTTATGTAAAGCACATTAGTCAGTTGTTTTTTGTTTTCACCTAGAAGGACCATGTATGTTAATCCTTCTGTTTATTAATATCTAATCTAATTATATATGTGAGAAATTATTTTGACATAGCTTATTTTCTTAATATTGCAAATTCAGGTCATGTTTCCTTCTACACTTCTTGGAACTGGTGAGAGCTGGACATTAATGAAGACGATAAGTGTGACAGAGTATTTAAACTATGAGTCAGGTATTATAGTTTTTTCTTTTTCAGACTCTGCAATCTATTCTTAATTATGATAATTCAGTGCTTGCTAGGACCAAATATACTGTATTCAAATTATATGAATGGAGATCTGCTGGAGAACAATGTTACAGAGTCTTGTTCCTCGTAAATAAGAAGCCTATGAAATATGAATCAACCAACGTAATAGTGGACTCTGAATCCTTTCCTGCTTATGTTTGAATTCCAACCTACAAAGAACAAATGCGTTGAATTTCTAACACATCTTCCACCTTCATTCTCAATCTCTCTCAGAGTGGAAGTTGTCAACAATTTCCCTAGAATGGCAAATTCAAAGAACCTCAAAGTAGTTGGGAAGCCTCACTTCAGAGACCCAAATAATGGTTTGTAGAAGTTCATTTCACTCGTATGAATGACATCTTTCATCACCCTCGTCTCTTTGCGGAACAGTCAATAGTCAACTGCAGCCAAGTGGTTAACTTCCTGAAACCTTGACCCCGTTGAAATTTCTAGATGGAATGAGCATCATAAAATGCTCTATGATCATACATTCACTGAACTTATGAAAAGAAAGCTGAGGCAATTGTCACCATAACCAGGAGCACTGTTACCATTTTGCGAAAGCCTTTTGTTTATATATCACTTGCCACATGGTGCACATCTACAAATAACATCTAATGTACTGGTGCTAAAACAAGAGCCTAGATTCTCTGGATATTGTACTGCAGAATCAAGTCCATATTAGTAATGAGAAGGGAATTTTTTAAAAAGGAAGCATTCGATGGATGAGTCTTGTTTATTAGGGATATATGCCTTAAAAGAGAATTCGAAGGATTTGGTGAGTTCTGGTCTAGCGAAGGTAGGTGTGGAATTCCTCACAACAGCTATCATATGAAAAGCATCCTTTATTCAAACATATCATGAGCATTTCTCAACTTTTTCTTGGTTAGTTCCCTATATGGGGTTTTACAGTTTCAGCAGTGTATTCAGATCGGTTTACTGACATCATGGTCTATATCCTTCCTCTCTAGATAGTGAGGACATGGATACCGGGCATGGACATGACAATGTTATGGCAATGGATCATAAGAATAAAAAGGGTTGGCCTTGGAGCAACGATAAGTTGTTCCACTGTGACCCTACGGTCACAGGTTTGAATATGGAAAATAGCCTCTCTGCAAAGCAAAAGTAACGCTGCATACATCAAACCCTCTCTAAACCCCGCAATGCAGGCTCATGTACTGGGTTGCCCTTTTTTGACATGAATGTTCATTATATATAATAATAGTAATATAAATGATAATAACAATAAGTGGTAATTACTAATAGTGATAAAAATGTTTAATGCAAATAGATAGATCGTAGATGTATAGACTTACACATATATGCAAACTTGCTTTCGCATTTTTCCAAAAAGATAATTACATATCTTGTCTACATATATACTAAAATCAAACTAGCATATATTTGAGTTTGATTAGGCTTCTTTCGATGGATTTAAAACTTGCATCCTATCAAATGGAAACTATATGTTGGAATATTTATTTTAAAAATTCAGTTGTCTAGATGTAATCTAATAATATCTAAATAGCATATATATACATTTTTTTATGTTTTAAAAAGGTTTACTTATGATCAAAACCTTAGAAAATGACCGGCTTAAAATAACACGGTGAAATATAAATATTATAAGGTCTTATTTCGTGGGTTAAAAATCTTTAATTATGACTTTGTACTCTTAGGGTATTTAAGTGTCATAAACCACATTCATACTATTGGATTTTGAGTTTTGGTGATTTGACCTATAGTTTTTTTCGGAAGGATCCAAGTGAAATCTTGTTGGTAGGATCCTGGTCAAACTCCATACATTTGTATAAGGAATGTTCATTGCCTTTGCAACCATCTATAGAGTAGCTTGAAGCATTCATTTCTTATAGTGAACCGAAACTAGCCTTATACTCGTATACAAGTCACTTTTATGATAAATTTTCTTTAACCAAAATATACTATTTAGCAGATTATTGAAACTAAGTACTTATTGAAATGGTTAATGAACATGTAAAAAGTGTTTGACAATTCTAGACAGTGTGCTCAGAGTGTCTGAAACATGCCGATGAATGTCCAAGTGGATCTCGTTTCTAACATGATAAAAGTGTCCATGCCAAATAGACACCCCCCTTCCTTCAGATCCCCTTCTTCTATCGATGGATTTGTCATTTATACATTAACAAGTGGAAACTACAGGTTATAGCATTAAATTTTAAAATCTAATCATATAGATGTGATCTATAATATCTAAATAACTTAGATATGATTTTTTTTTTATGATTTAAATAAGGGCATCCATGGATCAAAACCTTAGATGGCTCGTTTAAAATAGCATGATGACGCATAAATATTGTAGTCTTCATCCATGAGTTAAATATCTTTACATCATATGATTTTTTTTTTTATTCTTTGGCTATTTAATGTCATAAAGTACATCCATACCATTGGATTGATTTTGGTGCCTTTGACTAGTCTATAGTTTTCACTTAATAGGTTTTGAGTTAAAATCCTATTCATAGGATCCTAGTCACACTCCATATATTTGTATATGGAATATGCATTTGCTTTTCAACTTTCTATGTAATAGCTGGATTCTTATAGTGAACCGACACTAACATTATATTTTTATACAAGTCTCTATTATGATGCATTTTTCTACCAAAGTATAGTATTTAACGCATAACTGAAAGTAAATACTAAATACATATTGAACAGGTTAATAAACATGAAGAAGTGTGTGACAAATCTAGACCGTGTGCCCAAAAGTGTCCAAAAAGTGACTAAATAACATTGTGTATTGAAATGGAGGACAGATGAGAAAGTGTGACATGTCCTTGGAGTTTCCAAGAGGATTTGGTGTCCAACATAGGTGCTGTTTCAGGATAAAGTGATCATGTTAGTAACTTTCCTAATTATCATAGCTTCACATAATTGTGATGTGTTATATCACCTATTGAAGAGGCAAGACCTTTTAACTAATGTCAATGATGAAAGCATTGCTGTTTGTCCTTGTCCTTGTAGGATAAAGCTCGTGCTATTTCCCTTATCATCATCCTCATCACTGCAGTGTGGATGGGCAAAATTAAAAACAGAAAGGGTAATAGGCTAACAATGCAGATTTTATCCAAATTCAACCCATCCCCCACCAAAAGAGAGAAGAAAAATCCGTCCCCACAACCCTCACACCCAACATGCAAACATAGCTGCCAAAAAAAGGATAATAATGCTATGATGCCCACTACTAGATTTGTTTTAGATTTCTTAAGTATAACAATAGTTGTAGTTAGATATGAAAATTTTATCTGCATCTGACTGCTGTTATAATCTTCAGGGAAATTCTCCAAAAGTAAAGGTATTGGAGTTTTTGGAAATGATGCTAAGGATACAAAAATTCCTTCAGAAGTATGGCGATATTACTTGTTAAGTAACAGGCCTGAAGTGAGTTTAAAGAATGAAAGTTTAGGTTTAGAATTTTACAATAATTTTTCTTGTCATTCCCTTTCATTTCTTAAATATGTTGTTTCCTGTGGTTTTAGGTGTCAGACACATTGTTCACATGGGCAGACTTGCAGGCTAAGCTAAACAGTGAATTGCTGAACAACTTGGGCAACTTTATTAATCGTGTTTTGAGCTTCATTGCAAAACCAGCAGGTTAGTAAAATGTAACTCAAAATAGAATGAAATCCTTCCCTCCTCCCTTCCTTTTATCCCTTTCCATCGTTTTTCCCCTGTTATTTGAATGGCTTAAACTTATCCAATGATTTGTTTTATGCTTGATCCACATTCTTGTTATATGATAAAGAATATACATGGAAATATTCAATTGGCTTCTGTTCTAATGTTTGATGTTCATGAGGCTTGCTGTAATTTGGGTCATTGTATCCTTTTCAATATCTTGAATTGAAACATACTGGTAAAATAGTAATAAAGATAAGCATAAAGCTGAAGAAATAGTAATGTGTACGTGCATGTGCACACCTGTGCACACACACGTGGGTATACACGTGTCTGCATACTTAACGTTTAGTACGACGTGCCTGGTAAGCTCTTGGCACATTGCTATGTATTTGTACAATATCAGTATGTATCTGATGTCTACTTAATCATTTATCATCTGCAGGATTGGGCTATGATTCCATCATTCCTGATGCTCAGAATGCAGAATCACATCAGTTGACAAGGACTTTAGGTGAGACAGTCGGGAAATTGGTCGATCAATATCTGGATGCAATGGAGAAGGTATTTCAATGTTTCTAAGTTCTAGCTGATCTTCTTTTGAGATGACTGATCTTCTAACTATAACCTGCCCTTTATGTTGTGGGTGAATTTGTTCATGTGTGTGACAGGTTAAACTAAAGCAAGGTTTAAAGGCTGCCATGAGTATATCAAGCGAAGGGAATGCATATTTGCAAGTAAATTTTTTTTGGAAACTCCGCCTGATTCAGTTAGTTATATTTGTATTGCTTACGTGTTCCTTTTGATGTTTAATGTAGGAGAGCCAATTTTGGAAGCTTTATAGAGAAGATCCATCTTCATGCTCTGTCGTTATAAAGTCTTCAGCTGGACTTGTCTACCTCCTTGCAACTCTCTTAGAACCTTTCATGCCTTCCTTTACTGTTGAAGTTAGTTTTTGTCTATTCTGTTATTCCCTTTTGGAGATATCATCAATAACTGTTGCCATTTGAACTTAGTTTCATGCTGGGAAGCTATAAGATTTTTTTTTTTTATTGCTTATAGGTTCTGAAGCAGCTTAATTTACCTCCTGAAACACTTCTTTCATTCTGTGATGGGGAAGGAGATACCATAAAGGCAAAAAGACCCTGGGACTTTCTTTCCTCTGGCCATAAAATAGGGAAACCTGAGCCGCTGTTCAAAGAAATGGTATGTGCTATCTCATTGTTCTGGTTGTATTTTTTTTTTTGGTTGTTTTCATGTTCCATTATAGCAATGTGCAAACATATTCTCCTTGTCTAAAGAGATTTACTCAACCAGTGACTTCGATCTCTGTACAGAAGGATGAAGATGTAGAATTTTTCAGGCAGAAATTCGCTGGTAGTCAATCCGATAGACTTGAGAAAGCAGAAGCTGAGGCTAAAAAGATTGCTGAACAGTTGAAGGACACAAAAATATCTGGTACATGTTATATATATTTCATGCTTAGTCAATGATTAATGGCAATGTCATATTGATCACATTATTGGGAAAATGTTGGGAAAGTTGATACTTAATTGTAGAGGAGATTTAGTCCCTCAAATCCACAAGAAGTGGATGCTAAAATATGTGGAATGTTGAGGATATCTTTCTGCAATGAAAAGTACAGTCAATGGCGGCAAAAGATATTTTCCAGTATAAAAAGGGTTTCGTGGTAGAGCTGGCGATAATCTTCTCTTATGTTGCTTAAAATAATTTTAGGGCTTGATTGGTTTGTGGATTTTGAAAATGGATTTATGACTTTAAATAGTTTTAATGAAATCCTTGATTACCAAATCCTTGTTTGTTTCATGGAAAAGAGACAAAGATCTGGTGGCTAGAGTCTTTTCTTACTGTCTAGGGATTGTTTTGTGGGGGATCATGGAAAATGGGTATGAATTCGGGGATAATGATGATTTTCCCTCTCAAATACTATTAAAGAAAGAAAAAGGATACTCTCTCTCCTCTTTAATTAAAAATATAAAATAAAATAAAATAAATCTAAAACCCCCAATTCTAGTTGGTTTCCCACTGAAAGTGGGGATTCCAAACTTCGCCAAAATCGGTGCCACATCAACACCAAATCCTTGAAACAAACACATTATTTTGTAGATTTATGGATTTCTAACAAGGAACAATAGAATCAAAACCAAATTATTGGCCAAATCCTTGAAACAGTCAGCCCCTTAGGGTCTTACTAGAGTGGTGTATTTCTCGTGCTCTATAGTTTCAAGTAAACTGTGACCAAATGGTTACTAATTTGACTTCTTTTGTTTTCAATATATTAAAAGATTAGATCTATTTATATAATTGGATTACTTGTGTTTTCCTACTTGGTAGGTCCCCAAACATTAGGGGAACCATCTTTTAGAATTTTTTGACTGGGTAGAAATACTAATCAAAGAGATTGCATATTTTAAAGATGTTCTTCTATTTCATGTGAATATTACTCTAAATATGTTAGTACCAGTTCCATCAAATTTAGAGCTCCTCTTATATCAGCTATTTTCACCAAAAGGTTAAGCTAGTGACTCGTTGGCATTAAATATACACGTCAGTCAATAGGAAGGCTGGCCGTATATGGCGTGGTACACATGATATAACTATGTAATTAAGGACTGTGATGGTCTTATATTTCTATGAATATAAAGAGCTAAGAATCTTTGTTGAAGAGTATCTGGAGTTGGTTCAAGCATACAGTGGAAAACCAGAACTGTACTTCTTTAACTTGTTTTATTTTTATTGGCTACTAATAGAAGGAAGATGAGACAACCTTGATAGAATTGCAGAAGTTGCAGCACATTTCTATCTACATATATCCATATGATTGAAAATCTTAATGGACTGGTAAGAGGGTGATTTGTGTCATCTAATTGATAAGGATGTTTACAACTTCCAGAATACTAGTTTAACTTGTTATACTGTTCAAATAAGTATTAAAATAACTGTTGTTACATTCGTCTTAATATTGCCCTCTCCACAAATATATTGTGTAAATATCTTGAGCATAGTGATTTCATTTGGTGTACATGCTTTGTGACCATGCAGTGGTGGTGCATGTTTACATATTTGCACTTGTTCTTTACTTTCCTTTCTTTAGGTGTAGGTATTGACACTTTCTTTTCTCTGCCTTTTCTTAGGTGCGGAAGCAAAAAAACAAAAGGCCAAGTCGGGCAGCACTACAAAACCAAAGGCTACAGAGTCAGAAATATCTGTTTCCAGACTTGACATTCGCGTGGGTCTCATTAAGAAAGTTCAGAAGCATCCAGATGCCGATTCCCTGTATGTAGAAGAGATTGATATAGGAGAGGGGTCAACAAGGACAGTTGTGAGTGGTCTTGTAAAATACATTCCTCTTGAAGAAATGCAGGTATTTACTGATTTTCCTCTTCCCCTTGTTACCCTTATTTATGTTGGATAGGACTTCTGCTTACTCTTTTCATTCATTATTTAACTTTACTTACAACAACTGGGCAGGATCGAAAAGTTTGTGTTCTCTGTAATCTGAAGCCAGCAACCATGAGAGGTATTAAATCCCACGCTATGGTATTGGCTGCATCCAACGATGACCACACCAAAGTAAGCCATGGCTGATTTTTGTATTATGTTAAGCACTCTTCTTGTTTATATGAGTTAAGTTTCTGCATGGTAACAATAGGATAATGAACAATAACTACTGCTACAACACCAACAAGAAGAAGTTCCCAAATGTTTATGTACTTCCCCATTCTAATGTCTGTTACGATCCAGCCCTAGTCGTAGATGCTTCATCACCTATGATCTTATCATTCATAAGTTGTTACTAGCAGGTTGGCATGTTCTCATCTAATGAAACACAGATGCTCTAACTCTGTTATTGTTGGACACGTGGCAGACACTATCCTTGCATAGCCCATATTGGACACTTTGGGCCCATCTAAGATTTTAAGAAACTAAAATATTGCCTGTTAAAGCTGTTTCAAAGAATTCTAAATACCATGTATTGGGCACTATGGAGCCATGTAGACCTTAAACAAACATAAGAAGAATCCTTTTCAACAAAAGAGATTTTATGTCCAAAAAACACCTAGATGCCTTGTGAATATATTAGGGGCTTTGACTTGCATGCAAAGGCATCATTTACCAGTATAGGACAATCCCTGTACCTATGTCGTGTCTTATATGTATCCGTGTTTCATAGTTCTCAACAGTCTATTGCACACATTGAACCCTAGATCATCTTAAACAATCTGTGCAGTGGTTCTTAGTTGAAATCACCTATCTTGATCTATTTCTTAATGCCTGTAAATTGTAATTAATCCCATAATTCTCTTTTCAGTGATGCATTTCCTGGGGGGCATGTTTCCTAGTTTTCCAACATTCTTGACCCATAAAGTGTTGTCAGCAATATTATATATTTTAATATTCCTGACTTCACGGGTATTTAACTTTTTATAGGCCTAGGTTACCCTAGCTTGATTGCAAAACTCACCCATCGAGCAGGCACGAAAATCAACGGTGCCGTGCAGAAAGGCCTTCGTTCAACGAATAAAAGTTACACCAGGCTGAGTTCACGTCGATGGGAAGGTTTGACACCTCGATGTCGGCTCTTCGCCACCTGGGGCTATAGCGTGTTCCAAGGGTTGGGTTGTTCGCCCATAAAGCTGTACTTGAGCTGGGTTCAGAACGTGAAATAGTTAGGTCCATATTCGGTGCGGGCGTAAGAGCATTGAGAGAAGCTTTCCCCAGTACAGAGGACCGGGAAGGATGCATCTCTCGTGTACTAGTTATTGTGCCCATGGTAAATGTTGGATAACCAAGTGCGGAGCTGATAACTGCTGAAAGTATCTAAGCAATAAGTTCACCCCAATCTCACCTCATCAACAACAACGAATAATTGGTTCTTAAGCAAAACATCATCTTTAGTCTCATGTTTCAGATAACGACCTGCACCCTAATTTCTTATGTAATTTATAATGTCACATTTGTTTTCCTGCTTCTAGACCCTTCAGCTTCTAAACCTTTTATCAACATTTCAACTTTAAGCAGTATCCCTTTGTAATTCTTATCAACCGATACACTATTATGATCAGCAAAAAAACCTATTACACTATTACTGTCAAACAACATACACCATGGGAGCTCATTGTAAATATATATAATAAACTAGTAAAGACTTTGATAATTAATGAAAATAGTGTAGGCATGTTGCTAATTCTTTATGAAAGCGTATGGTGATTATGAGTGGATTTGTCTCTCCAGCTTGTCCCACTAATTAGTACCTTAGCGTTCTTGTCCTTAATTGAGTCAATTAGTCTCTCGTTTATATTTTGTAAGGCCACTATTTTAATCTATTTTTTTCATTAGGCTTAAACGTGAACCATTTGCAGATCTGGTTTCCTCCCTGCATGTCCATCTGTGATCATAGTCGTAGGTAAATATAAGGTTTTAAGTGTCGGCCAGATTACCTATTTGTCAATATTGTATCAGATTCAGAGGTATCTTATATGTTGTAGACCTATATTACTGCATTGACATTGCCAATATTGACTGTATTTCCTGAGATTTCTGACATTGCTAATAAGCTACGTCTGATATTACCGACTTTGAATACTGTAAACCATCGGGCAATTACCAATACAGATTTCAAGATTTTAAACCTTGGTAAATAGTTTTCATTGTGTGCCTAAGCTGGTATAAAACCAAATCACCACTCAGAACCAATCATTTCTTAATCACTGCTCAATTAATCTTAGTTCTCTCATCAAGGAAATGAAAAGACTGAGGCCCAGCAACAATGCTCCCATCTCCGACTCTCCGTTTTGTCTTATCTGCTTCCGTTCTTGGATGTTAGTGAAATTGTGGTACTTCATGTTGTGTAGCTCGTGTGAGCAAAGGGATACTGAAAGTAGACTGGGAGCACGTTCTATTCTGTTCTTTGTTATGAGTTTGTTGTTATTTCTAAGTAACAGAATGAAGTTTATATAATCTCTACCCAGACTCTAAAGAAGCATGGATAAGATTGTATATTCCTTTTAATTCTCTATCAGGGTTCATGTTTCAGTTATTGTTATAATTTTTCTACTATTTTTGTTTGGGATCTTGAATTTCAGGTCGAGTTAGTTGATCCGCCACCATCGGCCAAGGTGGGGGAACCAGTTACCTTTCCTGGGTTTTTAGGTGAGCCAAACAGTGTCTTGAACCCCAAGAACAAGATCTGGGAGAAGGTGCAGGTAGATTTACACACAGATGCAGAGCTCGTGGCATGCTACAAAGACATTCCTTTCACAACATCTGCTGGAATTTGCACGGTATCATCCATTGCTAATGGAGCCATTCGGTAGATTGTTGATTATACGTGCAACCGGATCATTCCAAAAGACTTCACTTTGATAGACAGATACCTTATTGTTAAAAACCAAGTAAGTTCTGTTAGACTCTTCATTTTTATAGATAGATATTGTCTTCCTAAATATGGCTAATCCATGTTTTCTCTCTACTTGTTTTACATTCTAGTGCATTTTGGTTGCAAGTTGCATGATGTAATGGTGTGTAGAAGTGGAAAGACGGTCAAAAGTTTCAAATATTTCGATGTTTTTCTTTCTGTTAGTGTTTAATGTTAGTGAATATTCAACAGAAAGTTCTGAATATAAAATCAAAGTCAGCGAAAGGAAAATATTTGGAACAACAAGTGCATCAAGAATTCTTGGGGCTCATCTGTTTCGAAAATAAAGCAACATATGGTTAAAAAAAACTTGATCAAATTTTATATGAATACATAGTTAAGATGGAAGCTTGGCTTATTGAATATGCACCAAAAATATGCGGATTGGTTACTTCATCATATGTAACAATCATGATATTTGATGCCATAATTTCTCATGGATATCACATCAATCCTATTGTCAAGTGGTTCAGTTGATTATATGTGCAAACCGTATTGCTTATATACCGTAGATTTGCCACCAAAATGAGTTCTTCACCAAAATTTTGTGCTGTTTTAGATTGGAATGTTTGAGAGTTTAATTTTTAAGATGTACATGAGACTTTATAATTATATGACAGAAAATATTTACCCAGTTCATGATCATCAGTTTCCCTGCGTTGATCGCTAGATTTACTCTCTCTTGCATTATTATGATGTAAATGGACAAAATTCTGAACCAGTTCCAACCAGAATTTAACTCCCAATAACTTTAAATTCTAAACTGAACAATCACTAACTAGAATACAACAAGATTTTGGCTCCCTGTTAAAAAAAAGTATTAGAGGTTAGACTGTCATCAGAACTCTTTTGATCATATCAGAAATTCAGTGGATATTTCTCTTTAATCTAAATATTTGAAAGAATCATCCAAATTGGTTGGTAGTAAATTCAATCCAGAATTATAGCAAATTTCGTATTTTCTTGTATTATGCTAGAAAGACTTTCTCCTCTTATGTTCTTTTTGCCCCCCCTTCATTTTAAGCATAACCTTAATTAACATGACCTTGCTAGGAAAAGGCAAAAAACGAGCATTTCTTGTGGTTTCAGTCTTCATGCTCACACTCAAATCATTTACGACAGATTTATTGGATGTTCAATATCAGAGCAAACAATTGATGTCACTCCTCTACATCACATTTCCCATTTAAAAGCCTCTCATCTTTATCTGAGATTTCTCCTTCAATGCATATCTGTTGCGTTACTACATTCTTCAGAACCTGGCAACAGAAATTACTTCAGAACGTGCGTGTGCACGGCAGAAAATATGGTACAAGAAACCAATTTACTCATATCCGTTGAGGCAGGTTTCATCAGAAAAGATAACAATAGAGGCGGGAATGATCCACCTTGTTCATTCAAAAAACAAAAACATGAAATCAAACCAAATGAGTATGTAGATAGACTAAGAGAACCAAAATTGTCTCAGTTATTCATAACACATGCATATAATTTTGGGATCGGTAACAGGAGCACTTGCAACTTAGGCACTGCCAAAGACACAAAGCCACTGGCCTACAAAGAGAGTCTCGCAAACGAGATTAGGGTTTATGGCACTGAACGTCTCAGGAGACAGACCAAATTGTTTCTGGACTGCAGAGCACGTGTCACCGGCCTCGACTCCATACACACTCTCGCAGGATGGGGGCTGTGATGCCCCCACCCTCAGTAACGAAAATTTATCTGCACCCAAGAAAAAAAAAAAGTTTGAAATACCCAAAGCACGTTTCTACTAGTAAGTATCCTACTGTTATCAAAGGAAAGTTTCGCTTCGTGCATCTCCAAGTACAGTAATTACTAAATGCACATCCAAACTATAAAATCAATGCAGTGCCAATATAACAACTCACGAATATTGAACTCACGAGTAAAAGAGTTGGCATCGGCTATGGAGATGAAGAGGAGGAGAGAGAGCACAATAAAGAAAGTTTCAGAAGTCTTGGCCATTTTCTTTGTTTTCAAGTGTTGAACTTTAGCAAGAATACTGTGAAGTATAGCTGAACAATGGTACTCCTATAAATACTTGAAAGTAAGAGGAAGAGGCCAAACCTAAAAGATCAAAAGAGATGATCTTTTTCCTTGGAAAATACAATCTAAATGGTTGGCTATTTTAGTTTTTGGAACTTCCTCTATAGATTTGGAGAAAACAATATTTATTAGCTACCAACGGACTAATCCAAGCTTCATGCTCTGCCACTTTTGCATATTCCGATACAAAGACAACAGTTTAACCTAAGAAGACAACAGTTCACTTCTGCTTGGTTAGAGATGATTTAACTTTAAATCCAAAATTCCAACTAAGAATTGTTTGGAAAGTAAAAAAGTTTTGAAGTTTAGATAATTCTAATTATCTCAACTTTACAGGATGTAGCAAAATTTCACTTGTGCCTCTTGTTATCTGATCCATCTATTTTCATTCTATTCATGTTCAATACAAAACTAGAGTTAAAAACTTTGTCAAGTGGAGTTTGCATAGCCTATATCTCCCCTTAAAATCTACCTTCATGCTCCAATTTTCTAAACTCCATTCCCGTGCAGGCCCTAAAAGTTAACGCTAATGCATCTTAGTGGTAAAATCTCTTAACAAGCATGCAAGATACTAAGGATTCAAATCCCACGTGTATTGATTATAAAAGATAGGATCGGTTACAAGCTTTATTTGAACAAGGAAAAAGAACAGATCCTAAGAAGTTGAGATTAATTAAAGGACTCAAATATCCTTAAATTAAATGTTTTCTCCCTTCATAGCCACATTATATTTCTATGAGATGGTACCTTGTTGTAGATCATGATCCCATTTCCATAAGATTTGATATTAGGTAAGCTTTCTTTCTTCAATGAAATACAAAGCTAAAAGAAATATAAAAGAAGACTACAGAACTATATCTAAACCCTATTGTCAGTGTAGATTCATTCAACCATCATGATCATTGATGCATGTCACTTTGTCACTTTGTTGATCCTGTGACCAAAAATTTGGTTTGTTTAGTCCCATCAAATTCAATCTTGGACACCCTTTACATCTTATTAGGCGAAAAAGTGCAACTTACGTATGTATCATGTTATGCTACTTTAAGAATAATGGTATGGTCTATACATTGATGTACATAATAAGTATGTACAAGCAATTTATTGAAACTGTACAGTTGCGAAATTTTATGTAATTCTAAAGTAAGATGTACCATTAGATGCCTTTCTTCAGATTGCAGCAATGAAAGGTATATATATACAGGATTGCTTTCAACAGAGGCTGCCATCAGAGGCTGGAGTAGAGATCATTAAGAGCAGAGTACAAGGAATTTGCAGCAGGCGGTCTCTCTACTGCGCCCAATAGAATATCTGTAGTTGTTACTGCAGGGTCACCATAGAAACGCCGATTAGTATCCATCCTTGTTGCAACAATGCTTCCCTCGAGGGAGACCCCAACAAAGGCACCTGTTACAAATTATATCAGAAACTTAGAAGTGACAGACTTGTGGTTAGATCACCAGCAAGAAGAGGCCCAATGCCATTATAAGTATGCAACATTAGACATGTGACTTTTATTTACAATCCTAAGCACTGACTGTAACAGGTAACAAACACTACAACCCCATTGGAGTCCATGCATACGGGCACTAATTCCAGTACCTGGGCTAATGAGTACATCAGACGACTCATGATTGCTGCGCGTATCTATAGTGAAAGCCGCACACGACAAAAAAATGACTCGAAGGGAAGATTAAAAATGCAAGGAGATTACATTCGGGATTAGTTTCTGTGTGTGCGTATGGGTGTGTGCATGCAATTTGATATGATATAAATTAGGAAAGGCACATGTAGTCTTATATAATCATAATTTGACAACTCCAAAACGAACAATTAGGTTCATACCAGGATTCATTTTCCATAAAAATAACAGACTAATCACATCAACAAGTCACCTCCTTCACATCCCTTTCTCCTCCTCCTCCTATTATGTGGTCGCTTGCAAATTTATCAATATACTACCCAAAACTAGGGACTGGTCATCTGACTCTATTTAGAAAGGTTTATGTAGTACTAGCCTTGTCAACATAAAAATGTAGACAAGCTACATGAAGACTAGGTTGTTTGAGATAGTTTTTTATTACATGATTCATATAGCAGATTGGGAAGCACAAAAAGTCCAGATCTGCTCTTTTAGAAGAGTGATACCTTTGCTGCAGCTGTACGTATAACACAAGCCAGACCCTCTATCTCCAGAATGAAAATCAGCTTCAAAAATCCTACCAACTGGTCCTGCTGCAACACTCAACCCAGCGCCAAGGGAGAAGTGCATCCGACTGCAGAATGTTTCAACAGTCTCACAGCCATGAAGAACAATGATGAAGTCCATGAGCTCACCCCCAAACTGTACAAAGAGATAAATAGTAAGTTAGAAATATAAGAGCAGCATCTAAAAATGCTAACCAGAGCCACACCTGGCTTCTTTTTGCCATATCTTGCTTAAACGCAAATAGCCAATCCAACCCAATCAACAAAAACATTTGGCGTTTGCGCAAGAGGTGACTATTCAAAACCAATGTTTAAAATAACGATAACGTAACGTTCTGTCTCTGTTAGATTATATAGCATATAGCATAACGTATAACATATGTTAATGCGATTTTCTATTTATTTAATTAAAAATAAATATAAAACTAAATAAAATAAATTTTATAAATTGAAAATTGAATTAAAAATTCTAAAAAAATATAAAAAAAAATTATATCTCAGTATTAATTCTAAATCTCTAACAAGTTTCACAGTAATTCTTATATTTATCTTCATCAATTAAATTACATTCACATCCATAATTTCAGTAATCATCTAAATAAGAAAATAATATTTCAAATTTATTTTCAATTATTATCAATATTGTAATTTATATTTTGTAATACTCAATTTATATTATTTTTAATTGTTTATTTTAGATTAGTTGAGAATTTAATTTAATCAACAAGTAAGAAATTTCAGTAATTGGAAAGGAATTCTAACAATTTTTTTTTCAAATAAATAGAAAGAAATTATAACAAGTAAACAAGAATGTACAAGCTAACAATGCCACAAGCAATCAAATAAATAAACAACAAGCCGGCAAATGAAAAAAAACTACAGCAATTCGCTAACAATCAAAATAAATAATCGAAATCAATATAAAAACTATTTAAAAATCATTGTAAATATGTAACATAACGTAATTTAACTTAACGTAACATAAAATAACATAAAAAAACGTACCGTTGCGGTGTATTGAGTTATTTTTGACTATTAAGTAACGCTGGCTTTCTGTTAGGTTTCATAATATAACATAACGGGTTTCATAACGCGTTATTCTCAACATTGTTCAAAACATTTAGTTTTCATGTACAACAAAACTTTAAAGTACGTTAGTAACAGCTTTATAATATTATTATTCTATGCATTCATGAACCATAGTAATAATCAAACAGTTCTGCAAATTTAAATCGTAAAATATAAAATGGAAGTCAAAGTCAAATTCATGATTCCAAGTATGCACCATCAGATTTTAGTTATAACCAACAAAAACATGCATCAACATCTACACATTTAAACAAATAATAAGTCATCTTCTCACTTAGCCCTTCTTATCTATCCACTGATCAGTGGTCAAACGCTTATCCCTTCTCTCTTAGATCCTTAAGCTTCTAACCAGACGTAACTTCATGAAAGTTCTACCAAACTTTTCAATGACCATAAACTCTCACCATTTCGAGCCGATTTGTCATTGATAAAATATCAATAATATTAACACATTTTATCATTGGGGAAAAAAAAACATGAGAAACACGAGCTGTTACCTGTGCTCCCCATCCTAAACCAACTGAGAGGATAGCAGATGGCGCCGACCACAAACTTTCTGACCTTCGAGATACAACTAGACCAGTCCCAATCTTGTATGTAAGAAATCCACCAGCTTTCGCAACTGTTAGAATGGCAAGCCCGCTTGCTCCCTTTAGAACTGCCTGGGGAATTGACTTTTCGGGATCTAGTCTAGCAGCCTGCATTGATCAAAATAAAATAAGAGTTCAAAAGGTACCTGAACTTCCAAGGCACTTGCAATTTTAAATACTCATAGGCAACGTTGTTTTTCATTAAAAAGTTCTTTTTTAAGAACAAATCTATTGCATCTCAAAAGTTTCACCTGGCAGTAACTCGTCAGAGTATTTGCCGCCTTATATATCTCATGCTCCATTGATAATCCTATAGGCAAATTTAACCACCCTCTTGTGCATGTCCAATCCATAACATCATGTTTTGCTGACTGTGCTGCATTGCTTATGAAGTGTTTTAATGTGCACTGCACTGGTTTAAGCCTCTCATAACAAGTATTGCACACTCTTTGAGGATCTCGAATCCTGAACTTAACAGGCAACAAGCATCTCCCTTTTGTGCATGTTCTGCAGAAGATCTGCCCACAAAGCCTACAGTGATGTCTACCACGAGTAAGGGCGGTAAATGGGTAGTTGCACTGCATGCAGATTTTAGCGCAGCTATCAGGCAACCATTCTGGTGGGTCTGCTTCCAAGACATCTGCATATATACTATAATTAGTAGCATCTTCATCACATAGTGGCGGCGCACTTGGTGCACAAACTGATGAATGCAAAGAACTAACGCCATTCTCTTCAGGCCCAAGAAATTCCACTGTTGACCCAGAACCTTGAGACAGAACGGTGTCAAGACCTTTGTTCCTGCCGGTCAAAATTGCAACTATCCCACTCAAAACATTTTTAAGGTTCACTTCAGGTTGCGTTGGAGGCTGAGCTAAGATAAAAGGATCCTCATCAATATCCTGTATATCATAAAGGTCGGGGTTCCCTGAGAACAGATAGAGATTCGAAGTTTTTTGTTTTGATGAGCAAGTGCTTTGATCCAGGTCATCTTGGAAAGCTGCAGGTTGATTGCCATAATGTGTCCCTTTACCAAGCGTAGGAAGAGAAGAATAAGGAACCAGCCCTCCAGGCTTTGCCATTCTCTCTTTCAACAGTAGCCAAAATTATCACCATAAAGTGCATTCCCTACAAATTATAATATGTTCTCTAAGATATGCAGAATAATGATGAAATCCAAGATTTTCAGTTTTTTCTATGTTTCTAACAAATAGAGTTTAGATGAATCCGAGGTATGGTGTGATTGAATGAGAAGAAAAACGTAAGGAAAGTTGCTAATTTCAGTTCATGGTGAAAAACTAATATTTACAATACATAAGGCAAGAGCACAGTATTCCTATTCAAAAAGTATCAAAAGGCCTGAAGGTAATATGAATATGTGCATGCAATTCAAAAACGCTCCACAATATGCTTAAAACTTTATGAAAATCAAAATTACTAATCAGCTAAACATGATTATAAAAGAGAGAATTAAAGATAGAACAAGCATAAATGGTTAACATGTGATACAACAAGATAATTACACTTCAGGACCATTTAGAGGCCTGAGGCCATAAAAATAAAAACAAAGGCAACTAATTGTTCATTAAAACAATATAGAAAATACAGGACATTTAAAAATACACACAGAAACATAATCTTACCCAGTAAATGGGCAAGCACCAAAATATAAACAACAACAAAGCCTTTCACCTAAACATTTGGCTAATGAGTCCTTTTTTCTCTCTGCTAAATTAGCAAGTACTGTGTCTTCTTTTACAGTGTTGACCAACCCAACAAAAGAACTTGATGCTCCTTCAACTATATCTCCATAGTGGTGCACCCATAGGTTTCCATTTCACAGACCCAAAACATTTACACCAATTCCGTATGCTCTATTGCAGCTATCATCAAAGCAGAAGCAAGTATTTCTCTGCACCTTTTAAGTGTAAAATCTCAAATTTTCATTTCGGCAAAATTCATTATCTTGGACACATTTTTAGTTGCCAAACATTCTCATTTATGTAGTATTTCTCACCTTACTTGCCATCTGTTCACATTTTGCTTTCAACTTTATCAGCGCCCTAGTCGAATGGAGTTCCAAATAGATTCTCTTTGATTATTTTAATAAGATCCTTATATATATCAGCAGCATGAACAAATATTGTCCTTAAAAATTGTAAATGATACTCACTAGATGTTTCTCAGCCCATCCACCCATTATGTTTTGTCTCCTTACCGTGGATGTAGACACTAAAAATAATTAAATAAAAAAAAAAAAAAAAAAAAAAAAAACCTAATTTTGCTAAGTGGGCACACCCGCGGGTTGCATCCCGCGGGAGCACCCGCGGGATGCAACCTGCGGGGGCACCCGCGGGTTGCAACCCGCAGGGGCACCCGCGGGAAGCATCCCGCGGGAGCACCCGCGGGATGCAACCCGCGGGTGCACCCGCGGGTTGCAACCCGCGGGGGCACCCGCGGGAAGCAACCCGCGGGAGCCCCCGCGGGATGCAACCCGCGGGTGCACCCGCGGGTTGCAACCCGCGGGGGCACCCGCGGGAAGCAACCCGCGGGAGCACCCGCGGGTTGCAACCCGCGGGAACCCCCGCGGGAAGCAACCCGCGGGAGTTCTCCCGCGGGTTGCAACCCGCGGGAGCCCCCGCGGGTTGCCACCCGCGGGAGGATTCCCGCGGGTGGCAACCCGCGGGGGCGATCCCGCGGGTTGCCACCCGCGGGTTGTTTTTCGTTGTTTTCCCGTTGTTTTATTTCCTATTTTATTTTCCTGATAATCCGTGATCCGCTTTTTCAGGAGAGAATTGAGCCGGATTTCGAGCTTCTTCGGTTTATAAAATACAGGAATTTAACGAGAGAGAGGACTTTTGATTTTTTGGGGATTCTTGGACTTTGGGAAGATTTCGGGCGAGCTCGTGAAATCAAAGAAAAGAGCAGAGCCATCTTCTCCTCGTCGGACGGTCAACGGAGGCAGCAACGAGACTCCACCGCCACCCGAACCCACATAAAAAAGGGAATAAACTAATATTCCCGTTCTTGTAATTCTTCGGAATTTTTGTAATCTCAAATCTTCGTTGTAATCAAATAATTTTTGCAATGGAATCAAAGATGTAATTTTCGGGCGTACAAGAACTGGCGACCACAGTGGGAGCTCCTCTGTTTACCACAGAGAATTTGGTGGCGCAGTCCGACCGGGTGCCGATTGGCTCAATGGTTGAGATGCTGGTCATAGAAGTTGACCAGCAAAAATATGAGGAATTTCTTTCCTCCTCTGATTCGGAGCCTAGGCGTCATCGCCGGGTGACGATGAAAAAATGTGAGGCGTCATCGCCCACTGGAAATCAAAAGGCGTCATCGCCTATGAAAATTTACGAGGCGTCATCGCCCGTTGAAACTTACGAGGCGTTATCGCCCGTTCCAAAGTCAAGCCAAAAGTCAAATCAGTCCCTGACCCGCTCCCAAAATAGAAATTTAAGGCGTAAAACTCAACGAGCACGCCTAAATCATACAGAAAAAATTGCAGGAAACTCCAAGACAGTAAAAAAATCCGGAAATAATTCCATGAGCGCAAACCCGCGGGTTGCAACCGCGGGTGGCAACCCGCGGGTTGCAACCGCGGGTGGGAACCCGCTGTTCCCAACCGCGGGTGGCATCCCGCTCTTGCCAACCGCGGGTGGGAACCCGCGGTTCCCAACCGCGGGTGGCAACCCGCGGTTGCCAACCGCGGGTGGGAACCCGCGGTTCCCAACCGCGGGTAGCAACCCGCGGTTGCCAACCGCGGGTGGCATCCCGCGGTTGCCAACCGCGGGTGCCAACCCGCCGCTTCCAACCGCGGGTGTCAACCTCCAGGTTGCAACCACGGGTACAAATCTGGGTACAAATCTGCAATTTCAATCGCGGGTTGCATCCCGCAGATGTCACCGACGGGTTACGTTCAATGAACACAACTCTCATGTCTCCTCGAGCACGTCTATGGCGAGCACGCAACATGCACCAAAAATTTTAATCTCTCTATCAGAGGCATCTGGGGCCCATACAACTACTCAAGACAACGTGCACTCCAGAAGAATCCGCAGGAGAGTTGGGGAACAATCTGATGCTGGAAAAGAGCTCAGCCCTGAGATATTGCAGACTCTCAAGTATTATGAACTAAGTTTGCGACGCAAGCGGCGTCAGGTTGCAAATAGAGAAGAGAAGATATCTCAAGACTTGAGAGAATACCTCAATTGGAAGAAGAACTCTGCACAGAATACTCCTCAATGCCAATGCGAACAGTTAATCTCAGCTGTTCTATCAAACTGCGAGTGTCATCCGAGACAATCCGTTTTTGAGCGGATCACCGAACCTAAAAGAATACGGACGGTGAAAAAGGCATACTCTGGAACCGATCTACCTGCTGCCTCATCAAATATGGTTAATAAAGGCAAAAAGGTGGTCGGAAACAACCTTTCGGATAAAGAAATTACTCCAGGATCAAAAGGAGTTTCTAGCGAACCAGAGGGCGCGCTTCTAGAAGAAGTCTCTGAAAGGCTTGAGAAACAAGAAAAACATCTCGAACAGCACGAGGAGACCATAGAAGAAATGAAACAACTTTTGATTGAGTTGCTGGCTCAAACTAGAAAGAACCAATCATCGCCGTCCATTTCTAGTCGGCAGAAAGGAAAACGGCCTGTCCAAATAAATGAAGACAGCGAAAACGAAAATGAAGAAGTGCCTCCTCATTCAAGAGAGGAAGAGGAAGTGAAAGTTATCCTCAATCCTCACGCAGAGAAAATAGAGAAGATGGAGAACCAATTACAAGCTCTTCTTCATCGCAAAAAACTACAAGAGGTGGGGGTAGTCCGTCCATATCCCATAGAATGGGAGACCGTACCCTATCCTGCAAAATATAAACCGTTGAATCTTCAATCATTCGACGGTAAAAGTTCGCCGCAGCAACACATCTTCTATTTCCTCTCACAGACAGGACATCTCATGGGGAATGATCCAACTATGACTAGGATATTTGCGAGCACTTTACGGGGGCCCGCATTTACCTGGTTCATGCAGCTACCCCAGGGATCAATTAAATCTTGGGCTGATGTAGAACGTGAGTTCCTAGCCCAATTCTTTGAAGATGATACAGAAGTCTCCATATTATCTTTGCTAGCAGCGAAGCAAGAAGAAGGCGAAACGGTCAAAACTTATGTCGAGCGGTTCCGAGAACTTTCCGTTCGATGCCCACATGGCATGACGCAGGATACGCTTGTGGAAACCTGCAGACATAACTTGTTGACCGATATCCTAGACAAGATGGGTTCGGTCGAATCCAAGTCATGGAAGGATCTGCTTAAGCAGGGCGAACATGCCGAAGAAATACTTCGACGTCTCGAAATGCAACAGTCTACAACCGGAGACGGTGCAAACGAATCTCCATTCCATTTTTCCCGTTCAAAAGGGAAAGACATAACGGCAATGGCGGTAGAAAGTACACTGAAGCAGAAACTATGGCCAACTACAAGCAACACAGCAAAGTCGCCCAGACTTCAAAAGCAGTATTCGTTCAAGGATGAACATACTGCTACTATGTTCAATCTGCTCACCAAACGCAAGATGCTTAAATTGCCGGAGAGCAAGAGACCTGAAGAAGTAGGGAAAACTAACGATCCGAACTACTGCCTGTACCATCGGATTGTAGGTCACCCCACAAAAAATTGTTTTATCTTAAAAGATAAAATTCAAGCGTTGATTGACGCTGGAGCAGTTCAGCTCAAAGCTGAACAAAAAAGGAGTTAGAGCTAACTCCGACACATTTAATGCGTGAGGTCTAAAGGTACCACTTGGGCTCACAACAATTCCCAAAAAATGGGCTCAGGGCGGTTAATTTAAACCCCCAATTAAAAAAAAATATATAAAAAAAAAAAAAAAAAAAAAAACCCAACGCCGACAAGGCTACGGGAAGAGAATAAATTTCTCGCCAACCCCACCATGCTGGGGGTAAAAAGCATGAACCGCCCAACGCCGACAAGGCTACGGGAAGAGAATAAATTTCTCGCCAACCCCACCATACTGGGGGTAAGAAGTATGAATTACCCAACGCCGACAAGGCTACGGGGAGAGAATAAATCTCTCGTCAACCCCATCATACTGGGGGTAAAAGTATGAACTGCCCAACGCCGCTAAGGCTACGGGAAGAGAATAAATTTCTCGTCAACCCCACCATACTGGGGGTAAAAAGTATGAATTACCCAACGCCGACAAGGCTACGGGGAGAGAATAAATTTCTCGCCAACCCCATCATACTGGGGGTAATAAGTACGAACCACCCAACGCCGATAAAGCTACGGGAAGAGAATAAATTTCTCGCAAACCCCATCATACTGGGGGTAATAAGTACGAACCACCCAATGCCGATAAGGCTACCGGGAGAGAATAAATTTCTCGTCAACCCCACCATACTGGGGGTAAAAGTATGAATTGCCCAATGCCGCTAAGGCAAAGGGAAGAGGAAAAGTTTGGTATTTAAACCCAAACGAAACCCTCGACAACTCACTATGCTGAGGATAATAGCATGGCTAGCCCAACTCAAACGGTAGTTGGTAAAGGCAAAATCAAACCCGTTGATAGCTGGGGTTTGCTAAAAATCCCACGACAAATCTGTCACAACAGTATTCTTATCCGAATATAAGAATACATCACTGCCCTAAGCTGCTAAGGCAAAGGGAAGAGGAAAAGTTTGGCATTTAAGCCCAAACGAAATTCTTGACAACTCACCATGCTGAGGGGAATAGCATGGCTAGCCCAACTCAAACGGTAGTTGGTAAAGGCAAATCAAACCCGTTGATAGCTGGGGGTTTGCTAAAAATCCTAATCAGATAAATCTCCTGTCACGTTAAGATTTCACCTCTGACAGCAAAACTTTTCTTGTCATTTTGCTCCGACAGAGCAAGCGACACTCCAAAATATTAGTCAAGTTAAAATCATACCTCTGACATCATAATTCAAAATCAAAAGAGATAAAATCCTAATTAAATCGGTCCCCTGTCACGTTAAGATTTCACCTCTGACAGAAAAGAAAATTCACACTTCATCAAGTCCAACATTACAACCTCTGATGAACGTGCTTTAGATATCGTTAAGTTGAAAATCACCTCTGACGAAAATTATCTCCCTATCAAGTTAACAGTTACCTCTGATAGTCTGATTCCAAAACTAAATACGTTAACCGTCACCTCTGTTTAGTCAGCTTGTCCCTATCACGACCAGATCCTCTGAATAGGTTAAGCTCCAAGACACGTTTAATGTCACCTCTGTCTTTTCCTGATTCGTCATACTAGATGTCACTGAACGGCTAGGATTAAAATAAGCACGTTAATATTATACCTCTGCTTGACCTAAAATAAGCACGTTAACATTATACCTCTGCTTGTCCTCTAATGAGTACGTTAAAATCATACCTCTGCTTGTTATGGAATAAATAAATATATTAACAGTTATCTCTATCGACCAAATCTTTTAAAAGGTCCATAACCAAAATTAAAAAAATCCAAAGTATTTCGAAATTCAGTACGGTTCAATACAGAACTTCAAAAACTTTGGAGGGGGTTATGTAGACACTAAAAATAATTAAATAAAAAAAAAAAAAAAAACCTAATTTTGCTAAGTGGGCACACCCGCGGGTGCACCCGCGGGATGCAACCCGCGGGAGCACCCGCGGGTTGCAACCCGCGGGAACCCCCGCGGGAAGCAACCCGCGGGAGTTCTCCCGCGGGTTGCAACCCGCGGGAGCCCCCGCGGGTTGCCACCCGCGGGAGGATTCCCGCGGGTGGCAACCCGCGGGGGCGATCCCGCGGGTTGCCACCCGCGGGTTGTTTTTCGTTGTTTTCCCGTTGTTTTATTTCCTATTTTATTTTCCTGATAATCCGTGATCCGCTTTTTCAGGAGAGAATTGAGCCGGATTTCGAGCTTCTTCGGTTTATAAAATACAGGAATTTAACGAGAGAGAGGACTTTTGATTTTTTGGGGATTCTTGGACTTTGGGAAGATTTCGGGCGAGCTCGTGAAATCAAAGAAAAGAGCAGAGCCATCTTCTCCTCGTCGGACGGTCAACGGAGGCAGCAACGAGACTCCACCGCCACCCGAACCCACATAAAAAAGGGAATAAACTAATATTCCCGTTCTTGTAATTCTTCGGAATTTTTGTAATCTAAATTCCTATTGTAATTCATCAATTTTGCAATGGAATCAAAGGTTCAATTTTCGGGCGTACAGTGGACATCAAGGAAAATGGTTGATCACTCAAGTAAGAAAAATTTTGCCTTTGACACATCAGCATATTACGATTACATAATACCTTTTTGAGGGGAAGGGCAACCTATTCACCTATTTATTCATATATGAAAATAATAAAATAATACAAGTAGAGATGCGATCAGACGAGTGAAGACATATGACAACATGAACCATAGAGTCCCCAATGCAATAACCCTGAAGAAAAGATATTAAAGCCACTGGCCCCAGATACTGGAGATGGTGATCAGCCAGTCCCACCGTGAAAACCCAGCCCAGCAGGATTCCCACACCATTGAAGGGCAGAACAAACATAGGTGCTCCGCGGGGGGGGGGGGGGGGGGGGGGGCGGCAAAGTTGATATCCCCACGGAACTTCTCTACTCCTTTTTAATCAAATTCCTCACTGGTAAGGAGCTTATTATGAAAAACTAGCCAAGCATGAATGTGCATCTTGAAAAGGCTGAAGAATTCTAAATAATTTTTGACGCAGGAAAAAGTGGAGGTGTGCTAGGTTTAGTGAGAAAAGAGATGGGCACATAGCACTAAAGATGCATTACCTTTTAATTTTAAGTTTGCAAACAGTAAGAAACTAAGCTCTCCAAATAGTTGTTAAGGCCAATTGATTTGGAGGACAAAATTTACAAGTCCTTAACTCCTTATGGTACTAACAAGAGATGCTTCACTTTTCCTCGCTATAAGGAATCTAGAATAGCAGTTCCGTCAGGAAGAAATAGAAGATATTCAAAGAACTCCGAAAAGAAACCCTACCCTACCTCACCAGTCACAAGAAAGAGGAAAACCCCTTACCAATCAACCCTAGTTCTAATCTCTTTTAACTAGAAAAAAGGAAAAGTAAATCAACTTTTGTGTATAAGAAGCTGAGTCAAAAGATCCAATGCTTTTTTGTAATTCGACTAGAAAATGGCTGGAACTTAATTCCTTTTAACTGAATATCTTGCGATGAGAGATGTTTTCAAGTGTAGGTACAAAAAACTATAGTTCTTAGAATTTTTTCTACACACACCGACTGTCCTGGATTTATTCGTACCATTGTATCATTTATCACCATTGAAGCAGTTTTTTTTAAACATAGTATTTGTTTACGAAAAAATTTTCAAAGCCACCCCTCCTACAACAACAAAGTTTTTTTTATTTTAAGTACTTGAGGTAGGCTACATAAACTAAAAGAAAATTACGCTGGATCAATCACATGGATAATCCTTCCCCACTCATTTCTATCAAGCAATATGCCTACATGAACCAGACGTTTCAGATGTTTTCATGAACTAGACGTTCTTCCTGTTCATAGTAATGTCTTCAATTTCATTCAAGATTGGAAAAAAGCATCCTCATATTACAGATCCCTCTACATTAGATTAAACCAACTCTCAGTAAATATAAAGAGAAGGGACAAGGGCATCAAACTAATCGATATATATAAATAAAAGGGAGATATATTATCCTATCATCTATTCTTCAGAAAAGTTAATCAAATTCAACATAAATCATTCACTCGATAATTTCAGTTAACTCGGTTCCGCACGAACAAAATAAAAATAAATAAATAAAAACAAATTAATAAGTCTCAACCAATAAACTATAGTCGAGAACTCGAGGGCAAATCAAAACACGATCTTTAAAATCATGACATGAGCTTAGCACAAAAAACGATAATCGATGCTTCAATTTCAAAATAGAACCCTAGAAATTGGGGGCAAAACAACAGAAAGAAGACTACATAAATTTCAGTAGGGATCATAAAAGAGGGAATATAAAGATTACCTCTTGGACGTCGCGAATTGGTGTAGAAAAAGGGGGGAGGATTTGAACTTCGAAGGGATTGGAGAGTTTCGTGCAGAGAAATGAAAGGTTTTTATTTTTTTTTTATTTGATTCCGATCTGGGGTTTGCGCACGAAATCAAAGAGCTTTACATCTTGGACGAGGTGCCTTGTATAAGAGGAGAAGGGGAGGAGAAGGGGAATTTCTAAGGAGCACACCACTTATCATCTTAGTTAGTTACTTTACTTGGAGAGCACACCCTTTCTTGAGAGAGGGCTTTTCCCGGGAGAAATTCTTTGTACAAATTGCTTTTGACGTACTTTTCCCACCTATCTTCCATTTTGAAACATTAACTCTTTGCTCTTTACTTTCTAAGTCCAATTTTTTTCTCCAAATTTAATCCTTTCCCTCTCTTTCTCTCTCCTACTTTCATCTATCAACTCCCAACCCTCGCTCCAAAAAAAAAAAAAAAATGCAAACAAAAACACATAAAAAAAAACTAAGAATAATTTTAATTTGTGCCTGAGATTTGTTCTCAGACACCAATTGCACATTGTATTTTTTTCATTTGCTTAGAAAAACTTAAACTCTAAATCTTAATTTCACTTGTCACAGTGAATTCAAAGAATTTAAAATTTTTTTAAACTTTTTAAGGAATGCAAATGTAAAAATTTTAGAGAGTCAAGAAACCAATGAGTTTGTGAAAGATGTATTTTTAAAAAAAAATTAAATAGTACAAAAAAAATATTTTTTTGGGTTTTAAATAGAAAACAAAATAGAAAGACGATAATAATATTTTAAATTTTTAAAAAGTTTTAGAGATCTTGGAATTTAAAAAGATACTTTAGTTCGAAAAGTTTTAAATATGTGCGTTAAGGTAAATTGTCGTGGATAAATAGAATTTCCCTTTTTCCTAGCGAGCACTGTGCACACCACTTAATTCCAAAAAGTCCATTTCTCCATAGAAAGTTAAATCACCTATATGGATATAGCAAAGAATTATGCAAATAAAGCACATAATGAGAAAATAAAAATCTATTTATTTTTTATTTATTTTTTTACCAGATATTTGCGAAACATAATAGTAACATCGTTTTACAACAAAAACTGGCATTTGAGTCTTATGCATAGCCTTTACATTAAAAGAAAGCGAACGAACTGTCCTCAAATTGCTTATGCAAGAGAACTCAAACAGAAGAAGTTCCTTCAATATTATTTATTCCTCTAGTCCACATTCCCCACAAAACTCACTTTTTGGTAACATTGGGTGCAGTGACCTCTCCTCCATCGATAGCCAAAGGAACTGATTTTGCCTGAAATGCAACTCGGATGATCAATTAATCGTAACCATTAGTTTACGAATAGAGGAAAGAACTTGAAGTTGAAGAGGACTCACCAGATTACGGTACTTGAGAGCATAGAACATCTCAAGATAACGCTTAGTTTCGCGACGTTCCAAGTTAGAAACAAACTTCCAGAAGCCATAGACACCAGACAAAGTCATCAAGCGCTCCGAGTACTTCTTCCAGGTGTACCTATAAGTATTATGAATGAACGTAGATTTTAATGACTAAGCTTCGAATTCTGATATATGATTGTCATCTTTCAAATAGAAATTATAAGCTTACCTGACAAATTTACCGTTATCATGCGCAATAAGTTACTGATTTTAGCAACTAATCTCTATAGCTTGTATATAGTAAATTACTGGTCAAATTTTATACCACAATCTCACTATCCACACTCATCGGCCATTAGTGACAAAAATATGTGCATTTGTGTCTGTACTCACTAGATTATGAGTTTTTAGATATATTGAATCATAAAGGTGCAATTCAAACTGGCCTAGGACCCACGTTTGTAACACTAGGCTAGAACCTGCGTTTGCAGTGGCAGTATGTTGGAACATATGGAAAGAGAGAAATAATAGGATATTGACGGACACTGCATATATTACTAGTTTTTGTTTGTCCGCCATAGCTAATAACGTTCACATGTGGACAGGAGACTTAGATCATTGGTGCTCTGGATGCATACGCTTCCTGTCTTATGATAACACTATGAGGATTTGTAAGGATAACAATTTTGGCATGTTTTTTTTTTATGATTTTTGTAGGTTAAGGTCCATGAGAGTAGGATGTGGTCACTCAACCACAAATCTTTTTGTACTAATTTAGTTCTATTATTGTCTTAGTAATGGAATGCGGATGACTTATATTCGCCGTTTCTACTTCATTTGAAACTACTTCGATAACTTGATCCTACTAGTTTCCTTCTGTACCAATGTGCAAACCATATTCATGGAGAGTGCAAATTCTAAATGTAAGGCACTGGTAAAGCTTACTTCTCTTCGATACGCCTCAACCCTCCGTGAGAGATCTTGTCCCAATGGGTGGGGTCTTGATTGCACTTCTCGAAGAAATCTGCAATCAGGCCTGCAGCTTTGTCGCCCTGATAAGGATCAATATGGTAGCCAGAAACGCCGTGCACTATAATCTCTCCAGGCCCTCCATGGACAGTCGCAAACATTGGCAGGCCGCAGGTCATAGCTTCAATGACAGTGAGCCCGAATGCTTCGTAGAGGGCAGGCTGCAAAAAGAAAAGAACCATAAGTGCACCTCCAATTTGATTTAGACATGTAACAAGTATTTCAGATAAAAGAGTGTTCAATCTTATAGATGTTTCACTATTTGATCCAGAATCCTGACTCGTGAAGTATACCTGAACAAAAGCCCCCCTAGTGTCAGCAATGCAGCGGTAAAGCTCACCGTTGCGGACACGGTTCATCTGAGCAGAGACCCACCGGATTTTACCTTCCAGCTTATACTCCTCAATGAGCCGATACATCTTCTTTTTCTCCTCTTGCTCCTCAAGATCCTTGGACTCCTTCGCATGATCTCCAGCCACAACCACAAGGTTAACGAGCCCCTGCAAACGGGGATTCTTACCGTACCATTCTACCAAACCCGTGATGTTCTTCACTCTATCCAGCCTCGCCATAGAGAATATGATGGGCTTGCTCTTATTGGCCAAATACCCCCTACAAGATTCCCAATAACTTGGTTAATCAAATAAATATCAGTTATGAAGTAAGAAGAGAGACAGTAGGAAGAAGAGAGATCACTTGTGCTCAGTGTTGTCCACGGGGTTGTAGAGCAATTCTTCAATCTCCGAGTGGAGGGCAGTCAGCCTCCTGTTCTGCTCGGAGTAAGGGAAGTAGATGGACATGTCAGCACCAGGAGACACAATGTTAAACTTTGGATCGAAAACATCAATCCCATGAATCACACGGTAGAGTCCAGGAAGAGAGAACGCGGTATGTGACTCATATTGGCCGATGGTATCCTTGCTGAAATCAATATAACATACAAGATAGCATACTTCAAATATCTTTAATGTCTAATAAAGTTTCTGAACGCAGAACGCAGAAGAATACCTGCCCGCAATCTCCTGGAAGGTACTGGTGATAATGAAGTCGGCCTGATTCATGGCAATCAGGTCAGCAGTGAACTGGCAAGAGAAATGGTACTGCTTCTCAGACTTCTTCCAGTAGATGTCGGAGTTGGGATACTTGGTTTTCTCCAAAGCATGGGCAATGGTGCACTAAGTATCATATGACATATAGTAAGTAGAAAGAAATACGAAACGTACACCAACTAGGATGAAATGCAAGTAAAAATTATCGCAACAAAACCTGGGTAACTCCAAGTTTATGTGCCAACAGAGAGGCCACAAGGTTCCCATCACTGTAGTTTCCGATGATAAGATCTGGCCTGCCTTGCAATTCTCCAGCCAACTCATTGGCAACATCCTACAGAAACAAACCAAGGATTATTAAACTTCCATATATTTTAAAAGTCTAGTAGACTTGGTGAACATAGTAAATATGAGGGATTTACATCAGCATAAGTCTCGAGATACGGCCACACTTCAAATCGTGAGATCCACTTACGGACGATCCCATTCTCAGTTCTGAAGGGAACACGAAGAATGCTAGTGTATTCAGTTCCGAGCACCTTCTCTAGCCGCTGGCCACAAGTGGTTCCTACTGCATCTGGGAGCAATCGAGTCACCTGCAGAAATAAAATGTCAATATTGGAGATGCCGAAGGGGGAGAGAAAAAAAATATTCAGGCCCCTTTAGAACTTACAATTAAGATGCGGGGAGTGATATCGAGACCTTGTTGTTTGATTCTAAGCAGCATCTCATTCTCTAGTGCACGAACTTGATCTAGGATGTAAACAACCTAGAGATAAAATTTGTTAGGGTAGGGATTTGAGTAAATGGCATCAAAACATGCCTATAGTTTCGTAGTCTTCACCTGACCACCAGTGTCGGGATAGCCCAAAACATTGGCCTGAGCAAAGTAGCCGTGCGGAGAAAGTATGACAACATTGAACACCATAGGAATCCTACCAAGAAAGTTTTCCAGAGTGCACGGATCTGGTGCCTCGAGAAGATCAAGCAGTAGGTGAACAGTCTCGCTGACACGTTCAGCAGTATCACCCCAACCCTTCTCTAGCCCAAGCTCTTGGAATCTGTACATACAAATTTAGTCACAATTCTTCTACTTGTTACCTTATCAACTTTTGAGTGTTTATGAGAATCTACATAGAAACTTGATCACCTGTTGTGGAACTCAGAGTATGGAGTGTCCGCGGGAAGATTCATGACAAGTTTTTCAGCCTTCCTTAGTGCGGATCTGAGAGCTTGGAGGGTCTGAATTCTATCATTCAGCATCATAGTCTGCATTCATTCATTGGTTTTATAAGGCATAAGCTATGATATCATTGTAGTAAGAGTCACATAATATAGAGAACGATTGTATTCCTTACCGTCCCCCTGTAGCTATGCACCTGGAGAAAATTAAGCAGCGGCCACATGCTTTCTTTGTCCTGGAACAGCTTTGAGGAAAGGTGGCGATTGAGGAATTGCACTCCATTTCCAATTGACTTGGAAAGTGATGGGCGAGGGAGCGAAGCATTGAAAGGCTCAAAGTCCAACTCAAGAACAAAGTTTTCCTGAGAGCTGAAAACAAGAAAAAAAAAAACCCAAAAATGGATAGAGATTTTCTAGTTGGCCAGACTTAATTTTATGGACTGCGAGTATTAAGATCATAAAATGCACCTCCCATCTGCGAGCTCCTCCTTGAACTGCAAGTATTCAGGCACAGTCAACTCCTCCACGGCCAGTTCACTCACATTAACTTGAACATACTCCCAGACTCCAGGGCTGGGACGAATGGCAAGAGCAACCCATGGAGGTAAAACTATTGCCTCCTGTATTGTAACAATTACAACCATTTTAACATGAATATGACTGTGAAACTAGAATGACTTATAGTTACTATTATTATTATTATTTTAAGCTACTATCAACATGGTTAATTTCTTGTAATCATATCATATATCAGCTCGTTTTCGTTAATTTTAATACTTTTTTGTTCTGTAAAGTAAATTCTTAAAAAAAAACAATATGAATATTAAAAGATAAGATGTGATCTTGGTGATGTTCATACATGCACATAAGTCAATAATCACAAAGAAATGTCAAAAATACAAACTTTCGTTTAAGCAATTGAAAAATATGCACAAGAATTCTCAATGAAATTGTAAAGCAACAAATTTAAACCAGAATGTGGATTAATGTATATATCAATATACAGAATTTGAGCTAAGAAATATTATATGGGATATCTATAAGAATCTAATACCACACCAAAAATGACATCTAAATGGAAGATCTAATGTAACAAAGCATGTTGATGTCAAACCTGCACAGATTTCAGAACATCCTCAAAGGCGACGTCCTTGAGATTCTCACGATCTGCTTCAGGGATTACATCTTTGTACTCCGCCAACAGCTGATGGCGTTGCAATACTCCCTTTCCCTGCTTGATAAACCTACAAATTTGGAAGAGAACAAAGGTGCATAGCTGATTTCAATGATAAAAAAAAATTATGAAAAGGAGAAATTTTTTGACATTTATATGCTCTTCTTTTTTAAGATTAATAGAAGTACTGAGAAGATTATGGAAAATAGAAATTTGACAAGAAGAAAATATAATAGAATAGAATACCTTGAAAAGAGGGCAAGCAACTTGTCGGTGTGAGCTGACAAAGTGTCAGTCAGGCGATCGCAAACGCTGTGGGTGAGGTTCAGTGAGCCCATGGCTTACTCCCTTCGGTGTTAAAGCGTAAGCAGGCCTAAGGACTGCAATACAAATGCAAGAGACAAATGCAAACTCAAAATCGCCATCTTAAGGGGATAAGAAATCTTGCATAGAACAATATAACTTGAACAGACGTATTGATTCGAAAGGAAATTTGCATAAAACATCAGATGTGATTAGAAATTCATGGAGTTCAGCTATGATTAAAAAATCTTAGCAAAAAAAGCATGACTAAAAAATCACTAATCGAGTTTTTCATGTTGAATTAACTAAAAACTAGTCTAAAGAGAGACTTAAACAAGCCACATATAGAATGAAAAACATTCATTTAGTTGGGGAAACATAAATTAGCTGAAAAGGACATAAGGCCATGGACAATATAAGCAATACAAATACAAAGAGAACATATATTTCCGATGGAAATGTAAATCTGCAACTATAATGTTAGTTATATTTAAGAAAATTTGGACTGCAAAAAAATAATAGAATACAAAGCAAACTACATGCAAAAGAAATTAACTAAGCCCAAAATTCTCCACCGAACAAAATTATGGGAACTAATAGATAGAGGCAGAAACCCATAACATTGCTGATCTGGAGAAAAGGATACAAGAACAATACCAATGAAACTACAGAATCAAATAAAAAGATAGAATCTAGCTACTTGTATTAACTAGAGTGAACATGCCCTTGTATTTCTGCATTCATTGAAGTTGGCTAAATAACCAGAGACTTAATTTATTTATAACATAAACTTATTTCGATGTGTTTACATCACGACAACAGAGTTCAAGTTTAAGAAGAAGCATTTCACAAAACCAGGGCAGCCATGGAAAGAAACAGAGTTGCCAACTCATGTTCCCTCCCTAATCGTGTTCCTCGTTCTTTCTTAAAGAGATAGAAAGGTTTAGACAATCTTATGGCGAAAATGGAATTTTTCGAATACTCCAAAGCTAAATTTGCGGGGGAAATAATCAAGCATTGCCATTGCAGAAGACAAATCTCACCGATGGGTTTTAATGCAAGAGTAAAGAAAAAAGATATATCAGAGAAAGGATCTACTCCTATGTTATCCGAAAAATCAGACAACTAAACTAAGATTAAACTAGGATTAACACGATTTCCTCAGTGAAATTGAAACAAATTATGTAATTTTCAGATAAATGCATGCAGAGAAAGAACATGAGAATTGAAATCATTCAACAAAAATAGACTCTAAAACAAATACAACAAACAACAACAACTAAGCCTTTCATCCCAAGTATTTGGGGTAGGCTACATGAACCAAAAAAGAATCACGCCGGATCGATCACTTTGATAGTCCTTCTCCAATCATTTCTATCAATTAATATCTCCTCATTTAAACCTCTAGACTCTAAAAAAAATGATCAAGCAAAACTTAATAAGATGATCACGAAGTAAAAAAAAAAAAAAATCATAGAATTACAGATTAGTAATTAGTACACAATCATTATGCAATAACAGATGACTAAACAAAGTGATCAGGCAAAACTTAAGCAGATGATATTTGGTGCAAAAGTAAAACAAAATCCATAGAATTTGCAGATAATTTTAAACGCAAAAGAGTACAAGACGGTCTATATGCAAAACATAAATTTAAATAACTAACCAAACATGAATTATTAAGATCCCCCTGGTGAAAACATAATTTTTTTTTTTTCTGAACATAATTGACAAATCATAGAACTTGCATAATTTTGCATGCAGGTAGAGCACTTCCAATCACATCCTGATCTTGAACTTATTTTTAAAGTAATTTCTTAAATATAAAAAATATTTAGGTAACTAAACTCCATGATTAGTCAAATAAATATATAATATTGAGATCTACTTTAACAACCAAAAACTTTAAACTCTACTAACATATACACAAAAATAACAATGACTTCTTGAAAATTCCACTAACTTGCTTCGTGGATCAAAAACTAGTAAATTCTTGAACGCCTTCCTTTTTGGAGAAAATAACTGAAAAGAATCATCGTGCTGAAATTTTACATGCAGGTTAAGTACTTTTAAACACATCTTGATGTTGAACTTATTTTAAAAAGAATTTTTTAACCGCAAAAAAAAAAAAATTAGAGGTAATTGAACTCCATGATTAGTCATCTCAAACTTATGATATTGGCACTTATTTTACCAAGTAAAAGACCTTAAATTCTACCAATATATACAGATAAATAAACAAAATTCCCTGAAAATTACACTAATTTGCTTCCTAGATCAAAAGAAGTAATTTACTTGAACAAGAACATTTACCTTGAGGGTGAGAACAATTTCAATAAGAGAATTATTACTATCTGTTGCTTTATCTAAAGTACTTGAACTCTAAAAAGATGGTCTTTTTATGCTAAAAGGCTAGTTTATTTTGCAAGGAAGAGAGACCTTTAGCTTTAAAAAGCCTCTCTTAGCAAAATAAGGACAAATAAACAAACAAATAGAACTTTTGAGAATATTCCTGGTGTTTACACATAAAATAGGGTAATGCAAAATCTTGACCTTACAAACATACCTTTTTCTGCAATTAACTCACTCTCCAATTACTTTTTTCCCCCCTAACAATGAATTATTTAACCCAAAAAAAAAAACTCTAGACTAACTAGTTGCAGTTGCCAATTTACCATAGACCTATAATCCAAAATATCTACTAAATAAACTGCATGCATGTGTTTCCTATTAAATGATCACCAAACAAATTAGGAAACTTCTAAATGCACCCCTCTGATTTTAAGTATAACCCTTGAAAATTCATTTTCACTACAAGTTTGCTCTTAAAAATTTATGATGTTTCTATCCTCATCTTCTTCCCCTGGCCTCTCTCAAGATCTCTCTCAAAGTCCTAATAGGTCTCCCAAAATTTAAATAATAAATCTCTCTAGAAATTTATACATCAGATAACAAAGAAACAAAATTTAAACGTTTCTTGTGGTCGAGAGTATAACAAAAGTATATTAATTTGGGCAATAAATAAAATAATTTATTTTAAAAAAATTCACATCTTATTGGTTTTTTGAAGGGGAAAGCAGAACAATGTGAATAAAAATTGAAGAGAGAAGAAAAGATCAAATTTTGAGAGGTGAGCAGAGTTGGGTTTTGGGAGCAAAACCAATGAAGGAATTTGAAAAATTTTCTAGAGAGAGAGAGAGAGAGAGAGACAAAGTGAGATTGCCACCTCCAACTAAATATAAAGCAGCTATCAATCTAACATCTCAACTGAATAAAGAGAACAAGATCCTTGCATGGCTTAAATCTAAGCAAGAAAAGAGAGAGCTTTACCTCACTGAAGAACCCAACTTTGAGAAAAAAGAGAGCAATGCAAGAAGGAGCTTAGAGAGCAGCGAGAACTAAGTAGAGAGAGAGAGGGGGAGAGAGAGAGAGAGAGGAGGACAATGGGACTGGGAGCAAGGGGTGCTCCTTATATACCCACAAATTAGAAAATTTTTAAAAGTGAATTAATTGATAGGAAAATGAAAAAGGGATTGAAAGGTGAAAGAAAAAATTCTAAGCTTTTTGTTTTGGTATTTTGATTTTTTTGGGGAGGGTTAGTGATGTTTTTTTTTTTTTTTTGTTAATTAGACGTTATTACTGTACTATTAAAATATTACTAATATCTTCGTAGGAACAGAGATATAAATGTAACAGGGGTTTTCACATATCGGTCCCTTATAGTTTAAAAATTAGAGTTTAGTCTCTAAAATCTTCATATTTTAATTTTAATCCCCAAATTTATTTCACTTTAATTTTCTCTGGATAACTTCTGTTAGACCAGTTAAAATTTTGACCCAATTTTTACCAATTTTTACGTTATATCTCTGGAAGGTGAGAAAATATTACTTATTTTCCCCCTTTTCCTCTTCCTACTTTCTTCCTCTTCTTATTGGATTTCCGTTATACCCCCACAAAGCTATCGCTTTCGCCATTCCTCACCACTTCATTTGAAAGATGAAGAAAAGAAAGCCCTAAATCTAACCAAATGACATAAAACTAAAACTAATTTAGGATATATTAGTTATTTCCTGTACTTCTTAAATATTAAAATTAAAATTTAATGTTATTTGAACAGAATAGTTAACGGAGGAACTAAAATCAAGTAATTTAAAAGATTTGGGACTAAAATCAATGAAGATTTTAGAGATTAAAGTCTAATTTTTAAATATGTAAGGAATCGATATATAAGGACCCCAATACAATAAAATTGGATATTTTTATTGCACTTGTATTCCTATTAGAATCTATCTGTTAAAAAAAATTAATCAAATACTAATTATATAGCACCTATAGTACTGTAATTAAACCTTTTTTTTTTTTTAGAGAGTGTAAGGTTGGTGTTGTGGTTAACAGTGGGGAGTTTCTAAAGTAGCACATTTTTTTTTCTAGTTAGCACTCAGTAATTATTCGGATTCAACGTCTAAACAAAAATTACATTGTAAAATAGACTTTCCAGAAAAAATGGTTTGTTCCTTTGGAAACTCATTAACAGTGTACTCAGAACTTTTTCGCTTGAGATGCCCATTTCCGAAACTCCAGTGGCTTGGCCCCCTCGCCTGAGCTCTCTCTCTCTCTCCCCCGTACACGAACCGGTAACTGCTCTCTCTCTCCTCCCCTCGTAACAAGGGTTGTCCTTTCTGGAACCTCCCGTAATTTTGTCACGTGACCTGATGGCTAACTTCAAAGATTTTTTTTTTTTTTTTCAGATTTATTAATTTCTCTGATGAAAAAAAAAATATATAAAATTATAGAGGAAAGTGAATCTCTCTTTTCTTTCTTTATAATTCGTTAAATGATGCTATTTTTGGTATTTCGTGGCCAGACATTATATACAATCTTTTTTCTTATTCTACAAATTAATTATGTGTCAGATTTCTTAGATTATTTCTTATCTACAAGAAAGAACACAAGAACATAAAAAATAATGCAGATGTCACAAGATATTCCTTTTGATACATAAGTTGTACATGTTATGTTGAATATTAATAACCAAGACAATATTGGTTTGTATCAGTTTTCATTTTTGCATTATTACGTTTGGACTCTATTAACTATAGTTGAACTTTTAGTATTGACGGGTTCAGGGTTTGTCGTTATAGTTGTAATAGTTTAATTAAAGTTAAATAGGAAATAGAGAAATAATGTTGCATTTAGACAACTCGTGTTCATAATTTTTACTAAAACAAAGTGCTTAAAGCCCTTTTAGTACTTGTCGGACTTGGACGGGAATTTCCAAATGAGCACACCATTTTTCCTAGTGAGCCTACTTAAAAGTTATTTTATTTACAAGTTTGTCATTTAAATTTGAAAGCAAAAATATCCTTAATTTCAACCTCTATACTTTCTCTCTCTCTCATCTTCTCCACCGCCGTTACACTTCCGCCGCTACACTTCCGCCGCCCCTGCTCTTCTCTGTTACTAAGACCGTGTTAAGCCCTAATTCAAATTCATTTTTCACCTCAAATTCCAAATATTGATTAAAAGTTTGCTCGTTTTTCACTGCAAACTCCAAATATTGATTCAGACTAGACAGTCCGGTTCCACTATAGTGGATCCGAACTTACAGTCCCGGATCCACCTTATCGGATCCAGACTGTCTAGTCCGGATTCGATAAGGTGGATCCGGGACTATAAGTCCAGATTCACTATGATAGATCCGGACTGTCTAACCCGAATCAATATTTGGAGCTAATTCCCGATCACGAAATTAATGTAATCCAATGAGCTCCCTCACCTCCGGTGCCACTCCTACATCATCCTTTTCCATTCTCAGTTTAAATGCCAAGCTTTCAATTCAAATTCACCGCCAAAGATCCAAGCTCAAAAAAAAGCAACAAGAGAGAAGAGCAATGAGGTCCTCTTTGCTACGTTCAGGCCGGACAAAGTAGGGGCTTGACATCGGTGGCACCAGGCCCAGCGGCGCTGGACGGTGCCGTGGTTGCGCGTGCACCGAGGAAGAAAAGTGGGGTTGGATTCGGCCGGTCCCTTACCCTTTTGGATTGTGCTCGGGCAGCAAGAACAGGAGGGGAGAGAGGGGAGGCGGCACCCGCGGAGGCCAGTGGCACGCACCCGCATGGATGAGCAGTAACACCGGTGTGGGGAGGGGCCATTGGGTGCTCGAGCGAAGGAAGAAGAACATGTCAAGCAAAATTAAAAGAGAAAAGGATATGGATTGTTGCCTCTAGTGAGAGAACTGGCCGGCGGAGGATATGGATTCGGGGAGGTGGGGGGAGAGAAGAAACGGAAGTGGGGGAGAAAATAAACGGAAGTGGGGGAGAGTTTTGAGTTTTTTGGTGTGCTCACTAGAAAAAAGTCCTCTCTTTTCAAAAGAAAGGTTGATTCACTAGGAAAAGTGGGCTCACTAGGAAAAAAAAGTGTACCCCTCTAGAAACTCCCTGCTTGGACTCGTAATATTTGTATTTGTTATGTCATTACTTTCGACATATCACCTTTTCAGAAATTATAGTGCTCAAATAGAAAAATATTTGTATTAAGTTTTTTTTTTTTTTCCTGACCGTCCATTTTAAATTATTTGTTTGCCATAGGACAGTCCTATTCTTTCGACATAATTCAAACATATCTTACTTTAGTGCCAAATACTATTTCGTAATTTCTTTCTGCACTTTTGCTATTTCTAATAAGCCAAAAACACCCTAATTCGATAAAATAATACTCCCTTTGCTATCTAATAGACTTTTTTTTTCTTTTAAAAATTAACAAGCAAATACAAATACACAAAACACAAATATATATATATATATATATATATATATATATATATATATATATATATATATATATGTATATATCTCTTATGAATGTTATTTCTTTCTTACTTTCACTATTTTTAATAAACCAAATTCGAGAAACGCCTCAGAATCATATTCATAGTGCTTGGAATTACACATTATATGCTATTGGGACAACAATTTTAGTTTGAATTCTCATAGAATCCGATCAAACTTAATACACCTCATTCTTAGTACTATTCATATGGAAAAAAAAAAAGAAAAAAACTATTGTACTAACTTCGAATCTCCTACAAGAAAGGAAAGAAATCTAACCAACTTTTGCTTTCTAGCTCTCAAATAATTTGATATGTTAATTTAGAAATACTAAAAATTTTCTAAGTGTTAAATGAAATTCTAATATTTCTCACGTGTTGACATGGAAAATGCTTAAGAAATTAGAAAGCTCAATATTTTCTCCCCCTCAAGCTTTATTGACCATTTAGCCAATGATTGATCACACTTTTCATGAGAATCTCCATTTTTTTTTATTTTTTATTAAAGACGGTAGGTTAATGCCTCGGTGTTCCATTAACTCAGCTTAATAGAACAGATACATAGTGCATAATACAAAGCGTAAAGAAAGAAAAAAGAAACCAAATGAGAATCTTCTTTTGTGCAACCAAAAAGAGTTCCTTTAAAGATTCCTCAATGACGTCACTCCTTACTATCAATATGACACGTGCAATTAGCACATTTGGAAGTGACTTCTCTTTTCTATTTATTAATTTGAAAGAAGACAAGATGCTATATTGTTTGGACATTACAACACAAATTGATATCAAATAATGTTATCTAGATATTATTCTCATGTAATTATCAAATATTTACTCTAGCATTTGGTTCGTTGAAGATATATATATATGGCACGATGCTTTATATGACACTTGTTCGATATATATCTTGTAAAAAGTTTCGCGCTATATTCCTTGAATAATAAAATTTATCTAGTGAATATTCTCCTATGAGTAAATTATTCGTACATATCGTTTGTTGAGCTTCTTATCTCTTTTTTTTTTACAAAATATTTATGAATTTTTTTAGCAATATCTTAATTTCTTTTTCTTTTGTCATTTGATTTCTAAGAGGTATAACCATAGTTTTTTTTTTTTTGAAATTTTATCTCTATTAACTCGATCCAAGCATAAAAGACATGTCTCATGCACATTCATATGTTTTTTATTAGACCTAGACTTGACCTTGATCTAATCTAGAAACCTAACTCATGCATGAAAATACAGTCAATTTTTAGCACAAGAAGATCACAATACTCGAGATTATCAAGATAGAAACATACAATTAGCACAAGAAGATCACATAAGAAATTAACATGGTTCTGCCGACCAAATACGATCTACGTCCATGTTAACAACATGAGAGATTCATTATGAGAAAAATGTTACAATAAGAGATATAAGTATCTCTTTGCCTCTCGTATTTCTCAAAATAACAAAGTTTCTCTCTTTCATCAAATTGTTCTCATATGTCATCTCACATACAAGAGATATATAAAATGTTTATATCACAATAGCACGCGTATCATTTAGTTGGTGTTTCAAATAAATTACGATACCAAGCTGATCCAAATCCAATTGAACTGAAACTCTTTGTAATTTCCGATCACCGATCATATCACATCTGGATACTTAGTGGATGTGAGATATAAACCCAACATTATGTTAATATTCTTTGAGCGTTGACAACCAGTATACCCAATCAATTTTCTTAATTTGAAAGGATATAACAATAATAATTAAGCCTTTTACCTCATATATTTGGGATAACCCTTTAAAAGGGTAGTTTTATTTAATATATTTGTTGGTCCTGTTCGGTATTACTAATTGTTTGTGAGTGATACATTTGGACAGCTGACTAGGGGTGAGCAAATTTCGAAAAAATCGAACCGAACCGCTAAACCAAACCGAACTGATCGGTTCGATGAGTTCGGTTTTCGGTTCGGATGAAAAACCAAAGATTTATTTTGATATTGGATCAGATTTCGGTGGCGTTAGCACCAATCGAAACCAACCGAAAAAACCGAATTTGTATAAATACCCGATCCGTTAACCCATTAATCTCACTTCTATAGTTTCTCTCTCCCCTCCCTCTCCCCCAAATTCAGCTTCGGTTTTTTAAAACTGGGCCAATGCATTTTTTTTTTTTTAAAATTCTAGTGGGTTTGTGGGTTGCAAGTCCAAAAAATCGAAAACCGACCGAACAGAACCGAATCGAATTTTCGGTTTCGGTTATTAGTAGATTTCGGTCGGTTTCGATTTCAGATTTGGAATTTCGGTTCAGTTTTCGATTGGGATTTTCTACCCAAACCCGAACCGAATCTACTGATGCTCAGCCCTACAGCTACAGCTAATCATATTCCCTTCCGAAAAATGAAAATAAAGACAAAAATAAAGATAGAAGAAAAGAAGAAATTGAACTTGACTGTCTATGTTCCTTTAACAAGGATAAAGATGATATATATTTTCTTCTCGTGAAATAAAAATGTAATCGAGACATAATTTGTATTTTTTTTTTTAATTATAGATTCCCAATGAATTTTCAATTCCGCGTAATTCTTTTTTGGTTCATATAGCTTACTCAAAATACTTGGAATAAGAGTGTCAGTTGTTGTTGTATAGATTCCCAATGAATTTCATATTTAGATATAATCCTAACATATTGTTATTTGGATGCTGGTCCCAAAATTATGAACATTTGCTAGCAATCTCTCAAGTCTATTTATTACATGCCAAACCAAATTAAAATTATAAGAAATTGTTGAGGAGATACCTTCGTTAAAAGTCGTTAAAAGAGATGGTGGAATTCATTGTCATTAAGAACCTAATTATAACACATGGAACTAATTAATTATCCAAAATAGCTTTCCACAATACTATGCTTAAGATATCATTAACTAAATGATCCCTTTTAGGGATGAGAATAGATTGATACAAGAGCCATGTTTAAAATTTTAAATCAAAAAATAAAATTATTATTTGTTTAGTTCAAAATTTTGAAATTGACATGTCAATTACTGATTTTTAGATCTTTCTATTCTCTTTCCTGTCTTTCTAGGCAAGTTCTTGCATCTATACTATTATAAATTCCTTGTCTTATTAGTGAATGTAAAATGACATAGGTGTGCCTTGATCCTTGGACAGGTGTCAGATGGAGCCATGGAAACTTCCAATCTTTGTGACATTAGAGGTTTGTATATGAAAATTAGTGTTAAGATAATTAAACTAGTTGCACTAAGTTTGATTAGAAATTGATTATTAGTTCTTTATATCAATGGTGGGGTGTATGTGTACTTTCTAGTAAAATAATTGCAAGGCATGCATATGGATCCAAATTTGGATATCATCATGATTGATGATTTGGCTTATCATTTAATTAGTGTTTCTTAATTAAATTAAGTGACCACAATATTGGACCCTCAATGAAGTTACTCATGTGTACCTCATAAAAAATGGATAATCTTAGAAGGGAAAAAAGAAAAAAAAAAGAATAAATTATTTATTTTTTTTATCCTTATGCTATTCAGTACTATGATAATGTACGATAGTATGATCAATTCTTGGACCGCTATATTCAAAATTTTAAATTAAAAAAATAAAATTTTTTATTTTTTAATTTAAAATTTTGAATATAGCGGACCAAAAATTAGCTTTGGATCTCGTCCATTCTCATCCCTAACTCATACTGGATTTTTTAAATATATTTGTTTGTCATTAGAGTAGGTTTCTTATTTTCTTCCTTTATTGCATTTTGTTTCTCTATTTGAGCTTTTCATTTTTTTTTTTTTTTGTTTTCAATTATAGCAATTTTAGGAGAGTTTTTGCAGCGGTATTCATATAATTATCCTTGATTGAGTGTGAGCCAGATGAATCAAATAGTTAAACATAACCCAAGTACGAGTCTCTAATGGGACACATCGCGCACACCAGTCGAGCCCACAATTTAAAAAATATATATATCAGGGACAGATTTGTAAATCACCACAATGAGCACACCACTTGACTTGGGGGAAATTCTATTTGCACCTGGCATTTTACTCCTTACGCACAGTTTTAAAATTTATAAATAATTACAAATTTGCCATTAATTTTTGAACTAAGTTACCCTTATAAATTCTAAATTAAAACTTCTTAAAATTTAAAACTACGACTCATCGTCTTACTCCTCTATTTTCTCTCTAAAACCCTAAATATTTTTTTTGGTATTTAATAAAAACAAATCTCCTACAAAATCAACAATTTGATTTCTTGACCCCTTAAATTTTTTTACATTAACGTTTCTGAAAAGATTGGAAGAATTTTAAATTTTTTTATTTTCACCTGACAAGTGAAATTTGGATTTGGAATTTGAGTTTGAGTTTTTTTATGCAAATGGAAAATTACAATATACAATTGGTGTCAGAAAACAAATCTAAAATACAATTTGAATTTTTTTAGGTTTTATGCGTATTTGTTTGAAATTTATCGTTAATTAGCTTTCTTTTATGGAGAGACTTCGCTTGCTAGTCGGGTATTAATAACCGACTAGCATATTTCTTGGTCGGGTATTAATACCAGACCAAAAAAATTTTTTTTATAAAAATATATAAAAATGGGATCAGACGAGTGAGGAGTTCGAGAAAAGGAGGAGGGGTATTTTTGAAAAGAATTTGGGTGCAGAGAGTAAAATGATAGTATTTCAAAATAGGAGTTTGATGTAAAGAGTATCCTGAGTACCAAAAGTAAAATGCTGTGCGCAAATAGAATTTCCCTTGACTGAGAAAGCGCCAAGTTAAGTGGTGTGCTGATGGTCATTTACCAAGTGGCGCCTACAAGGGCAACTGGCGTGCTCATTTAGAATTTCCCATGAGATATAAAATTCCCGCCTCCGTTTTATTTCCGCCCCTTTACCCGCCACCAAGCTCTGACGAGAAACAGTAACCCTAACCATAGTTCTTTCTCCGGTGGAGATCTAGGGTTTCATCTAGGGTTTTCTTCTAATCACAGAGAAGCCATGGCTCGAGCTCTATCCCAGAAGGAACAGGACATTCGGATGATGCTTGCCGCCGACGTCCATCACGGAACCAAGTAACTGCGACTTCCAAATGGAGCGCCACGTCTTCAAGCGTCGACCTGACGGTAATTCTAATTTCCCCCCAAAACCTCTTTTTTTTTTTTTTTTTTTTAGTTATAGGGTTTTATTGTGTGTATTTCGTAACTATAACGACGTGAAAGTGAGCAATGGAAAAAAAAAATGTTTTTTATGTTGTTTTTTGGCCTCTGGAAGCATTAATTTATGCTCTTAGTTTTGTTGATTGGAATATAGGATTTGAGTGGAATAGTTAGTGTTCTTGAGAGCAAGTCAATGGTTATATTGAGAAGTTCACCTTTTTCTTTAGAAAAATTCAATCTTGGAGCTAAGCAAATAACCTTTAATTCAATTTCCTTTAAGTTTTTTTTTATTATATATAAATTCTGAGTCATGCTCGATGATTAGGTATGTCTGATCCAAGTTAATGGTTGTGAATCATACGTTGAGAGAGCATTAGTTAAGACTTAAGAGTTTCATGTTGGACATAAAGTTTTTTTGATTAAAAACGGTGGGCTAATGCCCCCCGTGTTCCATTAATTTAGCTTAATAGAACAGATACACAGAACGTAAAAAAACAAAATACAAGGTACGAGAGTTACACTACATATTACATCATAGATCCATTACAAATATTTGTAGGTAACACAACTAATGTAGTCGTCAAATAAGGAGACCAATTTCAATGTTTCGGCCGATCATATCTGGGCATCCGCCTCCGGCATATGTGAATCACCAAAAGCAGGTGGTGGATCATCGTCTACATTTTCTTCCTCTGAAAAATCGTCCCGCCTATCTTCCTCAGAGAGAATACCTGCCCAAGCACTGATATCAGAGTGAATAATGGTCATGCAAGTCTCTACTGAATGTGATGTGTTTCTAAAAATTCTATCGTTGCGTTCCTTCCAAATGTTCCAATATATGGCAGCTATATATTGGTGTGCGACGGATCTTTCCCTCGTACTAGAAAATTCCACATCCCACAGTGATTGCACTGTTTGTCCAACTGGTGCCACGTTTGTAAAGGCCGTCCAAATGACACGTATGTAATCACAAGACAACATGATATGCTGACCGGATTCCTCCCCCTGGCCACACAACACACAAACATTTGGGCCTATCCATCCTCGTTTTTGTAAGTTGTCCCACGTGAGTAGTGCATCCTTGGTCAATAACCACAAAAAAATCCTGATTTTTAGGGGGTATCGTGTCCTCCAAATTTCCTTAGCGTGGCACAAACGACATCCCCCATCGTTGAGAAAACAATACATGGATTTAACAGAGAAAATTTTTGTCTTTTTCCATCTCCATAGCGGAGTATCTATTTGTGTGGTTATGCTATTGATGGGGGGCATGACTCCCAGTACATTCTCATCCTGAATTGATGTCCACTGGCCGTTTGAGAAGTGGTCGCGCACATTTGAACACTTGTTGAGCTCCCTACTAAATGCGTTTGAAAACAATGATATCGAAGGTATTGTTGTACACCATCTATCTAGCCAGAATGCGATGGATTTTCCATTTCCAAGTATAAAAGCAACACCCGGCCAAAAGGATGATTCAACATTTTTAATCCCCTTCTAAAAACTGGACACATTTGTGGAATTTCGCGGCCTTGCCCTTAAAGTGTGTCCCCTCGGACCATATTTTCCCAATAAGATTTTTTGTATCCGACCGTTGGGATTGCTAATGATTTTCCACCACCATTTGCTTAACAGCGATATGTTAAAATTATTGATATTTATGATGCCCAAACCTCCTTCTTCCTTTGATCTACAGACATGTCTCTAAGATAGGAGATGGAATTTTCTCATATTTGTATCTACCCCTTCTCAAAGAAAACGTGTCTAATCTTGTCGATGGCTTTTGTGACCCATCTCAGCATTCGAAATAGGGTCATAAGATACATTGGAGAACTTGTCAATACTGCATTAATCAGGATGACCCTACCGCCGATCGACATGTATTTACCTTTCCATCCCTCGAGTGTTTTTTCTATTTTATCTAGCAGTGGTGCCCAATCTTGCTTAAGTAACCTCCCTTGTCTAAGTTGTACACCCAAGTGTCCAATTGGTAATTTTTTATTTTTACATCCAAATATTGCTCTGATCATCTGTCCTATAATTTCTGGTCTCTCTAAATGTACTATCGAGCTTTTATGATAATTAACAGATAGACCCGACCAAGCCTCAAAGCAACATAGGATGAACTTTAGCATCGCAGCCTCCTTAATATCATTAGTACCAAACAGGATGGTATCATCTGCATACTGCAGTATGCTAACTCTGTGTGAATAAGATGCTGGTAATCCCCGTAACACACCCATTCTCTCTGCTCAAGTAACCATGGTAGACAATGAGTCTGCTATTAATGCAAAGAGTAAGGGGGATAATGGGTCGCCTTGTCTAAGGCCTTTTTTGCAGATAATTTCCTTACCCATAGACCCATTTATAAGGAGTTTCACCTTTGCTGATTTACACCAAGTATGTATCCATTGTATCCAGCATTGCCCAAAACCTCTTGTGCGTAGTGTTTCCAACAAACAGTCCCATCCTACCATATCGTATGCCTTCTCGAAATCAAGTTTGTGCAGAAAGCCATCCACTCTACCCTTTTTGCATTGATGGAAGACCTCCTGCGTGATGGCAATGCCGTCCGCAATACTTCTGCCAGCAATGAAGCCTGTTTGTGATTCACCAACCAATAATGACATTATTGGGGACAGCCTATTTGCCAAGACCTTTGATATTATCTTGAGTACACTATTCAGAAGTACTATGGGTCTATATTCTGCTGCCGTAGTTGGTGAGCCAGTTTTGGGGATAAGCACTATTTGTGAGTAGTTAATTCTTTATAGTTTCCCTTTATTTTGGTGAATCTCATTAAACAGTGCAAGCAGGTCTCTCTTTATGACCTTCCAAAATAGTTTAAAGAAAAAAAATAGGGAAGCCATCAGGTCCCGGCTCTTTGTCCTGACCCAAATCCCCAATAGCCTTCCTAATCTCCCCTTCCGAAAAAGGTACCTCCAAAGTGGACAGATCGGGTGCGGTGTCCCAAAAACTTTCTGACAGATTTAACTGTCGTTGATGTTCCTATCCAAAACGATTTTATAATACATGTGAAAGTATTCGTGGATACGTTTTTCCCCTCGCACTTCACCATCTTCCGTTTCTACGGCAAGAATAGTATTTGTTCTTCTCCTCCAACTCGCCATTCTATGAAAGTAGGCCGTATTGGCATCCCCCTCTCTAATCCATCTCTCCTTCGCCCTTTGTCTCCACCTAATTTCTTCCAGTTTATATAGCTCTTGGATATGCACGTGACAGGATGTCAAGTCTGCTTTCTCTGCATCGGAAAGTGTTCTAACTTCCAAATCCTTCTCATACTTATTAATTGTAGAAAGTAGTTTTTGTTTGTTCCATCTAGCATCACCGTGGAACCTTCTCTCCCATGATAGTAAAACCCTACGCAGTCTTCGGAGTTTAGAGCAAATGGTGCCTGCCCCATCTGTAGCTGTTACTGGTGAGTCCCAACTCTCACTAACCAGATTCCAAACCTCATCATGCTCGAGCCACCATTTTTCAAAACGAAACAAACGTTTTGGATGATTCCTGTTCTCCCCAGACTCAACACATATTGGAGTGTGGTTTGATGTTGGACGACGAATGGATCTTACCAAAGCCAGCGGGAACTTTCTCTCCCAGTTATCCGAAACGAATACTCTGTCGAGTTTTGCTAGATTTGGCTCTTCACGCATATCGGTCCAAGTGTATTTTCTGTCATTCAAGGGTAATTCCAGCAGACTTAGTTGGCTAATTATGTTATTAAATGCATGTCTATCCTGATCATTTCGATCACCTCCCAATCTGTCGTCAACGAAGCGAACGACATTGAAGTCACCACCTATAATCCATGGATTGTCAAACTTCTTTGCTAACCCCCTTATTTCATCCCACAATTCCTCCCGCAAATCCCCGTGGTTGGGTCCATATACTGCAGCCACCACTTGTACAAAATTGTCTAACCGTCTAGTGACCAGTATCGAGTGTGTGTACTGGCCCCATGTTGCATCTGTGATCTGAAATTTCCTATCATCCACCCCTATTATTATCCCGCCGGAGGTCCCTCTAGAGAGTTTGACCCGAAACGTAAAATTATGCCCCAGCGTCTGCATAATTGCTTGCGTTGGGTCCTCCAATTTTGTTTCTTGTAAACAAAATATGTCCGCCTGACACTCCCGAATAACCTCCGCCACCATTCTCCTTTTAACAGAGCTTCCCAAACCTCTAACATTCCAGAAAAGTGTATTCATGTCTAGGTACCTAATTCCCTTCAATACCCTCAACTCTTGTGTGTCATGGTTGACTAATGGCCACTCTACCGAGTTGATTCGACAACCGGGAGTTTTGAGGCCTCCAAACTTCTAATGTAGTTTAGGCTTTTTTCACGTGACTGTGCATTGTGTCCTAGTGTGACACCACATACATGTGCGAAATCAACCAACATACTATCCGGTAAAATACTTAAGATATTACATGGTTCAAAGAGTATACCTGGCACGCTTGCATTAGACTGTGCTTTGCGTTTTGCTGCTAGACTTGCAACCTCGCCTGCTTGATACTCTCTTCCCCCTATCTTTTCACGTAGTCTGGAGCTTCTTCGGGATGGTGTAACCAATGGCGCCCCTTCACCCTGCAGCGGTTCCCCTGGTTCAGTATCAGTCACCTAGGTCTGTTGGACAAGTTGACCACTCGTATTGTCTTCTTTTGTTATGTCTTCCTCTTCCTCTTGTATGTCCCTGGATTCTTCTCCATCAGTAATTGGCATGTAAGTGAGGGCCTTTCGCCGTAGCCTTTTGGGCCACCTCGATGGTTGTCTACGATGGGGTTTTTGTTTGTCTTCCCCTCGTATAACATTTTCCATCATTTTTGCCATTGCCTCCTTAACAAGGTCTCTATCATACCTCTGCATGGCTGCAATGAAAGCATGCTGATAGTTATGGGATGGTGAACCCTGTACTCTTGTTCCCTGGCCAAAAGATGTCATTTCGGGCAACATATTGTTTGAGTTAATTGTGGGGTCGGGTTGCATGTGGTCTGGCTCATTAGATTGGGGTAGTATATTTTTTTGGTGAGTTGCGGGCGGGTTGGGTTGCAGCTGACCCGACCCACTATCCTCTACCCATGCTAATCTTCCCCTTTCATCACGTAACAGGGAGCCTAGGTTGGTCCCTTTCTCTGCAATTTCCAAATCATACCCTATCCTTCCTGAGCGACCTATACTTTCGCCGCCTACGGAAGCCGCATCGCCGCCTGCGGGCTCGAGGCACTCCATGCCTTGTCAGACAACTTTCGGCCACAGTGTTCACTCAATTGGACATCACACAGGGAGTTGTCTATTCTGTGTTGTACGGCCTTTATTCCTTCTTCTCTGATCGAGGCTCGCCGGGGTTCAACACCGGCGTTATTTCCTCGCCGTGATTCACCTGCGGTGAAAACCATTGGTGCCTTGCCCTTATCTCTCTGCTCAACTCTTCCTTCTTCCCCCCCTGTTTGGTGTGGTTGTTGCTTGAGATTTTTGGTGGTGTTCGGCAGCTCTCCATGGAGCACAGTCGAGAAATCTGCGATGTCTTGTAGAGAAATGTGTATTTTGATAGAGATTGGGTAAAGATGAGCACCGATGGCGACCTGCATCTCCGAGGGTATTGCTCTAACTGATTCACACCCAATCAATACTCTAGCAGCCTTCAACTCAGTTCGATCCAATGTCTCTTCTGCAGCATCAACTACTTGCGCGAACTTGACAAGTAGTTTTGCAAGATCCACCCGATTCCAATTTTGCAGTGGGAGTCCGGTGATGTCAATCCACGCCTTGGCTGGAAAATGATAGTGAGAAGCATGCTCACTGCCCGTCCATCTGTAAACCGTGAAACCCACCGCATGGTCCTTACAAGGAATCGACGTTCGGCCAACGACATGATCCAAGCCAGCCGCCGAAGGAAAATGCAAGAGGAAACGGTTTCCCCATGGTGCCATCTTCCAATCAAAAGCGGCGAAGGAGGCCGATATTGCTCTTAGAGCCTGCACAATGTCTTCTGACATTGGTCCCCCATGACCTGGGTAAACAATGTCAATGATTCTGGACAAACGGGCTTGGTCTGCACTTGCTTGATCGGAGATGGGAAGGAAGACTCGAGGTTTGGGAGGTAAGCCCTTGTCCCCTTCTTTCTCCCTAGACTCAATCTTCTTCTGAAGTGTTGTTCCCGATCTAAGCGATGATCGCCTCTCTGTGTTTGTATCTGTTGAACTCGAGGGCACCGAAGAACGGCGAACGTCCTCTTGAGTTCCCTACAGGACAACCTGCCTTGTGCTCATAGTGGCCCGTATGATACCCCTTGGTGCCTTGATCTCAAGAATCTTCTTGTTCTGTTCCTGCCACAGCTCCGGTATCGAGGGGCAAATGGAAATTCTATGGCCAAGTTTCTTACAGTATCGGCAGCGCACCGTCGGACAATGATCCTTGTAGTGGCCACTCTCGCCACACTCCCAACAATACTCCTCTTGGGAGGTTGGTGATAACCATCTCTTCTTTGTGCCAGTGAGAGTTGTAATAGCAGCACGCTCCGCTTTGATTGTTTTTTTGGAGCGGAAACTAGTCCAGGAGCCATCTGCCGGGGGTGAGTTTGTAAGCTTCTTTGCCCTTTCAAGGTAGTCAATGATCTATTGGCCGGAATACACCCCATCACGCTCCAGTTGCAAGCCTTAAAGACCCAAGTTGCTGCGGCTGCCGAAGTCTTCCCGGCGAGAACGGACCTTCCGTCGTTCTCCGCCGACGACCGGCGCCTGCAGCCCACCGTCCTCCTTCTGTTTGCCTTCGTTCCCCTTACCTCTCACCACCTCCGACCAGCTTCGGCGGCGATGGCGTGGGTTCGGGCTTGCTTCGCTTTCGCTCTCCATTCCCTTCCCTCTTTTCCTTTGTGTTTGTTGGAAGTTATGCTAGTTGAAACTGGGTATAGATTAGTTGGGTTACTGATTTTATTGATCAAGCAATGTTGATCAAGAAACGTCGGACATAAAGTTGGTTGAATTAAAGGTTATTTACCAAAATTAACTCACAAACTTTGATATTGGATGAAGCTTTGTGGAAACTATTTGTGAGTTGGACCCAAATTCTCTGTAATCGTTACCTCGCGTGTTCATTTGACTGGAAAATCTGTTCTCAACTTCATAGCGTCAAATTTATATTTGGTTATTTATGCTTTGGATGCCCTCAAAGTGTTATATCCGATAATTCGGCTGCGATAGTCGATTTAGGGTGTGTAATACAGGTTAAATTTTTTAACTTGGGCCATGTTAATCAATGCTATGCGATTGTCATATTTTATTTGAGTAGTCCAGTGAATATTAACTAGAGTGCTTTGAGGAGAATGCTTATACTTTGGCAAAGCTATCTCTACTGTTACTTTTGTATCACAAATTTTCTTCTTCCTAAATTTCAGGTATATTAATCATCGACCTTGGCAAAACCTGGGAGAAACTTCAGCTTGCTGCCAGGGTTCTCGTTGCCATCGAGAACACTCAGGATATTATTGTTCAGTCTGCAAGGCCATATGGGCAGAAGGCTGTCTTGAAGTTTGCGCAGTATACTGGTGCTCATCCCATTGCAGGGAGGCACACACCTGGTACCTTCACCAATCAACTCCAGGCGTCCTTTAGCGAGCCCCGCCTTCTCATCCTCACTGACCCTAGAACAGATCATCAGGTGAACATGTTGGAAGTAAATTTTCGGTCACATCCTTTCATAGATCTTCTGGTCTAGATTATAATGATCAAATTATATGTGCAGCCAATTGAGGAATCTGCCCTTGGAAACATTCCGACAATTGCTTTCTGTGACACTGACTTGCCAATGCGTTATGTTGATATTGGAATCCCAGCGAACAACAAGGGAAGCACAGTATTGGTTGTCTTTTCTGGTTGTGAGCCAGGATGGTGCTGCAGATGCGCGGCACAATTGCTCGTGGGCACAAATGGGAAGTGATGGTAAAGTCTTGACTGTTAATTGTTATGATATATATTCACAGAATTTTGCTTTTAGTTTGGGAGGCTAATATATCAACGCTACACTGTTTTCATTTTAGTTTAGATTTCCATCCATTTGAGATTAAGGTTTTGTCAAAGCTGCAAAGGTTGTGTGTCTCATTGTTAGTTTTAATGAGTTTTGTTTCTATGCTGCAGGTTGATCTGTTCTTCTATAGAGACCCTGAAGAGGCCAAGGAACCGGAAGAAGCAGAGGTTGCTGTGGCTACTGAATATGGTGCTGTGGAGTATGCGGGGATGGGGGGAACGGATCAGTGGAATAATGCCACCGATCAGGGGGAGATGGGAGCTGGTGCCCCCATTTCTTCAGTTCCTTCTACTGATCGGGCTGCAGGTCAAGGTCAGTTATCTCCAACTTTTCATTTTAGTAGTCAATAATTTTTTAGCATTTTTTTTTTAATTATGATTTATTTCAAGTAGCAACATGTTCTGCTGGGAGCACAAGTAGTTAGCAATTTGGTTTTGCAATTCTATCCTTGACACTGAAAAGTTCTGTGATTTGATGCTCAAAGATATAGGATAATATGCCAATTTGGTACTGGCTTTCAAGAATTTATATTCTGTAGCTGCCAGTTCCGCGCCAAAACTGATTAAATTATCTCATCAAGAGCAATGTGACAGTCTTATTAGATGAATCCAATATTTAGAACAATTGCAATTTAATGCTTTATTGGCATGTTTATGTGATTTATAGGTGTACTATGCTAACACTTTGTTGATGTTACGAATATTTATTGACTAACATATAAAATGTATCAATAACTGATAATTCATTATCCAACTTACTGAATTTGGTGCCTCCAGTTAACAATTTGTACAACTGAATCATAAAATTTAGCGAGCATAATTTTTACCTTTTTAAGTTTATTGCTGCCAAAATTTCACAAATTGCTTGCATACCATAATATTTCTGTAAATTTATATAATAGAGTTTCATTTTCTGTTTTCTTCTGCCCATGAATAGCTCCAGTAGCCGTCGATGGGTGGGACTCAGCAGCTGCTCCACCTGCGGAAGGCCTCACTGCTCCTGTGGGTGTTGCCCCAAGCGGCTGGGAAGCTGCTCCTCCTGTTCCTGCTGCCACAGGCTGGGAATAATTACTCTTGATGTTGAATTCTAACATGGTTTGATAGAAAACTTCAGATGCTCCATGAGAATCATTCTCTGTTATGTTTTTGAATTTTTGCTGCCTAATTGTCAGCAGCAATGTAGGTGCTCTCACATTTTTTTTCCCCTTTTCAGAGTAAATAATGGTATTTTTAATTGTTATCTGTATAGTAATTCTTGTTCCTTTTTCTTTTAGTCTGCCATTGGAAAGTGTTTTTTGTTGGACAAATAAACTTTAACCTCGTAATCCTGAGGAATTCTATTTGGCGGAACAGTGTATTTCAAGTGCAAGTTGTTGGATTTTGCTCTTTTTGTTTGAAGTGTTAATGATGTCTTAGTAATGTTTATTTTGCTTCTGAAGTTATTAGGACTGATTAATCTGTGAACTGAAGCTTGTTATTTGTGCTCGTATATCTTTATTTGTGCTCATATATATATATATAGAGAACGGGAAATTCACTGGCGGTGAAGTGAGTTCCTTCATTGCCGCTTAGGTGGCCCAATACAATTATTACACGTGGCGCCAGTTAAGATAACAAATAAAAGAACTCTTTTAACTGCCTTTTGAGTGGCGCCATGTGTAATAATTGTATTAGGCCACCTAAGCGGCGGTGAAAGGACGGTGAATTTCTCGTTTACTCATTCTCTCTCTCTATATATAGAGAGAGATGTATAGGGATTTTTTACATTTTCTACATTGCTTAAAATTAATGTGAATCTGAATTTGGGTATAAATCATAGTTTCCATCTCATAGCTCTCTTCTATCTTTTCTAAGATTTTTAGTTTTGATCTAGTGTCGACAACTTTAAGAATTTCTTTTAAATAGAATTTTTGTTTTGTGTTGATGAATTGTCAAATCAAATTTAAAATCGTGTGTATGAGTAAATTTATAAGAACGATTTTCGAACTAAGTTTTGTGAGCAGCCTAATATGAGCCATCTCCGTGAAAGATCAAAATCACTGTATATTTATTAGCTTACAAACAAATATAATATTCATGTACGTATATGTATGTATTAGATTACATATAAAAAATCATGTAAAATATTTATAAGTTCAGCCATAACAATATGTACGTATGTAGGTATCTATGTATGTATAGGGCAAACGTGGCTGGAGTGATGGCACAACTCTAACCATCCCATATTTATTTACTTCCATGGAGTCTTTCCATATTGATATCCATCTCTTATAATTGGGTAATTCTATTTACACACAGCAATTTACTCGCACCTATCTCCAATTTTGAATCATCACCATATGTGTCCTTTTTTAAAAAAAATTAACCCTCGCCCCCTTTCTCTTAATTTTGGCTATCACGATCCTAATCTCCCAAACGAGCTCCTTCTTTGAGCTTTGCTCCATATTTCAGCCGCCTCCGTTGCCGTCAACCCAAATCTGTTGTCATCTACTACCACCAGCACCACCCTTCGGCCAAAAAAAATCGTGGTCAGATATCAATATCCAATCGGAATTAAATTTGGTTGGGTGTTAATATCGGATCAGTGACTGACCGTCTTCTCACGCTAAAAAAAAAAAAATTAGTAACGATAAATTGCAAACAAAAACGCATTGAAAACTAAGAATAATTTTAATCCATACTTGAGATTTGTTATTCAACACCAATTGCATACAAGATTTTTCCATTTGTTTCAAAAAACTCAAACTCTAAAACCTAATTCCGCTTGTCACAGTAAATTCAAAAAATTTAAAATTCTTCCTAAGTTTTTTAGAAATGCGAATATAAAAATTTTAGAGAGTCAAAAAATTGATGAGTTTGTGGGAGATGTATTTTTTTAGATTTAAATTAAAAAGTGTTTTTTTTTTTAATTTTAGAAAGAGAACATAGAAGGAAGACGATGACAATAATTTAAATTTTTAAAAAGTCTTAGAGATTTGTGTTTTTAAAGGGTAACTTAGTAAAAAAAAATTGAGAAACTTACAATTATTTGTAAATTTTAAATCTATTCGTCATGAGTAAATTGCCAAGCGTAAATAGAATTTCTCCTTATAATTTGCTCATACCAAAAATCATATAAATATAATAAAATCTGATTTTCAATCAAGTAAGTGAAAATTTAAAAGTTTTTCAAAAAAAAAAAAAAACAGTTTTTAGCCGCCGATCGATGACCAAGTTAGCCTTATAACCCATTATTTTCAGTAATGGTGATTCCAAAGAAACAGATATCTATAGACTGGAAAAATAAAACACGTAAATGTGTTCTACTAAAATTATGTGATGTTTTAAATGTATAACATATACTTTATGAGTTACTATGTAATAAAATACAAAACAGGTCTGAGAACTAAATTGTTTATATTCGATTTGGTGTCCAGTGCTTAGGGAATTGTCAAAAAGAACAGAATTCTTATTGGACTGGATTCAATCCATTTACAAACCTAAACCAACTTAAAGTCAATAAAAATTGATTATTACTTGAGGCAGAACGCTTTCACGCAGGCCACATTTTAGCCCTACTTGTACAAACTTTTGAATTAGAAAAATAAAATTTTCATTTTGTATATGACGGAACAAAATATGACCCGTGAGCGCGTCTATTACCATCCCTAGATAGAACAAGAAGGTATTATTGCCAATGAAGAATTGGGGGGAAAAAAATGTTGAAATAAATATTTGTACATTTACAGAGGAAGGAACCTACAAGTTTATGAAATAACAGAGCTGCTCTCTGAAAAAAATTATGGAGGAATGGACTATATACATTCTGCAGGCAAAATGAGCGTGCATGGATATTTGACACAAGAACCCCATGAAACTGATGCTTGTCGGTCTCTCTCTCTATAGATTGGGAGCATAGAAGAGGGGCGTACGCTTTCTTCTCTCATGTCTCCGGCCGGTGAGGATAGTATGGACGATGGTTACGCTTTAGGGTCAGTAACTAAATGCCTCTCCGTTCACAACCCAGTTGACGAAACTCTCTGAGAACATGTTATTGTCAGAGGTTCTTGCTGCACCACTGTAGGATGCTTCTGAGCCTGCTGCTTCGCTCGCCTGTAAACAAAATGAATGAAAAAAAAAAAAAAAAAAAAAAACTTAATCAGATTGGAGAAACATCTAAAGTATTACTTACATCTACAATAAATAAAAACGAGCTAGCCATATCCTGCTGAATGATTTTGAAGTGATGCAATGAAATATCACTTTGTTTAGATTGAGTGCATATTTATTGATGGAATGTGATCCTTCAAGAGATGCTCAAGTTATGAGACGAAATCCACATCTACAAAGGGGAAATAATTGACTACTGCTCTAACGCGAACTGCTACAGTGCCTCGAGGTAAATATTTGTTTTAACTACACTAAATGGACAGGATAGATAGACAATTGGCCCAATTCAGCAAAAACACACATCTTATTTTAATGACACAACAGGGAAAGAGATAAAGTGTCAAAGAGGGCTAAGACAGGGAGACCCTTTGTCCCCTCTACTATTCACATTGGTTGGTGTCGGATGGACTCAATGCGATCATAGAACAGGCCAAAGCAGCAAAATTAATAGGGGGATTACCTGCTGCTAAGAACGTAGATGTTACAAACTTACAGTATGCGGATGACACGATACTGTTCGGAAAATCAAACATAAAAGAGGCAATTGTTTGGAAATGGATTCTGCACACATTTGAAAAATGGTTCGGATTAAAGATCAACTATGAAAAAAGCCAGCTAAATTTTTTTTAGGAGAGATGGATTTAGATACAGCTATAATTGAAAGGGTGCTATGATGTGCTAGAGGGACATTTCCTATAAAATATATGGGGGTTCCACTAAGACCCACAAGACTTAGAGAGAAGATTGGGCAGGCTTGATAGACAGAATACAGAAAAAATTAGAGGGATGGCAGGGTAGATTCCTATCACTAGGAAGACGAATTGTTCTACTCAACTTGGTGTTCTCCACTGACCCGCTATATCAGTCATTTGCCCACAGGATGCCAAAATGGGTTAGAATTAAAATTGACAAGATAAGGAGAAAGTTCCTATGGGGAGGAGTGGGACCAGAAAGAAAATCATATAGCCCAGTCAAATGGGATTATGTTTGCTCCAAAAAAGCACAATGAGGAATGGATGTGTCACAATTACAACAAATGAACTCAGCTCTATTGATGAAGTGGTGGTGGAAATTGCTTGATAATCTAAACACTACAGTTTGCCATATCTTGAGGAAGAAATACAATAGAAATAGTGATAAAAGGGCAGACAGAGACAAGATAAGAACAAACACATCACAATTTTGGAAGGGGCTGCAAGAAACAAAGGGGATCTTCTGGGCAGGATTAAAATTCACACTAGGAGATGGGGAAAGAATCAGTTTTTGGAGAGACAAGTGGATGGATCTAGAGAAACTACGTGATGCTGTTCCCTAGTTAGCAAGAGAAAAGTGCGGGTCAGTAAAGGAGCACTTCAGGAGGGGGATGTACAGACTCACGACTGTAAATAATGGAGATTATAGGCCACACGAGGAGAGGAATAGATTACTGAGAAGATTAGAATTAATGACACCCATCCAAAATCAAAGAGACAACCCCATATTGGTTATGGAGTAAACACGGGACATATACAGTGGTATCATGTTATAATATTATGACATACAGAGGGAACAGCGATGACAGCAGAAAAAAATGGAAACTCAAAATTCTGAATAAAGCACAGGCATTTTTGTGGCTAGTGCAAAAAAAAAAAAAAAAAACGCTATGGATTATCTCCAGAAAAGAGGATGGATGGACCCAAGAAGATGCATATTATCTGGTATAGCAGAAGAAAAAACTGAGCACATGTTCATGAAATGCCCATACACAATCTCCGTTTGGAAGAAACTAAGCATTAAGCAATATGGACGTGGAAGGGGATGAGATAGCAGATATATGGGGGAAATACATTAAAAAAAATCATCTAAATAATAAAAAAGAAACAATAAACATAGCATCATTACTGTGGCATATTTGGTTGGAGAGAAATTGTCGCATATTTTTATCAAAAAAACATTGCATCATTCTGTATTTGCATAGAATTACCAACGCAACAGATTTATGGACAGGACAGGAGGAGCCACTACAAGAGGAGGCAGAAGCAGCAGAAGGGGAAGAAGAAATCCAAGAAGAAGATTAGACCTTTTTTTGAGCTTGCTAACGAGAGGAAGAAACACCACAGCATGGATGGGAAGGACAAGAGGAACCTTAAGATCAACAAAGGAGGGCAAGGGACATGGAGGAATAGATCCCGTCATGGACAAAGAAAGGCGGCTCTTATCAAATAGAATTTGTTGTAATGAAACTTTGTATGATTAATTAGTCTAGCCCCATATAATAGAGGCAAACCTAGACTATCATATATGTACTAAGCTCGTTTCCTTAAAAACTACCCCCGGGATTATTTCAAAAAAAAAAAAAAAACCTACAAAAAGAGTCTCAATTATTTTTAACATTTTACAAATAGAATTTGTTGTAATTAAACTTTGTATGACTAATTAGTCTAGCCCCATATAATAGAGGCAAACCTAGACTATCATATATGTACTAAGCTCGTTTCCTTAAAAACTACCCCCCGGATTATCTCAAAAAAAAAAAAATACAAAAAGAGTCTCAATTATTTTTAACATTTTACATGCATGAGCAGGTAAAAAAACATACGTTACTTTAATAAAAAGCAAAATTGCCGCTTTTACCACTCATCCAAATAACTTAATAAGTAGTTAGCCTATAGGTAAAATGCATGAATAAGCAAAGGTTTAATGCAAATGGAATCAGGTCAAACAACTGTACTTGCAAAATATAAAATAAAATTCCTACATAGCATGCAGGTATGTCACATACTACTAACAATACTTAGATATAAGGATATGAAAGCATACAACAATGCATATAAGCATCCAATAACTCAAGCATACTACACCCACACCACAGAAAACCATCCATAAACAAGAGGTGTGCATTAAGAAAGTTGTATGTAGCATTTTACATTCTCATAACATGCATAGATACATTTAACACTCTTAGATACATCCAGACATACAGGTATATATAGACATTACACATCCTTATAATCATGCACAAACTGAGAGCATGCTACAGTAAAATTCATACTTAGATAGAGCTGTCTATAAGCAAAGATAAATGAGTAGGGTGATTCATTCCTCCGGAAGGAATCTATTCGTTTAAACAGTTCCACAAAATATAGAAATCAATCTTAGTTCAAAATAAGACTAACCGTTCATGGAAGAGTTTAATCAGTATAGAAGTAGTTATTTTCTAGAGTCCATGTAGAATAATTTTAGAATCATTAGAATTCATAATAAGTACAACATAAAGGACTCAGATTGTTATGGTCAAAAGTTGTACTTCTACCTATATTGGTCTTATCCAAGGTTTAAAAATTTTCGAGATCGGCCATTGGTTTTGGTTCAGGGATTGGCAGTATCAGATGTATCGTATTGGTAATTCCATATATGTCGGTAATATGTAGGAAATATTGGCAATATCGATACCGATATTATAGGGTCCATATAATATTGGATACCTTAAAATCTGATATGATATCCGCCATATTTATCGGTATCAACCGATATTTAACCCACGGTGACATGTATTTATCCATCACACATTAACTTTAAAATTACTCACTATTTTCATTGTGGAAAAACCCAACATGGAGATCAGAGTCAAATGGGTAGCCATATGCCACAAAATATAGCATTTTGGTGTCATATACCCAACAATAAAAATGCTGCACGAGAGAGGAGCTGTGAAAAACCAGAAAATGAGAAGACCGAGAACAACAGTTTTAAAATAATAACTTAATAGACTAATAAAGGCAACATATGATGAGTGGGGTTTCTGCTGAGAATTTATATTACCTTTATATATTAATAAAGAGTAAGATAAATGGGAGCTCCCCTGGAAATCTGTAGTTCCTTCATATGTGAACAATCTAATAACAATTTAAATCAGAAATAATGACTACAATGCATGGCAGCTCATTTGGTCAAAAGCACCAGTATATGGCAATGTATCTCAGCCAAAAAGCCTAATTTCTCTGCTTAACTATAGTATGAAAAACTTAATGTCCATAGCATCATACGGAACTTTCTATGACTAACAAAAGAAGAAAGGGAACTTTCGATGGGACTTCAAGAATATGCTAAATTTCCATATAATCCAATTAGGTGCCGATTATTATTACCACTCAAGCATGGTGGGAATGGGGGATTTAAGACTAAACTCAGGTGAACACTTGATGCAATACAGAAGCAAAATTAGGGTTTGGTGGTGGAATTTGGGGATTTTGGGGAAGAACAAAGGAAACTGAGGCTTCTCTGGAAAATTGGGGCGAAAAATTAAAAAGATAAAGATTAATTTAGACCTTATACTAAGATAATCTTTCATCCGCTCTCAACAAATTAGACCTGTTTAATGGTCCGGGCGGCCCTTTGAGCACGCCCGGCCCGGCACGTGCCGGGCACATGCCCGGCACAGCACGGGTGATCCGTGCCGTGCTGGGCACGGCCCGGCACCTTGGCTCGGGCCGTGCCCAAGCCGAGGCCGGCCGTGCCTCCGGCACGGTGCGGCCCGGCCGTGCCGGCACGGATATTATTTTTTTTTTTTAAATAGCCGTTGGGGGAAATTTGGGGGGTTTTTGCAATTTTTTTTTGCAAATAGCCCCCCAACGGCTATTTTTATAGTCATTGGGGGGTTTCTTGCAATTTTAAATTGCAGATTCTTCCCCCAACGGTCAAAATAGCCATTGGGGGGGGTTTTTGTAATTTTTTTTTGCAAATTAAAACCTTTCTTTCTCTATAAATACTTCATTATCTCCTCTATTACCATTCATCATTCTTATACAACCAAATTCTTTCTAAAAAATCTTCTAAAATCTTTAATTCTCAAGAAGTCTCAAACAAATCAACTAGCAAGTTTCAATCAAGTGATCAAGAAGTCTCAAGTAAGCAAGTCTCCCAAACAAGATTCAAGCAAGTTTTCTCATTGAAGCAAGGTTTTCTTCGCTATTTCGATTTCCAGCTTCATCTCTCTAGCTAGATATTTCACTCTCTCAAATAGTTCACCGGTTAACAGCTATTTATAATTTAAAGTTTTTTTGAGAATTTTAATTTGTTCTTTTCGGGATTTTATTAAAATGGACCCACACTCGTCTGGAGCTTCTTGCTCTGAAACCACGGGTTCTTTTACTCCCTTTTTAACTGATACAAAATATCAAAATCTATGTCAACTCTTAGAACAACCTCCTCAAGTACCATTTTCTGTATCTGAGGAAAAACCTACTGGTACAACCATACCCGAAACACAAACTACCACATCTACTAGGGCTACTAGATCGGACATATGGAAATAATTTGAAAAAATAATAGAAAATAGTGTTATGAAAGCTAAGTGTAAACACTGTCATAAAATTTATTCGTTTCTTTTAGGTAGCGGAACGGGTCATCTTAAAAGACACATAAAGAAAACTCACCCACCAAATGTACCACATCAAAAACAAATAAGCACATTTGGTGGATCATTAGGTATACATAAATATGATCCAATTAAAACAAGAGAACATTTAGCAAGATTTATAATACATAACGAACAACCATTTACTTTTTCGGAAAATCGCAAATTTGAAAGATTTTGTAAATCAGCATTTACTGACGAATATAAAAAAGTCCCACGTTCAACATTTACAACCGACATGTTCAAACTATATAAAGAGCAGAGGGATACTTTAATAGCTATTTTTACTTTCTTAATTTTTAGAGTTGCTATAACTGCAGATTGTTGGGAAGCTAAAAATATGACTAATTATTTATGCGTAACGGCACACTATATAGATCAAGATTGGTGCATACAAAAAAAAATAATAGGGTTTAGAGTATTTGAATTTCCTCACAATGCACATAATTTATCACAATCCATTCTAAGTGTTTTTTTCAGCTTTTGGAATAGACAATAAAATATTTACCATTTCTTTGGATAATACTTCTGAAAATACGACGCAATTAGAATTCTTAAAAATTATACAAAACCAATTCTAGATGGAAAATTATTCTACGTTAGGTGTATTTGCCACATACTAAACTTATGCATTCAAGATGGATTAAAAATAGTAAATGATTCACTAATGAAACTTAGGTATACATTACTTTTTATTAAAGATAGTGGGCCAAGAAGACAAGCATTTAAACAAATATGTAAAAATATGAAAATATCACCTAGAATTGTACCTTTAGATGTTAGAACAAGATGGAATTCTACATATAAAATGTTAAACATAGTTATTCAGTATAAAAATGTAATAAATACTTTTAATGAAATGGAGTCACCAATGTATAGTTTAGATAATAATGAATGGCACCAGTTGCATTGCATTTCTAAGTTTTTAGGCAAATTTGAAAATGCAACTAGAGCGCTGTCAGAAACTTATTACCCAACTACACACATTGCATTATATTATCTAACCGAAATTAGTTCGATTTTTAATGAATGTAGAAACCATCCTATACTTGAAATTGTTATTCAACTTATGGAAAATAAATTTAATAAATATTTTAAAGATTTTCCATACTTATTATATTTTGCAAGTGTTGTGGATCTCCATTGCAAGTTAGATGGACTTGAAATATTAATAGATTTATTTTATACAAATATGTCTTATGAAAATAATGTGAGGGATTTAGTTAATAATATTAAAACATATTTAGATATTATGTATAAAACATATGAAGATACGTATGGTGTGCCAACACAAACTACAAAAGAACCATCTACTAGGGAAATTCGTAATCCAATAATATCATCTGTATTTCACAGAAAAAAGACAAGACAAACTAGTATATATTTTAATGAATTACATTATTATTTAGAGAGAGCTAACTATGAAGATAACACATCCCCTGAAAATTATGAATCCTTTGATATTTTGGCATGGTGGAAATCACAGGAAAAAACATATCCCGTGCTTTCCAACATGGCCCGTGATCTACTAACTCCTCCGGTGTCTACTGTAGCATCGGAGTCTGCTTTTAGCACAGGTGGTAGAGTGCTCACGGACTTGAGAACCTCAATGACGTCGAACACATTGGAGATATGTGTCTGCTTGAAGGATTGATACGACGCAGAAGATAGGGAATAAGATTTGACTAATGAAGTTGTACTAGAGAGCTTAGGCTTACCAGAAGAAAATGAAGCATGATTAAAAGTATTTAAATTTGTAACGATTTTCATGTATTTTCAATTTTTTTTGTAATTTTTAACTCATAAATCTCTTAGAAAAGATATTAAGAACAAGTTGAGAGTGACGGCTAGGGTCCTCTCCCCTCTCTTCAGGCTTTGTATAATTTCTAAAGAGATTTATAGAGCAATTATATGAATGTAATGAGATTAAATATAATATAATATTTTATTATTATTATTACTTCTTGTTAAATCTAGTTAAATGAAGCAAATTACCCACTTTAATTTTTTTTCTGTTTTTTTAATTAACACGGGCACGGCACGGGCTCGGCAAGGGCACGGCACGTGCCAGCGGGCCGAGCCCGGGCCTAGGCCCGGGCAACCGTGCCGTGCCGGCAGCACGGCACGCCCGTGCCGGGCACGGGCCGTGCCCGAGCCAGAGCCGGGTACGGCCCATTAAACACCTCTACAACAAATCCACAATGAAAGATTTATTTTTGATTAAAAATTAATTTAGGTCTTCCACTAAAGGTGATCTTTCATCCACTCTCAATGAGTCCACAATGAAAGACATATTTTTGTTTAATAAATCATCACGCTAAGAACAAAAAAGGGTTCTTAACACCTCATTCTTTTCCTTAAAGGGGTAATACTTGATTATTTAAAGCAAATCACGTGCGCCACACATAAATCAATCAAAATATAATAATAACAATAAAATCCTATTCAATTCTAACCATATCTAATGAAATCCCTAATCAAATATAGACCTTTACTGTCCCTGTCAATACTATAATAAAGGCGTTACAGTATGAATTCGCTTAGGCATGGGTTAAGTAAAATACTAAAATGAAACGGAAACCATTATAGCACATGCCCAGTTTGACAAACAATTGGAGATGGATGAGATAATATTACCTCAATGCTATTCTCACTTGGGCCTCTGGTTATTAAAGGAGTCATGCAATTAATGACATATTCAGTGGAAAGAGTCTCAGCTGATGAGTTGATAAGGGAGGACCTGCAAGCAGAAAATTTTCATGATGCATAAAGTACATGAAAATTGAAAAATAAGGAAACAAAACAAATGTTCTAAATATGATAATGCTATACTGGATAAAGCAGAACAATTGAGACAATCATAACCACTACACATGTTCTCTTCTTGTATTCCGCCTCAATTAACCAAGTTCAAAAAGAGCATTTGGGTTACTCAAAACATGCTCATGATGAAAACAATCAAGGGCTAGAAACACTATTAAAATTACACACAGGAGAACATGAGATAAGCTTATTGTTGGAAATTTCCCACATTAGTGGTTCAAAAGATACATTATGAACAAGTTGATATTCACTTCATAAACCATTCACAGACAAAAGATCACAATTTGGACACCTCTCACCCATGAATCAAGTGCTTGGAAAATGAAGTTTTTTTCCCTATAATAGAAAAAATGGAATTCACCTGATCAATTGCATAAAGGTCTCATCATCCACATATCTTGACATATGGGAACAATAATGAATGGTCTGGATTACCCTGGTGTGATCATCCAACAACTATTTCTGTGAAACATGGGTTTGAGTAGGTGTGTGAGAGAGGTAGAGTGTGTGGCAAAGCTATCAAGCTGATTCATGTTTATAGTCACATTTAAACATAATAAAGAAGTTTACTACACTATGGAACCACAGTCTGAATGCCAAAAAGACAAAAATGTAGATACTTGAGTCAGCATCCAAGTATTATGCAGGACAATAAAAATAAAAACACCAAACTCATTAGGTAAGTAGATATTCACTAATAATTGTGTTATCAAGGAGAAAACTCCCATTACAACAATCAATATATATATATATATATATATATATATATATATATATATATATATATATATATATATATATATGATCGGAGCAAAATTATTAATGCTCAACAAGCAAAAGCAAAAGATTACCGCTCGTAGTTTTCCTCTTCATATGAGTTCCCAGATGACGAAATCCAATCGAAATCCAAAAAATTTGAACTGTTTGAAGCATCCAACTTGAACTCTCTGAAATAATTAAGCTCTCCATTTGTAAGATAGTGCCTATGAGACATCACTGGAGAGCAGCTGAAACACGATATAAAGATAAGGTTAATCATTTAAATGGAAGTGTTGGAATGATATGCAACAATAATGAAACCCCAGTAATATCCAACAATCATGAAACCACTTGTGAAGATAACAAATAAAGTCCAAGGTTCAGTTGGGACAAAAATTGTCAAGTTTAACATTATGTCAAAAGGTACAATTTTGTGGATAATGGCAAGCAGATATGTTCATCAATATCTTATACATTAAACATTTCAAGTTATGCATTTGATGAAGGATAGAGGTAGCGACAATGGAAGATAAGCAAAGATGGTAGAAAATAGCTTGTGGTGCTTCTGACATGCATGACTGGAGATCGATGGGTGCAAAGGTTATCTGATGGATTCGCACCTGAAGGTGCTACTGTGACTAACAGTTAGACCAAAATAAGACTGGACTGCAAAGGAAGACATGTGGCTATGGCCCACAGTAAAGCTTAAAAGATGGAACACCCCAACAAATTGGACAATGGATTGTTGTTGTCATCACCATCATTGCTGCTGTTATTGCTGTATGCAGACTATTTCTATATATCACCTTTTCCCCTAAAATTTTGGTCTAATATAAACTACAAGAGAAAGTACTGAAGACTATATAAAAATATTCATCAAATCTCCTAGCAGTTAACGACCCTGATGTCAACGCGTTATTCATCAAATTTTCTAGCTATTAAGGACCCTAATATTTAGGCTTTGATTTAATGTCAACTCATTGCAATGCAACTGTGGGCAAAAGGTTTTACACTAAGTAAAAAGGAGAGTTGATGGATCAGTGGACCACCCATATCATGTTAATTATCCTAAGTGAGCATATATTTCTGGACATTGTATTAAAAGGAGAGTTCTCTTCCACATACATCACGTTGCATATTAAGAATCCATTTAACTAGATAACTAACTGTAATAAGAGAGCATGCAAATTAGAATAATATATAAATTCTGAAGTAACCAACCTGTAACAAGATATTTCATTTTCACAAATTAAGATTTCTTGTGTGGAGTCGGACATATCCTGCTCATCCCCTTTTTGGTGAGTCGTGGCATGCAACACTGAGTTTAGGGATGTTCCCTCCCCAATACTACAGCTGGATACAGGTGTGTTGTTTCCACATAGAATGCTACCATCTGACATTGATCGTTTGATAAATGACCTAGAAAATAAATGCAGAATGTTAAAATTTGTTACAGAAAGAGCATTTTAGTAATGAGAACTATCATTCATAATAAAACATGTTGTACTCTCCTATTGCACTTACAATCTTTACCCAATTAGTGCCAAAAAGAAAACCCAACTGAAGTGCACAACCTAAGCTATGCCCAACTGAGCTACATTAATTTAAATAAATTGACATATTCCATGAACAAACCCAAGAAATTAAAGATAACATAAGTTTAAGAATTGGAATTCAACAGTGTTTATAATTTCAGGCATGAAATAGAACGGTTGCACTTTGGCAGAAGTAATCCAATGTTTATTGGATTTATTTTCAGGTATGAAATAAAACGGTTGCACTTTGGCAGAAGTAATCCAATGTTTATTGGATTTATTTTCAGGTATGAAATAAAACGGTTGCACTTTGGCAGAAGTAATCCAATGTTTATTGGATTTTATATAAATTTTCTAGTACTAGTTTAAAGAAAACTTTTCATTACAGCAATGCAAAGCTGTTAAAACCCGTCACCCTAACCACTACCCTCCATACCCATGCAGCAAAGGAGTTTCCTTGCCAATGGCCACCTCTGCTACCCATGATACTTGAAATAGTATCCTAACATAGTGATGGAGATCAGGATTTTAGATTTGATTTGATTTGATTTGATTAGGATTTGGATTGTACTAGATATTTGATTTGATTAGGAGTTTGAATTTTATTAAGATTCTGTTTGTTAGGGTTTCCCTATATATAAGAGTTGTTGAAGTATTAAAAAGATAAATAATATTTTGAGAAATTTTCTTGAGAAATCTCTGGCGTGGAATTCGCTGAGTAAAAATCTTTCCTCGTGAATTCGTGGAGAGTGGGCGTGGGCCTGGGTGGATTCCCAAATCCCAAAAATTTTCCCAATCCCTCTAGAAAAAACCCTAATTTCAAAACCCTAACCCTAATTTCGCCTCCGTCCTGCTTCAAATTGGTATCAGAGTCTAAAATTATTTTCTTTCCCTCCACTTGACCCAACCACCCTCACCCTCTATTAACCAGCAAAAAAAAAAATCAGATCAGATCTGTAGAAAAAAAAAATCAGATCTGTAGAGAAAAAAAAAAACCATCTCTTTCTCCAACTCAACTCTACCCGCAACAGACAACCCAACCTCCGACCAACCCTAGCTCCGTACAAACCCTCGACCCTGCCTCCATCGCACCAACTCCGGCCTCCACCTCCACCCTCCCCAACAACTCCACCCGCCTCCATCGCCCACCGCCGATGCCGCCCAAAACCCCCCAACTCCGCCGCCCTCGACCCCGCCTCCATCGCACCAAAACTAGCAAACCCCCCCCCCCCCCCCCCACAACTTCAGCCTCTCTCCCCCTTCAACTCCACCCTCTCCTCCTAGCCGCCGCCCACCCCCGACGCCCACCAAATCCCAGCCCGATCAGAGCTCAGCAGATAGCAGCAGCAGCCGCCGACCCCTTCTTCCGCCACCTCCAGTCTGCCATCGTCCTCCGCCTCCGCCGACGAGAGCTCGGCAGCTCGTGGTCCCTGTCCGCCCCCTCCGGCCACTCCATCTTCATCCTGCAGCCGTGGACGCCTCCACCTCCTCCCTCACCCGCATCTTCCTCATTGCCGTCGAGTGAGGCCAGACCACCATGTGGACCCACTGAGATCCAGCCTCATCTCAGACCCGCCACGTCGTTCCTGCATCTCCTCTCTCCGCCGTCTCCACCACCGCCCCCTCGTCGCCATCGCCCTCGTCGCCATCGCCGTCGCCCCCGTCGCCACGTCGCCGCCCTCGTCGCCATCGCCACAACCCTCCCCTTGTCGCCATCGCCGTCATCCTCGTCGCCCCTCACCGCTCCTCCTTGCCCACTACGACAGCGACCACCTCCTCATCTGCTTCCCCCTTCAACTACAGCGAGAGTAAAGGAGAAGAGACCTATTGGGTTTTGGATTTGTTTATTATTGGGTTGATTTGGTTCTGATCCACTTATTCAGACCCATATCCAAAAGAATAGAAGGTTGGAGTTATTTTGGGTCCGACCCGCAAGCTTCAGATCTGACCCGCAGATCCAGATCTCTTCCACTCTTGGTGCAGTTCAGTACAGCAGTGAAGACCCATTTACAGTGCAGACCCGTTAAGGAAAAAAAGTGGTGATTCGAAATTCATTTGGACGTGAACTACTCATCCCTCCAGGTGATACTTAATTTGAACTGAGTTTCAACTACTAAATTCTTTGCAAATATTATTGGATTGCAATAATTTGTGATGGAATGATTAATTGTTTCTCTCTGGTGATCTCATATTCATTTGCATTTAGCAATTGATTTATTGGAAAAAATTAATTTAATGCATGCATTTGGGTCGTCTGCGTTTTAGATTTTGCACTATCATCTGTATACTTGACTAATTTGCATTACATGATCTATTTTGTATATTAAGCATGTCTCATTTTACAACATAATCTAGTCGATATTCGGAATCAAATAAGTTTCATTATATTTATGATCTGCGTGCTGCTAGAGAAATAATAGATGAAAAGTTCTGGTATAAAGATCCTGTATTTGATAGTTATTCCTCCACTCGCGACTTTATTGATTGGTTAGTGAATATGGAATATTATTTTGACTGTTATAAAATGTCTAGTAAACGTAAATTTGAATTTGCTAGGAGACGATTAGTAGGACAAGCCAAAATTTTTTTGATGTCAGTAGAAATAGATCGTGAGGAATATTATAGAAACCCTATAAACTCATGGGAAGAGATGAAATATATTCTTATTGAGGAGTATTTTCCTACGTATTATAGAACTTGTCTTGTAGATAAATTGAAAAATAGATTCACTCTAAAAATTAGAACACAGTGCCCTAAATGCGATAAATATGGACACTCTGCCTTTCAATGTACCATGATCAAGTGTTCTAAGTGTCGCATATTCTGGCATTATGATTATGAGTGTCCTCTCAAGAGTGAACCAATAGATATCATGCCTGCTAATCACATTGACGATTCAGAAGTTATTGAGATTCATATTTCTAAGGAAAGTATGTAGTTGAATCACAATTAGAATCGAACATGTCTATTCTTATTGCCGATACTCATATTCCTTTTATGATTAATGATAATATTATTAATGAGACATAAGAGTCTAATACACATCCACCAACTGAGATTCATATTCCTATTGAAATCCATGCTACTGTAAAGAATACTACTGATACTACTGATACTCAGAATGTTTTGGTAGAGTCTAGTGCACCCCCACATGATACTAGATTTTCAATTTTGGAGTCAAATGTAGATGAAGAGACCGAGTATAAAATAGTTGACACTAATATTGCTACCGATAAGTCTTTGAGCATCATTTTCATATTTTGGGAGGTTAATCCTAATATATTATTTTCTAGAGATCGTTTGGAGTTTCCTTTCGAGATTCATCAAATTCCCATACAGTGTAGTGATATTATATCATTTGCGGTGATTGATATATGTCATCTTAGGGAATCAACATATCTATTTTTTGGAGTTGTACCACTTGAGTCTGTTGCATTGTATTTGCCTAATATGCATGTTATGCATGATGAGATCTCTAGACAGTTAGCAATTTGCAATGATGAGTATAAATTTGTTGTATATCCACATAATATTTTGCAGGAATTTGTATTTGATAATGAAGTGAAAGTTTTGCTTCCCCCTGAGAGGTTGCTTCCAGAAATTGTGAAGAAATTATACGTTTCACATTCAGGTGTCTTTCCAGATCTACCGTGGTTCGATACAAGTTCACTAACGAAGCCAGTTCCCCCTCCACCACTTTTATTCAGATGTGATGCACGAGCTATGGTTCCTCGACCACCACCATGGCCTAATTGGAATACTTCGTGGATGTCGATCAGTTCAATCCGGACGTGTTTATCATTACTTATCACCACATTCATCGGGGATGAATGCTTTGAAGCCGGGGAGAATTGATGGAGATCAGGATTTTAGATTTAATTTGATTTGATTTGATTAGGATTTGGATTGTACTAGATATTTGATTTGATTAGGAGTTTGGATTTTATTAAGATTCTGTTTATTAGGGTTTCCCTATATATAGGGGTTGTATGAAGTATTGAAAAGATGAATAATATTTTGAGAAATTTTATTGAGAAATCTCTGGCGTGGAATTCGCTGAGTAAAAATCTTTCCTCGTGGATTCATAGAGAGTGGGCGTGGGAGGATTCTCAAATCCCAAAAATTTTTCCCAATTTATCATTTCTTCCCCAATCTCTCTAGAAAAAATCCTAATTTCAAAACCCTAACCCTAATTTCGCCTCCGTCCTGCGTCACATAGCCATCGTAATATTAGTTTAAAGTTTAAACAAAAAAATTTCACTGCTCAATGCAAAGTTGTTAAAACACCAACCCTAACAACTACCCTCTCCACCCCGTGGTAAAGGAACTTCCAGACCAGTGGCCACCTCTGCTTCTCATGACATTTGAAATTGTATGCTAACATAGGCCATTGTAAATGGACATATTATTCTCCAGAACTGAGGCCACAATATTTGATATTTGAAATGATGAAGATATGTCTTATCTACCTATATGATGCACTGATGAGTAGAAAAGGTTTTTATCACGCCCTGCTCCCGATATACGGTATACGAGCACGTGTAGCAGGTACCGACAATATATTCAGTTTGAATATACTAAACCCTCTAATAGAATTTGCCACAATAATAGTCAATAATTACAATAGAAAAGTTTAACAAAAGTTTGACGTTTTATTTATGGGAACGAAGATTGATACATATGAAATAATAACAGAATACAATGAATTAAATAAAAGAAAATAAGGTAACTTTTTAGCTTTAACCTGCTCTTCAAATTATACTAGATATTCATCATTCTTCGTTACATCCATCGGTAATTCTAGGCATGCACACTCAGGTCGTTAGATCGCAACCAAAACAGAATATATGTAAAAATAATTGAATGAATGTAAAAATATTATCTTAATATATAACAATAAAATTAATTATTATAGGTTAAACCTAATGCTATATAGTGAAGTCAATTTTATAACAAGAGTATCTTTGCCTAAGATGTCATGTAATTAGAAAAATCAACTGATATGATATTACTATTTCGATCGTCTCTTATATAGATGCAGACAATGGTCACATGAATTGTCCGGTGCTGAGTCGGAGCTGTTGTCAGGCAAACAAAAATAACAATAAGGTATGATCTAGTAAATCATCACACCCATGGTGTGCGAATTATTCAATTGTACAACTTAACATGTTACAACCGAAAAAGAGTATATTTTCATCATTCAGTTTTCCCTCTAACCAAGTGTCATTTAATATAGTTCATGTAAGTCTAAATTCTAATTTTCACAACTTGTATATGGATCATATTAGGTACAATATTTCAATTCAGGTACATTAGTTTGTTGACAATATGATTCAAAGATGTTCGATTCATACTTTATTAAATAAATCACAATTGACTATGTCAAGAATTTACTGATTTAAGATATGATAGAGATATCGGCCAAGCAAGTGTATGAATACTGGAAGGTTTTCCGTGCAATACACGTTTTTTAATTAAAAAGCCAGCATACAAAATAATTTCCTAGACACTGATACAAAATGATAACACAAATAGTATTTTTTCATGATTATAGCTTTTTATATGATTTATCAAATATTGTATATTTTGATTATTCTAAAATCTAACTATACTATGTAAATTAACATATGATCATCCATAACAAGAATAATTGAATTTCTAATAGAATAAAGAAACAATAGTAATATCAATGGTTTCACTTATAATAACATTTCTACAAATTAAACAATATAATGGAAATAATATTTTTATAAAAAAAACTAACATATTTAGTGAGTCCAAAAAATACTCACCTCGATTCATTTCCCAATATCGATCATTTATCAATCACAACGAAGCAATCTCTTTAATAAAATATGTGAAGCCAAAAATGTGGAAAGAAAATGAAGAATTTGCTCTTCTCCTGCAAAGGGTGGCGGCTCCGGCGGTGGTTCAACGGTGGCTCCGGCGGGTTCGACGGTGGCTCCGGCGGCAGCTCCGATGAGGTGAGAGAGAGAGAATAATTTTAGAAGATAAATTCTATGTTTGGAGTGGGTTAGAAGTATTTTAGTTTAGGGGTTTATATAGCTTTCAAATTGGAGATTTTAGAATACGAAAGGTTTTAGTTTAATTAAGGAGTTTAATTTTGAGAACTAAATATGAAAGTTTCATTGTTAAAATAATAGAGAAGATGAAGAGTTTGGAGGTTAGAGAAGATGAAGAGTTTAGAAGTTGGAGAAGATAAAAAATCCAAGAGTTATAGAAGACTAAAGGTTTGGATGTTATAGAAAGTAAAATGTCATATTTTTTATTGTGTTTATTTATTTATTTATGTCTAATGAAAATTAAGAGTTATTACAGTTTTACACGTATCTAAAGGCCACAATTAAGTGTTTAAACTCTTCGAATGGAAAGTTGCAATCAATTTTTTAATGGGTCCACAAAATCATATATTTGAACTTAAAAAACTACTTACCTGAATAACATCTCATTTGAACTTCCTAAGGCCTTCTTTTGCTAATGCCAATCTGACGAATTTTGGTTGAAGACCCTTTTCAAAAGATCTGTCGGCTCCAAAGGAAAGGCAAGCTTGGACTTGTATTTGATTTTTTTTTTTTTAAATCACTATAGATGATTCCTCATGATTAGGTCTCTCACATTTTTTAATCCTATTGATACTGTCCAATTAAGAGCTTGGACTTATAATCCCAAAAATATCTATGGTAAAACAATTGAAATCCAATCAAACAAAGTATCCCAACAACTCATAACTAACATTATTTGACAAACTTCTACACATTTTCAGTACTTCAAAGGTACTTTATTTTCAGTACTTCAAAGGTACTTTCCCACCCATTTTCCTTTCTTGTTACCTATGAAGCACAAACATACTGCTAGAGATGTTGTGTCCGTGTCAGATGAGTGTTGAACACGGACACGCCACAGACACAACAAAAATCATATCTCACATACCGTGCAATGTGTCCAATAAAAAGAAGGTGGTCATGTTTGAAAAAAGAAGAATTAAATGGTCTAAAAAAATCAAAAATAAATATGTTAAATAGGTAACATCTATCTTTACCTATTAGGAGTAATGAATTGCATGAGTTTTGTTTGCTTTCTATGTCCAAACAAATATCTATTTGTGTTCACTCTCTATGCTAATCAATGACCTATTGTCATCACCACCTTTTATTTCAGTATCTTTACCCATAAAAGAAGGGAAGGAGATAGTTTCATGGTTGCTAGAGAGACTTGTCTTTTGTAAAGAAATAAAGAGACACAAACCCATACATTTTCTATGTTTTTTTGGACATTTGAATAGTAAAATTATTATGCTAAATAGAATATTATATTTATATTTATATTTATATTTATTCCCGTGTCATTGTCGTGTTCATATCCTCCCATGTTTGTATCCATGCTTCGTAGTATTTGCTACCGGGAGTGCTCGATCTGGTGTAATTCTCTTTTTGGCTCATGTAGTCTATCCCCAAATACTTGGAATAAAACACTCAGTTGTTGTTGCTGCTATCGTGAAAACTCACCACAGATCAGGAAATATATAATATAAAAATAGTTTAGAAGTTTCAAGCAATATATCAATACCTTGGCGTATGACCCCGTCTTCCAATATTGTTATGCTGATCTGAGTCCAATTCCCACAGCGCTGGCTTATCCTGTTGAGGCTGAAAATGCCCCAAAAACCTGCATCATTAAATGGTCAACTCAAAGGCAGAACTGCATCCTCAATTTAAAAACAATAAAACAAAACAAAGAAAGAGAGAAATAAAAGGAAGCGGAACAAGTGAAATGAGGCAAAAACTAGACCACATAACAAAGTTGTAATAAGCTTACACATTGATAGCATCCTGTTTCTCAGCATCCATGTACATGTTGCTGTAGTATCTTTGAATTGTCCGTATAAACTCCTGAGAATGGGTGGCAGCCTTCCATTGTCCTCTCATCTCAGAGAATATCTACATAGTAAAACCAAACTTAATGTTTATAAAATGAATATATTTCAAGTTTATTTTAATTAACAATACAGATTGGACAAGAAGAAATAATAGTAGTACAGGGAAATAAGCAGAACAGAATTAATATATGTATGTGCATGTATACGCAGACATTCATAATGTCTCTGTATATGTTATGAATAATGCAAACATACATGAATATATGTATGTATACCATAGATGACGGATGACAAAACCACTCTGATGTTGTGCCAGCACAACAGCAAGAGTATCTAAGAAAGCTAGTCACTTTTTGAGCATATAGCATATTCTACATAACAATCATAATTCCAAGGCAAAGAGAATTCACCGTATTAGATAAAATTGTGTGAATTGAGGCATGGGCATCAAAAACAAATGAACTGTAATGAAGGTGAAAGGACTTTTGAGCTTTTGACGCTTTCGTCTTGCTGGCATGAATGACAGTGTTCAAGTCTTTAGTCTTGACCAAAGTAGTTACAAATCAGTAAATGTGGTGATAGCTATAAAGATCTTACATAGAACACTCGCAGCACCATTTGTTTGTAACAGATATAGTAATATCAATAGTAATTTCACTTCTTTGCATGCAAATCTCTCAAGTCTTGTGCTACTTAGACAGATGCTTTCATGATCAGCTACCAAAAAGCTTAATTACATCTAGCAGATATTCTAATATCAACCGAGTCTTAGAAAGCTACTCAGCGGATGGCCCTCAGAGCTTGCAGTGGTGTTGCATTCAGATTCAATGACGGACCAGTGACAACTTTCCTTGACTAAAACAAAGAATGATTTCTTAATGTGGATAATTGCTATCTCATCTTGTAAGGGCATATATCTTTAGTTGGCCATGGACACCCCAGTTAATGGATTATGCAGAGTAATAATGCCATGATAGATTAACAGTATAATATTACAGGAAGAGTACTTATAGGATTGTGCTTGCGGTCTTCTACTTAATCCCAGTCTAACAGACATGGAGTTCACTTCTTTGTTAGACATACGATATCGTCACTTTGCACATGTTTCCAGTCCTTTAATGCAATATCGTACGTCCCATCGTGCTTTAGCAGTTGGTTCCTTTAATCACCATGCATTGGTTGACAGTATGGCTGGCAAGTAGGCCAGGACAAGCCATGCTGCAGCTTGCCCACGGCCTGGAAAAACCAGGGCAGGCCTTGACAGTGCCCGCAGCAGGCCCTAGCCATTCCTCAGCCTAGGTTTGCCAGCCCAGGCACAGCTAGGCCCCTGCCATGAAAGGGCCAGAGCTTAGCCCGTCCATGGGTGCAAGCTGTGCCCATGATCTTGTCTGGACGGTGCATGTGCACATGCCCAATCTGGCCCACTGGGCTGCCAACGGCTAAATTAGCCATTAGGGGGCAAAATGCAATTTTTTATATTTTGCCCCTTTGCAATTCTATAAATACCCTCTTCTACTCTATATTTTCTTCACAATAATTCCATCTCTGTACAAACTCCCTCCAACTCTCTTAGCTACTTCCAACATTCTCCAACTCCCTCAAGACTTTAGTTCTCTGCTCCTGTCCGTTTCAACTTTCAAGTCGGAGGAACAACTAAAGGTGGTCACATTTATTGTTAGTGTGCCAGTGTGAATAGGAACATATAATTTGTTTTAAATTTTATAATTTAGTTTTTAATTTAGCTATTAAAATGGATGCACACTCCTCATCAAAAGGCTACAATAACCCTTTTGCCTGCTATAGTAACCCTTCTGCTGCTAGATTTCATGCTAATGTTACTTTACCAGAGTGTAAAAACTTACATGTCTTAAATTGATACTCTTAATATTTTATCCGTGGAATCACATGTTCCAACACAGTTTGAGCATGATACACAATATACATACTAACATGTATCTTCTCAACCTACTAAAACAAATGATTTTCATATACTTCTTGTTACTTCAGGAGGAGCAACTTCCTCCAAAAGTTCGAACACAATTTGAACATGGTACACAATCTATAAGCTAGAATTCATCTTCTCAACCTATGAATACAAGTGATTTTAATATACTTTTTGTTACTTCGGAAGGAGCAACTTTGTCCAGAAGGTCCAAATCTGTTATCTGGAACTTTTTGAAGAAGTAACAAAAAAGAGTAATGAAGGCTAAATGTAAGTTATGATTGACAAAATTTTATTCCCAAAATAGTGAAACTGACCACCTAAAAAGTCATTTTCAGAAGAGTCGCCCTTGGATCAAATACATGAAATCCAAATAACCAATTATAGTAACACTATATGCACTCTTAGATATAATTCTCCTGCAAAATGAGATAATTTTGCAAACAGAACACCTTTCAGTATAACTGAAGATCATATATTTGAAAGATATGCTCAAACAACTTACAATAGAGAATTTAAAAGAAATCTTATTGAGTATTTACATATTGAATATGCTTACAATTTATAATGAAAGAAAACAAGCTTTAATTGTTATTCTCTCTTCTATTCCATATAGAGTTGGACTTACTTCTGATTGTTGGAAAGGTCTTAACAACAACTATTATCTTTGTGTTGTTATATAATATTAATTTCATTGGGTTTTGGAGAAAAAAAAAAAAAAAAGAAAAGAAAACACAAGTTTTTAAAAACATAATTTTCCTCGTAATTCTTTAAATCTAAGTCAGTCTATAACGATGGTTGTCATGGCTTTCAGAATTAATAATAAAGTTTTTTAATTTTATTAGATAATGGTAGAGAAAATAGTGCAACAATTGAATATTTAAAAATTTTATTTAAGATCTATTTTGGACTACAAAATATTTCACATTCTATGTGTATGCCATATAATCAACATATATGTATACAAGCTGGTCTAAAAATAATTAGTAAATTCTTACATAACTAAGAATACTATAACTTTTATAAGATACGGTGGCCAAGTAGGCAAGCTTTTAAAGCAATATGTACAAACTTAGGTATAAAACCTTGAGATTTACCTCATGATACAAAAACTGGTTGAAGTTCAACAGATCATATGTTGGGTATTTCTCTTTCTTACACTTTGATAAAGAGATATAACCCATGTACTAATGGGGATATATCACTAATATCCTCTTATAAAAAAATTTCCCAGATAGACCCCCTAATAGAGGGTATAAGTGTAATAATTTTTTATTGTTTTTATTGCACCTACACCCCCTATAGGGGCTCTCTGCGAAAAAAATTTCTTATTGGTATTAATGATACATTCTCTAGTATTACGAGGTTAGTTACTATATTTAACCCCTAAGAAGTACGAATGTGCTACTAAGGATGTTGTGCTCATGTAGGACACGTGTTCAGTGCAAAAATATCATAAACAAGCCAAAGGCCGTATCGCACATGCTGTGTGTCCAATAAATAAAGGATAAAATACCGTATTATTATCATAACTAAGTTTATTGTAGCATATGTCAGAAAAAAAGACTTAAATGATCTTGAAAAATCGAAAAAAAAACATTACTAAATTAGTAACATCTGTTTATATCTAGTTAGACTTATGAAGTTATACTTTACTATTTTCTTGTGGACATGAGTCTTATTTGGTTTCTCTGTTTGCATAAATAGTTCTTTATATTCACATTCTACAATGATCTATAACTCGCTAACATCATCATATTTTCTTTTTATCTTTCTGCCTATAAAGAGTGAGCGATAGAGATAGATGTATAGTTGATGATGAGATTTATTCTTGGTAAGGAATTAAGAGATACGAACTCACATATTGTTAGTACTTTCGTACTGAATATTTTAGTAAAATTATTATGTAAATAATAGAAGACTGTATGCTTATATTTATATTTTTTCCCATTTTCTCGCTATGTCAGTGTCCCTACTTATTTCACAAATACTATGTCCTTTGTCCGTATCTAAATCCGTGTTCGAGTCGTTGTCCGTATCCGTGCTTTCTAGATTTACCTTTTTGCAAAAACGAGAATGCCAATTATTACTAATTCTTAACAAGAATGGAAAGTTTTTTTTTTGTGAATTTTCAGAAATATTTGAAAAGCCAGCATAAAAGCTTTCTGGTATATTATCCAACTAATTTAGTACTTTATCAGTTAACTACTATTAGCACATTATTTTCTAAATACATAAATTATTTATTTCTTCAAGATATTATTTCCCTGGCATGAAGGGAGTATTTAAAGAACCATAGGATATTTTTCAGCATATTCGAATTCGAAAAGGTGTTGCAATACCACTTGACTAGCAACACTTGGCAAGAGTTGTCTCGAAAAAGACGAAACACACTCAACTATTGCAGAGTAGAAATTTTACTAATGCACCAATAAAGGCCAACATGAGATCCAAAGTATATTGAAATTTGTCACAGTAAATTTCAAAAATTTTGAAGGGGTTTGTGTAGGCTAATAAAATGTTAATCCCCATTTAATGAGGGGAGTTATGGTGAGAAAATAAATGCCTGTTAAATATTCATGGTAATGAGGGAGGTTAGAACCTACTTAATGAGGGAATAAATCCTTATTTCAATGAGTGTGTTACATCCCATAGGATAAGGGAATACATTCCTATGAAATCCTCATGTTAATTAAAGTGGTTACAACCCGCTTAATGAGCAATAAATCCCTATTTGAATGAGGGGTTTCATGAGGGAATAAATCCCCACTAAAGAGGATAGTTATATCGCTAAGGCAAGTCTCTAGTACGCCTATAAATAAGCCTCTAGAAAGGCTAATTGGAGACCTCTTGTACTCAGAGGTTGAACCTTGGCTTGTGCTTAAGTAGTAGAAGATTAGAGATTTCTCTCTTAAGAGTTCAAACTCTTAATCTCCAAAGAATCTAGAAACCTCAAACCAACATAGTTGGTAACCAGATCGTCGAAGGGAAGCAGGATCCTCACCCATCGTTACATCAAAATCCTAGTATTAACCAAAAGGGGTAAAGAGTCCTCACTCTCCCTTATCAAAATCCTAGTATTAACCAAAAGGGGTAAAGAGTCCTCACTCTCCCTTCTTCTTTTCATCGTAATCTTCTTATTAACAAAGAGAAAGCATACAAGAGCATACAAGTAGAGTCCGAGCCGGATGTATGAGATGGATATTGGTCGGAGGCAGGGGGGACATTATCAAAGTTGGTTGGATTTCGACTCCGACTGGCTTCTATTAATTGATTTTGTCAATGATGAGGAAGCATCTTCTACAATCTTTTATGGAGATCTAGAGGTCTGAGATTCAATTTTTGGGGTAGTAGTAAATGAGGTGCGATCACCGGGCGATGAGAGAGAGAAATAATGTGGTTTTTAGCAAAAGTGGATGTGACTTCACCTCCCCCATACTTTTGCTAATAAAAACAAGTGTTTTCTAGAAGAACATCACACATCAAACAGCAGTAAGAAAATATGGGCCCACAACAATGTGTATTGATGTGGGCCATACCTTCTCAAAGATAAGGTGGCTTCCTATTTCTCTTTCTCCCTCCTTCAACTCTCTCCCCTTGGTTCTTAGCATCTCCTCCGCAAAAGAAAGGAGATCTGGATCTATGAGAAAATCAAATTAATAGAGAAAAAAGGAGAAAATAGACTCTAAAAATTAGAGAGAGAAGATTAGATTATTTGTTTACAAGTCTGCATGTGATAATTCGAATTGATCAAGCACCATGTGGCCTCTAAAAAATAGAACAATCGGCTGAAATAAAAGTGCCAGACGCCCGCGCCCAGAAGCGTGCAACCCAGAAGAGCAATTAGGAGGGCGTGCGCCGGGAAGCATGCCCCTTAGTACTGTGAAGCGTGCACCAACAAACACGTGCCCTCCAAACGAGCGCACCCCATATCCAGAAGCGCGCACCTGTGCACAGAGAAGCACACGTCTGAGTATCATAGAGCACGCACCGAGAAGCACGCGTCTCCCAAACGAGGCATCTCATATCTAAAAGCGTACGCACATCCTCGGCACGCGCGTACCTCCCAAGTGCACGCAACCCAAAAAAGTAACTAGGGACATGTGCTGAGAAGCACGTTCTTAGGTGCCGAGGAGCACGCCCTTGGGCGTCGCGGAGCGCATGCCTTCCAGAAGAGCGCATCTCGTGCTCAGTAGTGCTCGCGCATCCCCAGAAAGCGCGCATCTCCCAGGCGTACGCAACTCAGAAGCGCGAGCCGAGGAGCACACACCTGGTTAACACCGAGCGTGCACCGAGGAGCACACGTCTCCCATACGAGCACATCCTATGTTTAGAAGCGCGCGCGCTAAGGGCAATGAGCGCATGGCAGCTCATACACAAGCAGGAGCACGGGCCTAGGTGCGCGCGCCCCAGGCGGCATGCTCCCGGTGCTGCACTCATGCCTAGGTTTGTGCACCCAGGCGCGCGTGCTGGTGCGGGCACATCGTGTACTGCGCACGTGTTCGTGCATTCTGGTCCGCATGCAGATTTTGTTGTAACGATTCATAGGATCTGTTACAACTTTCTACGATACGATCTTCACTTACGAAGAGATCTGAGATAATAGTTACGCTCCCAAAATACTATAAAAAGTTATATCTAATAGAGACAAAAATACAGACATACAAATGAGACATAGAAAGATTGAGAAATCCAGAGAAGTGCTTCAGAGTTCTTCTTCCTCTAACCTTAGCTTGGTGTTGCAGAATCAATGGGCATCCAGATCTTCAATGAAAAACACCAACGATCGTCCACCGCTGTCAAAAATCCCACAAAAACAAAAGAGAAACAGAGTTATTTCTTTGCCCTACCCCTGTATTCAAAGATTGTAATTCTTTTAATTGTTGTAATCATTTCATTAATGTCAATGAAAAGGAATTTCCCAGACTCCGGCGTACACACCATATCTTCATGGTTATGACTCTTTGATGGGCTCTTTGCCTGCTGGCCATGGAAGAGAATCGAGTGCTTCCTACGTTCATTGACAATTTTTGTTAATTTGATTGTTGCTTGTCTTTTCTTTTTTTTCTTTTTTATTTAAAAGAAGGAGGATGACGAGGAATGGGAAGATCAAACGAAGAAGATGGCGAGGGAATTTTGTTAAGATGAGATAAAAGAAAGTGAGCCAAGTCCAACCAACTCCGTCGAAGGCTGACAACATATGACAGACTGAGTATCGATCAGAAATCGGGAATATTCTGGTCTAGCAAGGCAGTTGGAGTTCTGCCTCCGCCACTCTGCCAGAGACCGTAGGATTTTCTCAAAATTTGACCCCTCCAACCAATTGTTCACCCCAAGTTCGACTGCCCAGAATTCTATACTTGTTGCTAAGTTACTGATTGTTTGTCTCCTCTAGGAGACTCCCATAACTGCAAGATCAAGGTCTTGTTACCCGAGTTATCTGCGTTTTCAGATTTTAAGAAGTTTATTTAGGTTCTCAATATCCACACTTCCACTACTCTTCCATTTCAGTGGTAACCAAAGTGCTTTAGAGATTGCTTGCAATCTGCAGCAAGGGTCGGACAAGGGCATTCACTTCCAGTGGACCAGCTTGGATGTGATCAAGAACACATCCACAGTTTGGATGTGTATAGCTTGATTCCAGCATGAAGACAGCAGCCTCCTGCGGTTCACAGATTAATGACCCATTGTTTTCTAAAAAGAAAGAAACTTGCAGGGGTAAGCATACACGTACACAGGTGAAGGGGGAGAGGCTTGTAAAAATCTACATACCATGACGCTAAGTGACAAACGCAATCACGTTCATGTTTTTGACAAGAAGAGAACAGAAAAGGTGAAGAACATATGTGTTGTGCAACCCTTGTTATAAACTTCAAAAATAAAAATTTACATGGCAATTAACTTTCAAATACAACAAATCAAACAGAAATATGATGATCAAATAAGTTATCATCATCATATAACCTTTTCTCCCATCAAAGTGCAATGGTTTCGCTTGCTATTAAATTTTCTAGTCTCCTAGAATATAAAACTAATTAATTATAGTTTTTAGCCAAAATTATTAATTTCTTCTGGAGCAAAATTTTGCGACAGACAATGGCCATAAAATTATAGAAAGAGATTTCCATGCGAGGTATTAGTAATAATAAAATTTAAAAATGCACCTTTTTATGAGAAGCAGAACCACCATACTGAAAAGCAAGTGTATCACCCATCCTCTCATAGAAGCACATCAGATCATTAGCCAATGGAGTATCTAGATCAATTTTTGGAACATCTATAAAGTCCAAGGCATAAAGCTGATGCCCAAGAGCAGTCAAGCCATAGGCATACTGGGCAACATTTGTGCGATCCAAACAGTCTATGCAATTTGTCCGAAGCACCCCTTTCTGAAGCATATGTGGTTGAGTGAAAAAAAATCCATTACTTTCTATTGCATCTTCTGGAGATGTACTGAAGGAGAGATCAGAGCTTTCAACAGTATCTCTCTGAGATCCAACAGCATCATGAGTGCTGCTGTGGTAATTGTTAGATGACCACTGACCAGAATTATCCTTCCTGCACCGTTCTCAAGTTGACAGCAAAAATAACAAGTAAGATAGTAATAGAGATTCCCAGTGTCAGTTGATGGTTTCTAAAAGTAAAAGGAGAAATAGGTGTTAATATACGGATTACTGCTCATCGCAATCTCCATCTCCATGAGATCACAGACAAACCTAAATTTGTATACAAATAAGATTGTGACTCTTCTCTAGCCAAAAAGATCCAGTTAACTTTAATAAGAAAAGAACAGACCAAAGATCTGAAGATCTGATGCAGATCAAACAGATTAGGCAGTTTGAGGAGTAGAACATTCTTTTGCCTCCTCTCTTCTTTTCCTTATTTAAGATGGTTGGTTATACCAAGCTGTGATCACTTCTTCAAACACCGGGGGTTTGATTTAGACAAGTTAATAGTGCTTGGATGGCAGCAGATTGGCTTTGATACGGTGATACCAAATACCGGAGGGAAGAAAAGTTATGCATACAACAGGACCTGAAGCAGGAACAGGTTTACTTCTCTAAGTTATTGAAGAGAATTTCAAGGAAATATTGGATACGATAAAAATGTCAATCATTCTGATTTACCAACCCTTTAACCTTTCTTTTCAACCTCTACTAACGAAGCAATTGAACAAATATTAATTAGCAACTGAAGATCAACCTAATCTAAGCAACTAAACAAATCAGATATAGAACAACCAAGTGCAGGACTTGGCCATCCTAAAGCAGATTCTCAGATTGACCAGATTCATCTCCCAGCTAGCTAGTAGAAACTACCACCTGAACTAAGATGATGAAGTTTATACCGTGTAGACTTGGCTGCATCACTTCCTTTCACTCTCTTTCATGATAAGTACTTTCAATTCTTGCGATAACCATGGGTGGACCACCCAAAAAGATAAACAAGACTAGAGCAACTAACAAGGAAATGCTCTCAGAGAAGCAAATAAGACAACTTTCAGTGGCATGGATCAAAGGAATAGACAGTATGTGTGGGGTCCCATGATAAGAACTTAAGAGGACATGACTTTTGAAAAGGGAGAAGGGATGCTTAGGTCATTCAAGGAAATTAACGACCATGTGTCTTTAAATCACGAAGCCTACACTTCAAAGACTCTACCCAGATTATCCCAAATAAATGAATTGCGGATGTTGATCCTTAAAATCCTTCTTTTTTAAAAAAAAATATCCTTCTTCTTGAAAAATAAAAATAAGAATGCCACCGATCAACCAAATGACCTAGGGTGCTTCCTAATCAAGTGCTTTTCAAGACCATCTTAACTAAACATGAATGCTTAGCAGCATGCTGATGCCACGTGACTGTTTTGCTCTTTTACTAGTGAATCTTATAAAATGTAGTTTACCTCCAAAAGTTAAGCCGAACTGCATTATGAAAAAATCTCTTCAGATTAGGTCTTTCTGCACTCTAAAACGACAAACCAAAAATAGAGTTTGCAAATTACAATGTTGCATATCTATAGCAACAACGTTGAAGTCGAAAAAAATTCCAAAGCCATACCGGGCCCTTCAAGAATAGCATTGAATACTATTTGCACCGTTATGCATCATAACACATATGGATACAAAGACTAAAAAGGGAGTAAAAGCTACAAGCCTCCTACTAATTTTTAGGTGATAGAACTTAAGTTGTTCTTCTTGTTGGGATCAGAAAGGGATCGGCCTGATTGGGGCAAAAGAGTAGAAAAGAGAAGAGAATGTTAATATAAGATTTTATATGTTATTATCAGCAGATAGAGATAATAGTTGACTACGGATTCATAGTGTTTTTTTTTTTTTTTTTTTTTTTTTGGGGGTGGGGTGGATGGTGCGGAATTTCAGATGCAACGATAGATTTTGGCTGGGGTCATGCTCTCATTTGACAGATAATTACAGATGACCACTCAGAAGTTAGAAAGATAAGTATATTCATCTGACAGATAAATACTAATGGACTGATCCATATTCCATGAAATACAAAACAAATGTACGCTTATATTATAATACTATAAAAGCTATTATTTGGACTGTGGAGTGCAGTGACTCTAGATTGATTATGCGGTGAGCATGGAGTTAGTTATCAAGAAAGAAAAGTTTCCCAAACTAGATCAGGTTATCCCCCTTTTCATTATAGCAATCACACAAAAAATGAAATTAGAAGATATAAAACTATCCTTTAAAAAAAAAAAAAGCTGAACCCAAATACATCTTAGTTAACTGGTTTTTTTTTTTATAACAGGAACAGGTGCAAGTTTACAATTCCTACTGCAGATGGAAGCAAATAAAGCTTAAAAAAATAGATCATGCAACATGCTTTCGTAAATACACTCAAAGACCTTGTGATTTATGTTGAAGGACATTTTTCTGGAGATATTGAGAACTAAACCATTTTCTTGAATTTGCACCATGATGCAACTAGCACATTGTGTCGAAGTGATCACATGCCATGACTAAAAGAATGCAATATAAGTTAACAGGAAAATTTAGCCAAACAAGACTACTATTGCTAGCAATATGGAAAATCATAACTAAAACCAAATGGTGAGCATCTCATCAGTGACCACAAACAGACTACAGTACTTACAGTAAGATAGGGCGTGTTAGAACACCCTGATGTCTTAAAGCCGGCAGCAGTTGACAATAAAAGAAACCAGTCAAATCTAGGGCATAGTCCATCACTTTTCCCAATAAGGCAAACACATTTGTAGATTTTCTGAAGACAGTTTTTAATTTGATTCAGAGCATATTAATTTTTAAAAAAAATGATTACAAACTTCAATTAATAGAATATAGAACCTTAAGATAATAGGAAAAACGGAAGCTCTATACCTCCGATAATATTTTTCAAGGTCCCAATGCAAGAACCTCAAACGACTATCCGCAGGTAAACTTTTATTTATATGATCAATTGCTTTTGCATATTCTGCACGAAGTATAGTTTCTCGAGGTTTCTTCTCACATGTCTGTTCAGATAAAATAATGATAAACCAAGGGCAAAACACAAGTGATCAAGTCAGAATCAAAAACTAAAAGCAATTTTATACTGGGAACACCCGTGATGAACATAAAGCTCCAAAAGGAAATGGCTAACTGGATCTACTTATCAAGAATGAAAAGGAGTTTGTCCGAATCTACCTTGATCAGGTTTAGAACGATTATAGGGTTTCCATATCTCTTTATGAGATTGTCAAAATGAAGCTGAGTGGCTTCATAGTTATGGTTCTTGTGCACTGAACAAAAGAAGAGAGGAGGATGTCAAGAAACAATTGTACTCTTAAAAAAATGCAACTAGATAAGTTATGGACCGAATAAGACATAATATTTGCAACTTACAAATTATATCAGGCTTCACGTTAAGCCATGAACTCTCCTGGGACCAAAATAGGGGGATAGAACCCCGATGTTGCACAATAGAGCTTATCTTAGTAGGCGCTCCTCCATAGTTATCTTCAAATACTATCTGTTCCGTCTCAACTTCATTAGCTACTCTACCCTTGTCATTGGCACCACGTTTTAAATACCTTATCAAGAAAAGTGAAAATTAATTTTTAGTGAAAATGATGTAGGCGTATGATAAATTCTAACCGGACATGACCAATCCTGCCACTATCACCAAAGTCAAAACAAACAATTTTGGGAAACCTGGTGCCAGCAAAATGACGTGAACGTCTAGCAATGAGTGCCAGACTAAACTCCTTGCCTGAAATTGTCAAGATGTCCTGCAGATACAAAATAAATCATGAATTTATCTACCTGATTAATTTTAAAATAAATAATATTTTCATGCAATACATGACAGATGAAAAAGACAGATAACAAAACATATAGCTATAGCTGACAATAGTGTAAATGAATAGCAAAATATTACATTCTAATAGACAGAATAATGCAATGTATTACCGCTATTATCAGTATCTTCACTACTCACATCAATATAGCAATAACCACAATATGAGCATACCACCATTGATGCTATCCTTAAACAAGTCAAAAGGCAAGAAGCATAGTCAGGTCAATTGTCAGTCAAATAACAATATGAAATAGGGTGCCATGTCAAGCAAACAGGTTAGTGTTGACACGACAATCTACTTAAGGAGAGGTTGGGTCTAAACAAAAGATTAATCCAGAAAGAATTTGCTATATTTAATTTTGCTTAAAACACTTCCCATATAAAACGTTCAATCAATGTTTAAAATAGCGATAACGGTAACGTAACGTTTTGCCTTTGATAGGTTATGTCGCAAATAGCGTAACGCATAAAGTAGGTTATGCAATTTTCTATTTATTTAATAAAAATAAATATAAAACCATATAAAATAATTTTAATAAATTAAAAAATAAATTTAAAATATCTAAAAAAATATAAAATTATTTTGTAATACATAATCTATTCAAATGCTATATTAAGTTTTATAATAATTTTCATATATCTTCATAAATTATATTAAATCTGCAACCGTAATTCGAATCATCATTTAAAAAAAAAAGCAAGATTCCAATTTTTTATTTCGATTCCAATTATTATCATTGTTGTAATTTATATTTTGTAATGTTCAATTTATCTTATTTATGATTGTTAATTTCAGTTCAATTAAAAATTCAATAAAATCAACAAGTAAAATATTTTAGCAACCGGACGAGAAATACAATAAGGAAACAAACTTAAATTATCAAGTTAGAAATTTCAAAAGCAATCAAACAAGCCAACAATTAATTAAGATAATTACAGTAATTCGCTAATAATCAAAATAATAATCAACAACAATATATAAATTACTAAAAAAATAATTGTAAATAGCGTAGCATAACGTAATTTAACGTAACGTTATGTAATATAACATAAAAAACATACTGTTACGGTGCACTGAGTTATTTTCAGTTGTTACGCAGCGTTGGGATTCCATTAGGTTACGTAACGCAATATAAGGGGTTTCATAACGCGTTGTTTTCAACAATGCGTTCAATAAAATATTCTAACTGTGAATGATAGGCATCATCAGGCATAAATTGAAAAACCTACAACTAAATACCAAAAGCATAGCCTATGGAGAAAATATTTCAAACCTCTAAAATGTGAACATAGCAGCAGCTGATGGTGCTTTCGCTTGTTCACACAAGCTTGCCTGCAAGGTTGGCTGAAACAAAGACCCGATTTCATTTGTCTTCATACACCATTACACAAAACTTACTCCAAATCCAATCACCTGTATAACTGATCAGTAGTCCAACTCTAAGACAGAATAGGTTTCACATAACATAATGTTACGGAAAAACTGATGAGTAAAATGAATAAGGGGTGCAGATAGGCATGAAAAGTTAGATATTCCGAATTGGGATAAAACAAGAGGTTGCAGGTAAGCACAAGAAAAGTTAGATCATGCAGATTGCCCACACAACAAGAATCAGCCTGTTAAGCACAAAGGTTTCCCACATTCATGAGCAGAATTAGAAGCACTGGAGGTTAGCTGTATCTACTTACATAATCAACTCACCTACCCCTAATAAGACATGTCAAAGAGGAAACAAGAAAAGCAACAAAATCTGAATACAATACACAGAATGTGACAATTTCAAGAACGTATTACTATGAATGAGTGCCTACAGTCAGTTTGTTATGGACTCAACAATTTCTAGAAAGTATTATACTATGAGTGTCTACAGTCAGTCTGTTATGTACTTACTTGTTTGAAAAACCCGTGAACTAGTGCAACCGTCCAAATTGTATTTTTCAGGTGATTCCTGATCTCTCGTGTCAAATACTCATTCCAGACAAACATTTTGTCATATAAAACTTGCCCAGTCTCCCTGTCACATAAGTTCCTTTGGAGACTACACATTATCTGGTACGAATAGCTGAAGAAGAAGTCTTTTGTAAGATCCACAGTGCATAGGAGCTTCTTGTATCTATACCAACAAGGGAAAATACACAAATATGTGAACTCCTATAGGAAACACTAAAAAAAAAAGAAATTAACAAAGGAAAATTATTTCACATTTGAATGTATATTTTTTCCTGCACAAGAAAAAGAGGAAACCTGAGCTTTTATATTTTATGCCTTACATCAAATGAACATTTTATAACAACCTCAAAACTGCATGAAGCTTGCCACGGTACAATAGAAGTAACCACTCTGGCATTTAGGCTCCAAAACAACAGTAACAACTAAAGATGTATAGACGCCATGAACTATAAAGCACTAAGAACATGTGGCATACAAACTCTTCTAAATCTAACAAAGGGCTGATAAATCACTTCAGCATGCAAGATAGCAAGTGAGTAATTAAAAGATACACACAAATAGAAGTCATGGGACTTGTATATTCTTGCAACACAGAAAGCATCAACAGGATGTACAGTTTTAGTTGGAATAGGAGTCATGGTAAGTACAGGTCATTTGTTTGAGAAATATAAATTAAACAATGAAATTTCTATGCACAATGCTTCTTTATCTAAATACAGACTAACAAATTCTAAACAAGTTAATAAAGTGATCTCCGCTAAGAAGTACCACTAGAATTACACTTCTATTTACATGCAGAATGGACAAAAGACCTGTTCTCATCCTTAGAATATGCCATACTGAGCTGCATGGTAGAATTTGGAAGTGCAATCATTTGGCTCCTCGAGACACCATACACAGTGTGCCCGCATATGGTACCAATTTTCCTCCTTTGTGTAATGAGCAGCATGTAGTATGGCCCTAGGAATTTAACAAAACCTGGAAAAGCAAATTTGTATCATTTACTCTAATATTTTGCAAGATATGTTGAAACTGATAGAGTATCTATAGAGGCATTCAACTTACCAGCAACTCCATAGCAGTTTGCAACGAACTTTAGTCCGCCGTTTGACCTATTTCCTTCATGTATTCGCCTTAATAAGTCATAGCATTCGCTCTCAGAGTAATTGGTGGGATCTTCACAGATGTTCAGCTTTGATGGTTCGGTCCTATCAATCTTTAGCACTCTCCAAACTGTTCTACTCTTGTCTGTTCCGATCATATAAAATTTCTGCAGAATATTTTCTCATAAGGCTACTTACAAAAAGATAATGAAAGCATAGAATAGTATAGTAAAAATTGAATGCACATAATATTGCTTGAATTTTTAAATGCAAAGGAGAAATTGCAGTGTCCCAATGTAATCATGATGAGAAGCAAATTACTGTTACTCCTGATAACTTGAAAAGTTACAATAACCAAAGAAATAGGATTAACTGCAGTCATTTTAACTCCCCAAGAAGATTAATATCAAAGATAGTCTTGTTACAGATATTGGAGGGAAAATCAAAATGCTGGCAAAATAGAGATGCTTGAACATCACATGATCCTCTAAGTTAACTAACCTTTCAAACATATTACATATATGATAGATAGCCAGGAAAACTTTCAAACATCAGCCATTTTACTATTGAACTAGAATGAGGCGATAACATGGAGGAATGAAAGCAGAGATTCTGGAGATACTACAATGCACAGATATTTTGCATTTCCATAAAGGTACTACAATGCACAGATATTTTTGCCCAGATATCGAAATGGAATGGCCTTACTTTTTCTTTTTATTTATTTTATCAACTACTTTAGTAAAATTCAACCGTCTCAACTATCAATCAATTGTGCCAAAAACTCGAGTTCCATTTCGATTTCCAACATGAGTCTGATCATTCTAACTGTATGAATTGAAGTTGAAATAGTGAACCAGCATATGAATAAATACAAAAATTTAGTCCAGAACTAATCGGCGGTAGATATCCATACACCTTATATCTATGATAAGTAATATACTTAAATATATTTTACCATACCTTAATGGCAATAAATACAACTAAACTTATCTTAAAGTCTAAGTAACATTACTTGGTAATAGAACTCAGCTTTCAGCCAATTTAGCGGCTGGTTAATTGTAACATGTTATCATCTGTTTAATTTTAACATATTAACATCCATTTAATTGCAACATATTAACATCTTTTCAAATTTTGTACCTATATATGCACGTAAATATGGCTTTAGTTTATGACTGTAATTTATGCTTTATATCTACTAAATGAAAATAAGAAAAATAGAAAATATAAAAATGGGAGTAAGTATCAAGCCTCTATTCCAAAAGCTTGAGGAAAGCAAACATGAGCATGCAATGCAAAATATTTCACAATGAAGGCCAATTTTTCTTTTCAGAAACAACATATCCAGAATAAATCATTAATATAAAGACAACCTTTTAAGCACGTAACATCACGTTGAGAACTTTAAAAAGACAGTATACAACAAACGTTTAACAGATGGATGGGCAGTTCTCATTACTTTTCTCCAACAAGCAAATAATGGGAAGGAAAAGGGAAAGAAAAGGGATTCCTTTTTTTTAGCAAGAAATAAAATTTTATTCACTGAGAAACATATCAACTCTTTGACCCAGATAGGCTTATATCTTCATTAATTTCGTTTCACAATGGTAAAAAACACCATTCTATAATTTGATAGGACTACTTCAAAAATCATTCTAATTCCGTTTCCCTGTTAGTAATCATAAACAGGCACAAGCAAACAGACAAAAGACTAAGAGTTACTCCTTTTCAGTCCACAAAAAATCATACACATATAATTACGAGGAGAGAGAGTGTATAAGACAAAAGGTGCCCGATTAGAAAAAAAGAAAAATGAACTTTATCAAGAGAAACCAACAAAAAGAATGAACTTTAACAAGAGAAACCTTTTTCCACCAACCCAAACAACCTATTTCCCAAAAAATTAAAAAAAAAATTCAACTATTTCTTTTATGCAACAATCCATCAGCAACCGAGCTACTATAAAAGGACGTAGCCCTAATAATTATCCAACCATCAATCAGTGCGAAAAAAAACAAAAATGTTAATAAAAAGTCGAAATTTAATCTCACCAATCGAGTCTCGTAGAGCCTGAACTTCTGCAGGCACACGCTTCGATCGGCGTGGTCGCGATCCTGCGCCGTCGCCGCCATGGAATCTACCTCCCGAGCTTACCGGGTTCGGGACCGATAGATATATCGTGCATCCGATAACTGCGGAATCACACAAGACTAGCCTCTAAAACCCTAGAACCCCTTCGGCTGTTTCAAATACATCCTATAAATTAGTCTTTTAATTCGTTAATTTTGTACTTTTGAAATTGATTCTATCTCGCTAAATATGGAAACGTCTTGAAAAATAACTAGGAAAGCGGGCCGAAATCGCGAAAAGTTAGGATTAGGGTTATTTAATTTTCGCGTTCGGAGTTAAATAAAAATAAGATTAAAGATATTTTCAAAAAAAAATTTAAGAGAGATCAGAGAGAAGGAAGCCAGGCCGCAGCTTTGGAACGATGACAACAAGATCGGCGAAAAACCCTTGAGAGAGTTGGAAGAAGACGGCCACGTAAAAAAAACTCATACAAAACAAAAATAATTACAAAATTATGTTAATAAAAATAATTAGAAAAAGACTGCTGTGGATTTATGCATTTGAGTACTACAATGTGTGTATTTTTGTTAATTTTTGCTATTGATGTCCAAAATAGAATTTATCGCGAGAAGTAATCTTTAAATTTTTGATATTAGTGGAGTTGAATTTGAATTTCTCGTAAGAAGTAATTAAAGGGTTATCGAAACTTGTGACCTACAAATATCATGCATAAGCATAAAGATATTGGTTTTAAAAATAAAAATAAAAAAAAATCAAGTGATGACACTGAAAGAAAACACAAATTTATTAATTATCTCAAACTCTATCATAAAACAATAAAAAAATTCTATTTCTCATTAAAAGATCCAAGCAATTTTTTTTTTCTCATTTGTAAAACTCTTTATTTTTTTTGCTTTTTAGCTTTCAACTACTTTTTTTTTTCTTTTTGTTACAAAATAATTGACATATCCTTTTACAACAAACTAAATCTAATCCTGCTCTAACTAACTAAACATAATTCTAATTTTTATTACAAATGAATTCTAATTAGTAATCCTATAAAATAGGAACTCTTAACAAACTAAAATTCTTCCGTCAAAATTTAAAATTAAGAATTTAATTACAAATTCCAACATTCTCTTTTAATTCCATTCCTCTCATCTTTTTTTTAACCCATCGAATTTGATCTGAACTAATTCTTTACTTATTGTGCATTGACATTCATGTATAACATTTTTTGTATAATCGACATAAACAATGCACTGTATGACACTTATAAGTTAGTAATAATGTTGTCCTTAACTTAATTGTCTAATTAATTGATCACAAACAAAATATCAAAAATCAATCCCCATACTCCTACAAGTACATGATCAAACTAGAGCTAACCGCCAATGTTTGTAGATGCTAAATTGCCAATTGACGTGGTCAAGCATGCAGCGTGATCGAGTTGTTTATTATGGTTCTAAATTGTTTCCTTAATGACAAAGAAGATGATTAATTAGTATTAAATTAGTGTCCTATATTTTGAAAACTATATTTTCTTTCTGTGGGAACATTCTTGATGAGTACATGTGTTCTCTCTCCCCCTCAGTGTCTCCCTTCGAACAGCCTCTCTCTCTCTCTCTCTCTCTCTCTCTCTATCTCACCCCATTTGAGAAGGAGATTTATGATTTGATGAGATGCAGTTAGTGTATGAGGTTCATTATTGTTGAGTTATTGGTAAAATTGTAAATATTATGAAGTTTTCAAGATGGGTAACGATTCCCCTCAATTGGACTAAACCTTATTAAAGGCCCAATAAGCCCACTCAATTCGGATCTCCCTACCGACCCGCTTGCACCTATTTTTGGGAGTTTCTGGATGGGCACAGCATATTTCCTAGTGAGCCCCCTTAAAAAGATCGTTTTATTTACCACTTTGCCATTATTTTTTTGGGTCAAAAATACTCTTCCTTCTTGATCAGAAATCTAAAAGTTTGATCCGGGCTAATCAGCCCGGATGAAGCCTCCCCATCCGGGATATCAGTCCCGGGCAGGGAGCATAAGTCCGGACTGGTTAGCCCGGATGAGGGATGAGAGATAAAAAAAATTAAATCTTCATAATATGTACAATTGGTGTAGTGGTATCATACTTCCTTTCCATGGAATTGACCAAAGTTCGATTCCTTGGATGCACAATTTTCATTTCTTCTCTTTTTTATCACCTTGCATAATTTTCATTTCTTCTCTTTTTTATCATTTCTTCTCTTTTTTATCACCTTGCATAATTTTCATTTCTTCTCTTTTTTATCACCTTATTATGTTGAATTACTCCCCCTGCTTTGTATATTGAATTTTTGTCATGAAGATGAAGACGAACATGAAGACGAAGAAGAAGACGAAGAAGAAGCAGCAGAAGAAGACGAAGACGAAGATGAAGAAGAAGCAGAAGAAGAAGAAGAAGAAGCAGCAAAAATGAGAGGGGTAGATTGGAAATTTTAGTGTGCTCACTAGGAAAAACCCTCTCTTTTTTAAAGAGAGGGTGTGCTCACTAGGAAAAAGTGGGCTCACTAGAAAAAAAACCGTGCCCATCTAGAAATTCCCCTATTTTTTAATCCCATACCTTCCGTCGCCATTGTTCTTCCTCTCTAATTTTCTTCTTCCACCTTCAAAAAATAAAACAAAATAAATATAAAAGCAAACTAGAATATCTCCAGAAAAATCTAAATGCGCCCAATTTTTTTCATTAGTAAGATCCAGTGGGTAAAGAATAAATATTTACAAATTTACTCATTTTTTTTTTTAAAACCCTTAATCGAAAAAGATGGGGTCCTCACTGCTGCAACGGCAGCAGCGGAGCTGCTGCCGTTGCTACTGCAGCGATGATAGTAGCTGCCGCCGCTGTCGCTGCTGTTGCTGCTGCTGGAGGGAGTGTGACGGTGAGGAGAAATCACTAAGATTACGATTTTGGAGATGATCGAATGAGGAGAAAAATAAGAAGGCAACTCCGAAAAAAGGAATGGTGCTAACTAAGAAAAAAAATGTTAATGTTTCAAACTCCCGTGGGCTCATGAAAAATTAGGGGTCACTGAGCAAAAAATGGGGCGCATTTAGAATTTCCCAATATCTCCATTGATCTTTCGAAAGGTGGAATCCTTTTCATCTCAAGATCCAGAATCTTCGTTTCTCGCCCTCTCGTCGGCCCTTGGCCACTGTAAGCGCTCTTTGCTTTGCGTTCTTTCGGGTTTTCTTTCTTTCTTACTTTCTTTCTTTCAGAACTCAATCTGATGGATTATTTTTGGGGCCAGTAATTCGACGGAGAGGAGGGGAGTACGACTGTTGCCTGTGAGAGCCCGAGAAGCGTGAGGGGGGCGAGATGATCGATTGACGTTTCGCTTGGCGGCAGTGGCAGCTATTGCTATGGTAAGATTGGGTAATTTGTATATTAATTGATGGTACATTTTGGTAGAATTTAGTTAGCCAGTTGATAGAATTGCTTTCCTGTATGATTTCTATTCATGGGTAACGTGTTAAATTCCGAATGATGAGGGTAATCTTTGTTGGGCATATTGTTGTATAGAAAAGTTCGTGTTTGGTTTGTGTCTCAGTTTAATTTTATGTTTGTGGGAATAAGATAACATTGTACTGAACAAGGTTTTATACATGGCCTACTGGGTTCATACGAGACGATAAATCCGAGATATGAGCTCATTTTTGGCATATTCTTGTCACTGTACCGGCCAATGTTGGGCACGGTGGTAGTAGATCATCGTCTCTGGGGCATGTTTTACTCCTTGACCTGCGGGACCTATCTCGTGCATTTACTATTTCGTAAATACCTTTTAGTAATGTGAATACTGATTGAGACTTGAAGTGACATGAGATCGCTTGTATGGGATTATTGGTGCCTGGAATTTGTATTTTTGTACACTGCATGCATAAGAAAACATATAATAACCATGAGGTTATAAGAAACCCATTGAAATGACATGCTCATGTACTAAATGCAATATTAAAAATTTAAAACTCAAACCATAATAAAAGTTCCCACTTAAAAAACAATGTGGGATCATCATCACCTAGGCATTTTTATAATGGCCTAAAGCGAGGAACACATTTCTTTGAACTTTATTTCTATCTCTATACTTTGATGTTGTAGCTTAGAACTACTTCCAAATTTCCTGCCATGCGATGGACTAAATGGGGACATTATGGCATGATATAAACAATAATTGACTGGTTGGCAGGTAGGAAACCTTGTCTTGTTAGTATGTAGTTTAAACTCATACAACTAACGAGAAAAAGAGAGATTTGTTGGATTGGGAGTTATATTTGGCTTTAATGTACAAAAAAGATTTTTAACTACTAAATACCAGCTGATTTGATGCGTTTATCGTAAGGTATCTGATATGATATATGCTTTCTAATATCGGACCACAATTATGACGTGAGGCTGAAGCGATTTAGGGTTTTGGGTTGGGGGGAAATTTGGGGATGAATTGGGGTTATGAGATAACCTAATCTAATCTAATGGCTTATATAACTCTTACATTAGTAATTCTTTTTCAAACTTTACTTTATTAATAAACTTGGGGTCTTTATATAGACAACCACAAATTGGAGTTTCACACAATAAACAATGTGAGACTAAATATAAACGTTAAAATTCTAAAATCTATATACAATCTAACAAGATGTAGTAAAACCTAAATAATTCAAACTAATCATGGTCGTTTGATGGGAGCTATGGAACTACATATGTGGTGTAATTGCAAAAAAAATATAAAGTAGCTGCAAAATGAAAAGAAAGCCATATGGACATAGCCACATGGAAAGCGACCACGTAAAAAGTAGCCATATGGAAAACAACCACATAGAAAGTTATCAAATAATGTATTCGAATCCTGGTCGTCAATATCCTTATTGTATTACCAATATTTTTTATGATATTTGGCTGTTATGTACGATATTGCCATACAGTCAACCAATATCTATATTGATTCTAATATTTTAAACATTAAGTAAAGATTGCCAAATGGAACACCAAGAATACCACTTGAGAAGTAGGTGGTTTGGTTGAAATGTATTGCTTACATTACATATGAGAAACATTTGATGTTATCCGGTTAATAGGTTATTTTTTAATTGATTTATCTTTTCATAAACTTGTTTGTGTTTATATTCTAAGAACTGGCTTTGGTTTCCACTAGGTGGAGCGCTTCGCGTTGATGTTGTAAGTAACAATTTTGCCAGGCTCCAATTAAGAGGGAAACATTAACTGCAGCACCAACAACAAAACCTTTCCCGAATATTTGGTGTCAGTTCAACGAAAAAAAAATTCATCATTCACCTCTGTGTGAAGGATCCATCTTTGTGGTTAGTTTTAACAACTTCCTTTTCTTTTTCCAGTCCCAAGCATTTAGTTTATATCGAAGAAAAAAATTGCAAGACGGACGTTGTTTAGCTGATACTCTACCTATGCTGATTGTTGTCAGCGGTGAACATTTCGACACAAGTTTTTGTAATCTCTCGTAGTTCTGATTGTTGTCAGCGGTGTACATTTGGACACAATTTCTTGTAATTTCTCTTGGTTAATACTTTTACTTGACAAAGTTCTTGTCATATTTCTTAATAGTTGGACTCATAACAAGAGTTCTTTTTTACTCCACTGCTGCAAGTGACAATGTAAAAAGAAGACTGCTTAATTTTATTTAACCAATTTGGTTGATCCATCCAACATATTGACTTGTCTACCCTAGAACTTGAGGATTATGCAGGCTGCAATAATAGAACCACTAAAATGATGTATTTAAACACATTTTGTCCCTGCCTCCATGCGCCACCACAAATTGTTACATACGTACTAATTTTCCATGCACTTCCGTGGCAATGTACATGTTAATGTCAATGGATATGCCACAGAAAATTCATTTGTGACCTGCACAGTACATCCAGGCAACCAATATTGAACAAAGGATGTGAGGAACAATTGAAAAGAAAAGAAACTACAAATTGTAGAGAAGAACAGCTATTTTAGACCACCATGCCTGGATAGGCAGCCATGATTATAAGAGTATGCCTAGGTTTGCAACAGAATGACCTATCCTTTGTAGTAAAATTTCATGACTGTGGATAGGAAATTTTATTTCAAATAAAATGCACATGCTGATTTTTCTAAATAACTCTCTGAGTGTTTGGGAATAATTTTCACTAAAGCGTTTGGCATCTGCAGTTGGATTCTACATTCCTCTCTACTACCATTTGGGACAGATGGAGAAAAAGTTTTTTTGCATCTTCTATACATATTATTACGACTTATCCTTGCTTGTTGTGAAATTGAAAAGATTGCAACCAACCATTGTCAGTGTTTTTCTTTGGTATGATTATGATCGGCTATAACTGATCGCTTTAGTGGGAGCATAGCGATATCTTTTGAAAACAGTAATCAATACAGAAAGAGGAAACTTGATCTCTATTAAAAACAGTAATAAATACAGAAAGAGGAAAACTGATCTCACTAGAAAACAAATCTCTATTAAAATATGAAAACAGATGAAAATGCATATCAAATGACTATTTTGAAAAAGAATAATTGAGAACAAAAATGTTAATTACGTTTATAAGCATTTAGAAGTGAATAACCGAAGGTGTGTGTCAGAAAACTCAACCTCTTGTCCTTCTGCTATGTCTTTAAACTCGCCACCCTGGGGACATTCCGCCTACCCCTATCCTGCACATATTCCTTTTAAATTCATCTCCTGCTTTCTTCAGTGTCCTGCATTGAAAAGCAACCTAAATGGTCCACTATTTGTGTGGCAATTTGGTTTTTCTACCTCTGCCACTGAAAGATGTCTGTTTAATTTTAGACTTCTCTTAGCTGCTTTCTGGTAGGTGATGCATGTGCTGACAGTCTAAATATGAATCGTTTAATCTCTTTTAGTTTAAGGCAACTTATATATAGTATCAATTAAACTGAAGCAAACAGGACTGAATTTGAAGTTAAACTTTACTGTTGATTTACATACTATTGGTTTCGGTAACTATTACTGTTCGTTCTAATTATGATATCCAACATTTACATTAAAGCTGCAATGCATATAGGAGACCTTCTAGCAATAGTTTATACATGATTGTCAGTTTGGTTAACAGTGTTTATCTTCAATAGTACTGATGTAGGCTTAACACATGCTACGCATCATATACTGTGTAGTTAACTTTAATGGCACGCTACGTTTCATACAAACGATAACAGAAAACTAGACTATAGACATAACTGAAAACTATATTTGTTTAAGTACTTGCAATTTTCAGAAAATTTGATAACAAGAGCAGGCATTTTACATGTTAAGTAAAATTGTAATCTCTCATCAGTTGTTCTTTAGCTTATTATCTTGCTTCGCCATTTATCCTCGATCTCCTGTATGTTAGCAAGAGTTGTCTTTTCGTGTTTCCTTTTTAAGAATGGTAAATTGTAACAATGGAAACCTTTCCAACGCAATCTTAAGTCTCAACTGAAGGAAAGTATGCGTCGCATTTGTTCATATGGATGATTGATAAAAAAAAATATGGCTCACATTCTCAGATATATGAAGGATAAGGAATAGGGAATGTTTTCATGGAAGCTAGTATGGTGGTCTTTACTCATTAGGTTGCAGTACCTAAATATTTTTCAGTTCATCATTCTTATCATGAAGTTTGATGAGGTATTGAGACTAGGTAGTTGGAGTAATCATGGAGCTGATCTTAAGTTAGAGATAGTTAGAATCTCATTTGATCTAAGATTTAGAGAGTTTTTTTTTTCCCCCTTTGCAGGCATAGTTTTAGATCAAAACTAATATTTGTCTGAGATATTTAGTTTATATATTCTTAAATATAGATAATTTTGGAGTTGTTTTGGATTGGGAGTGTGATTCGTGTCCAAAGTATGGAGGCACAAAAGATAACTAACTATTTTTAGCAGTTTAGTTTACTACTCATGTTAAGATGTTCACATTTAGGATGGAGTTGGTACTTTTCCAGCGTTTGCAAGATGTAAAGGCTGAAACAAAACTTTATCAGAATGTCATTTATAGAAGTATTTCTCTTGAAAATTGGTGAATCGTTCCTCTTATTGAGTTCTTTCTTCTCCTTGTTTCCCTTTGTTTTTTTTTACCCCTTGAACTTTCTAATCAGCCAATTTCTCGTTATAAATCCCAAGTTACGAATTCCTCTTGTCTAATGGAAATGTAACTCCGCAAAGGTTTAACATTTGTTGTATGCTGAATATGGCATCAGCAAATGAGCAAGGCTTCTTCTTGATTTGTGATAAGGGAAGATGGGTTTCATCCCTATAAGAAGGTTCATTAAACTTTGTATACATTTGGGGCACTGGATTAACCTTTTGAGTAGAGAATCAACACATTTACATGATAATCTTGACCAAGTGTTGGTGCAAGCAGGAAGGCAGTTTGATAACGATGGCATAGGTTATTCTCATCCTTGTACAAAAATATTCTTTTCAGCCCAAAACCGGACAATGCCTTATTATGCCCTACCTTAACATGTTACCAACAGGCTCTTCATTTTTGCTAGGATGCAGTAGAGGATTTATATATTTCGAATGCAGCGAGCTTCTATAATTTATGATGGCTTTTTGATTGCTCTCCATATATAGTGATAAAACTAGACATAATTGATGTTATCAAATATCAAGTTAAGAAGCATTCCATGAATCATTTTCTTTCAAGATTCATGAATCATATAACATATAAGTCGGTAGGGAGGTTGAATAGGAGGCAGATACTCCACCTCAAATTGTATTTAGATCATTTGAATGAAAATTGGCACTGAGATCTAATTGTCATCAGTCATCACCTAAATTGCCTAGAACAAGATGCATGTTTGCCCATGCATCAAACTAACAAAAATTACATGTTCTCCTCTTTACAGAGATTGCCCTTTGTTTCCAGCAAGAGCTTGGACATGGTAAAGTTAAAGCTGCATAGTGCAGGAGCCCCTTACATTGGATTGTCATGAACTTTTTGAATTGAGTTTGATTGGAAGAGCATGCTGACTAGACCCTAAACTCTGGCCTATGTTTATTCTATAGTACGGTGTCTTACTGTATCTAGAGTGTACATACAATGCAGATGGTCTGGGTGACCTTTTCTACTTTCAATGTATCACAGAAATGTGGTTCCATTTGGCCCATTGTGTTATATTGTCCCTTAGAATGGATGCAATTTTTATAGTAACTCATATTATCTGATCTTGCTGCTTATACTTATTTTTTGTCAAACTTTGAGGATGGCTCCTTGCCTGCGTGGTTTAGATTGTATGACCAATATGTTTGAGTTTCTGCCATTGGGCTCTAGTTTTTGCCTTTAGTTGGCTTGACCAGGGAGCTTTATAAAACAATAATATGACTGTACCTGATTGAGTGTGGTTATACAAACATGGCCATTTCATTTTTGAAACTTCCCAACTTTCATTGTGTTCTGTAGCAACCACATTTGATTGGCTTTGATGGGAATATTCTAGTTTGATATCTCTATCTCAATGTCATATTAATATGCATTATTGTTTGTAACTATGTGCGCTTTTCCTAAATCATTTTTCAAGGAAATAATCAATTTACACCATCCAAAATCAAGATCTTTAATCAAGAACTAGCATAACCAAGTCTCAGCCCACTTAAGACTTTTTGATCAAAATCCCTCTGGGCCAATTTTGGGGTTTTCTGATGTTTGTTCTCCATTTAGCTCTGTTCAGGGCAGTTTTAAGTTACGTCTATCTGCTTTTTTGTGTCCTAGACCCCACCAACTTCTTTTCAAGCATTTGTTCTAACTGGTGCGTTCTCCAGTTCCTATTCTAGATACCCAAACCATATCAAATGATTTTATCTCATTTTATCCTTTTTGGATGCCACATCTAATTTGCCGCTGTCATGCTAATTCCTTGTAATTTCTGCCCTTTTTATTGCACCATCTCAGCATCCTAATTTCTACTATACATTTTGTATCGAGCATGTTTCCTGATTGCTCCAATATTTCAACCCATGAAGCATGCTAAGCTATTGTTGACATGTTTCATGATGAAAGGTAGAGGTGATCAGCCATATGTTATCCTTCTAGCTGGTACTATATGTTAATGTTGGGAAAAGATAGTGAAGAGAGCCATATATGCTTGCCAATTATTTTCTTATCAAAATGCTCTCCTATAACTTGGCGGTTAGGGAGCTCATCATCTTCAGGTCAACTTCTTATTATAGTGAACCACAACGAGAAGCCCTTCCTGCCTCTTCTTGTCAACATATGTTTCTTAAAGTTTTAAAACAAGATGGGTCTGTGACTGAGATTTTAAGCAAATACCCATTGGGTTAAGACCTTGTAAATTATGACTGTTTATTTACCACTCCCTTTATATGGTATAGAGTGCAAAAGAACCTGAAGAGGACTCAAAATCCTACTATGAGAAAGAGAGAGAGGATATATTTGGAAATTGGAATGTAAATACTTGGTACTTCCCTATTTAGTTCTCTCATAGACGGATATGAGTTCTTCTATGAGTTATGAAATGATTGATTTGTGTTTGTTTCTGGTCATTGGAAAGTCAATATATTTGAAACAATTGCACTTTTGGATAAAAGGATACCTCTCTCAGAAGTGAGGAAATGGTGAGGTTTTTAAATTACTATTGATAGCAAAATGTTTTGCAACTGTTCTCACTTTGCAAGTATCTCTGCTCAGTTTGGGCCTGCTTTCCCTTAATTATTTGTTGCATATGTTGCCAATTCTACATCAGGTTTCTTAGACTTATATTATTAATTGCATATATAATATGTGCCAATATGTTGGGATCTCAAACACAAAAAATTTAATAACTGTGCCCTTTCTAGGGAGGTGAATGATTCATAAGAAGGCATGTTTTTCTGTTTGGTCCTTATTGTCATTCTACTTGGTTTTCAGTGGCTTTGCATGAGCCAAGGAATCTTTAACTTCTGTCTGCAAGGAATTCTTCTCTATTATCTTACATGTGGTGCCACTACTGACTTCATGATGGCAATTAAGTGGTGTGTCAATGCTTGTAGCATTGAAATAACAGGACACTTTAAATGATAAAGTTTGTGTTCATTGTGTACTTCTGTTCAAAAAATGTTGCAAGGATTAGTATCTAAATGTGTTGATCTGATTATTCACAAGTTTGAGTTTTACCAATGTTGTTTCCTATGAATTTGTATCCATAGTTGTACGAGTGCCCTTTCTATGTTGTGTCGAATATGAGCTGTATGCACTTGAACATCTACCCTGGTGTTTGAATTCAGTTGTAAATAAAACAAAGCCTTGTTTCTTAACTGCACATATAGTGTAATTAGCATGTGTTGTCATGATTTTGGTTTGGCATGTTACTTTCTTCACTCATGTATATTTCTAAATAGAGCTGCTTGTATCAACTCATTTCCGATTCCATTTTGCTGGCGAAAAGCTTAGCTCTTACAACAATTTCATGCAGAAAATGCACCCAAGTTTTCCTCGAATGCATGTCCAGGATCCTTACAAGCGTCTGAGTGTAACCCCTGACGCTTCAGAAGAAGAAATCTTTTCAGCAGGAAATTTACTTTTGCAACAAATGCTGGGCATGAGAGAAGCGTGGAGTCTATTAATGCAGCATATGAGAAGATACTAATGGCCGGTTTCAATGCACGGAAGATGTCAAAAATCAATCTGTAAAGCAGGTTGAAGTAGAAACTGGAGGAATCACCTCCATGGTTTCAAACATTGCTTAGCTATTTTGAAATTCCTGCAACGGGTGCGATCCTTAGGCAGCTATTCCTCTCTGTCTTATGGGAGCTTGGAGTACAATGAATTCTAGCGATAATGGACCTGCTTTTCAGGTATGTTCTTGTCCATATCTTTTTTTGTTGTTAATTTTGATTGGTTGACGCACTTGTTGAATTTGACGGCATGATTTAATAAACAACAACAACTAAGCCTTTTATGCCAAGTACTATATGGGGATAACAAAATTGAAACCCTAACTGGTTCCTCATCTACCTAGCTGCTTCACAGTGGCTGTGAATCATTAACTGGCATTATGTTTGCATTCCTCATTGTCAGTCTGTTCTTTATTAGTCTAAGGCCAGAATCTCTGCAACTTGGTCTAATAATTTTTTGTAGACTGCTCTACTTGCCTTTTTTGACCTAATAGAGAATTTCCTTTGCTTCCTTCACCAAATCTTCAAAACTCTTTGAAATTTCAAAAGCATGGTCACTTTCATTCATCTCATGGTATCCGTGTCATGGGCTCCCTATGATTCCTTCTTTTGGCTTCTAAAGTTGATTTCTTGGGAAGTAAATAATTTCCTGTTCTAAACTGCCTTTGCTACCTGATATATCTGTTTTTATGTTGCTAAGTTTGTTAAATGGTTCAAACAATATGTTTGCACCTTCCTATTAGGATATATTTTCCTTCTGAGAAGTGAGAAGCCGTAATAAAACAAATCTTATTCGAACCTTTTGATCATATGTTTTGACATCCCTGTGTTAAATCTGAATGTGATTCCAAGAAGAGATTGGTGCTTCAGCTAGACTAGTTTATGATGTTGTTGCATTTGATTGGTTGCATTAGATCCCTACATTAAATCTGAATGACCATATGTTTTGCATTAGATCCCTAACTTCATTTCCACACATGCACTTTTGATCCCAGCAGGTGGCACTCTCATTTGGGTCGTGCATCTACTTTCTTAACGACAAGATGCATAATATTGTTAGAGCCTCTGTAACTGGGTAAGCAAGATCTCTCCAAAATGCTAGCACTGAATCAACTGCACTTGTGATAATTATGTTTGCTGCTGTCATTTCTTCCAGATTAGCTGCTCTTGTTATAGGCTGGACAATCGGGTCCATAGTAGTTCCTATGATTCATCACTTCTGGTGAATCGAGCATGGTCCCTCGAGCTCATGATCTCCCTGGTATCTTATGTTTTCTTGTTTCTCGCCTGCACTATTCTCAAGTAAGGCAACTATGCACTCCTTGTGACGTAGATGAGGTAAGATATTTGTTTTTCTTTATTAGCATCCTCTATATGCCTAGCCATGTTATGCTGATTGATCATCCGAAACATTTTGGTTTTCTTCTCATACGATAATTAGATCCCTGAGCCATTTAGCTCTATACGATACATATTTTGTTGGTTTTTTTTTTTTTTTTTTTGAGCTAATCTGGTGGGAATATATCCCCCCATATTTCATTAATAGGAATTTAACGAAACGTGCTTAATACATATAGTAGATGTCTAGATGCCTCTCTAATGAGAGGCTATTTAGCAAGAAGTTACAAAGGTTTTACATGGTCAAATCTTTTGTTTCCTCCCCCTATATAAGTTTCTTATCTTCTTGTCTTTGACTCTGCACCGGGATCTTCATTCCTCCATGGAGGTCCCTTCCCTGTTGGCATCCTGTATTTGGCCATCCCTCTGAGTCTCCATGTGTCCTTCTCTTTCTTCACATTGTGCGATCTCCAATAGATCCAGCCTCCTCCTCGGGTCCCTGCATGCCTGCCTGCACTCCCTAGCTAGCTCCTGTATCTGCTGGTCCTTTCCTGACCACAAATGAACAATATTGTAAACCTGACATAGAATAAAATCAGTAGAGGCATATTTTGTTGCTTTTTGTATTTCACTAAACACCTGCTCCTGCTATACTAGCTTGTCCTGATAATTTTCTTTAGAAGTTCAGTGATTCTTTGTATTATTAATCAGATGCAATCCTGAGCTTGAATATAGTCAATTTGATGTTACGTTCTTAGTTCTGGACAATTGTAGTTTGTCTAGCTCATTATCTGATGGGAATGCACTCGATCTATGAAATTTATTGTTATCTTTTGAATAAATTTCCCAGTCCTGCCTCGAACATGAGACCTATCATATCTCATCCCATCCTTAGCCAGGCTGCATGGCCTCAATGGCTAAACAGTCCCTCTATTTGCTTATTGTTCACGGATCAGCCTAATAACTATAATGTTTACAGGTCTTCTTCACGATTACTATTACGTTAGTAAATAGAGAATATCAAAGTAAACAAACTCGAGTTCTAGTGCTATGTGGGTTCTACAATCTTGCGTGCTGATATGGTAACCTGCTCTATGATGTAATGGATCATAGGATGTGCATCAGCGTCTTTAGCTGATTAAAGCCTCCCCCTTTTCAATTTTCAACTCTGCATCAATGAGGCCTTTGAAACGTAAAGATGACTAAACCAAGTGTATCAATATGATCCTCTCAAGCTAACAAGTGCCATATTTGGTAGTGCTGACCTATAATAATTATGATTCCATCTTGTTTATGTTTGTCTGTCTTCATATATATTGAGCTGGCTTGATTAAGATGGTTGCAAGCTAAGCAAGCATGTGTTGGTCTTCCTTTTGTGGCCCTAAATGATTGATTGTTGAGGTGATTAAAGTCTGAAACAAGTGTTTACCTGGATCATCTGAAATCAAATTTAGGCCTAGATTTACACTAAAAAAGTTGGTGAAGCCAGCTATCATAGAAAACAATTTGATGGAGATAATCTCTTTATTATTAGAGCTCAAGTTAAAAGTTGGCGAATAAAATTTTTGTACAAGAGCGCGATGGATGTGGTAGATGGAAAATTTTATCTTTATTTTTTCGTGGACTGATGGTTTATCTTACCAGTGATCTAGATTAAAAAAACGAAAGGACAATTCACTACACCCACAATCTATAAATAAAGTGTTATAAAAAGAAAAAAACCGATAAAGCAATAGCTAATTAGGTTACGTTCTAGATTTAAGGAAACTGAATGTCCATTTTTGAGATGATATTTTCTTTTTCTGGATCTTTTAGTCGTCTTTGTAACTCGTTTTTTCACTCTAGTTTCAAATGCTAAGAAGTAAACGCATAAAACCCTACCAAGAAAACGATTAATGCATCTATATTTGGAAGCTTACCACAAAGATGCTGGTCTTTTGACCTGGTAGTCTAAAATTGCTTGCTTTTGCTCCTTTGGCCTTTTTGCTCGATGATCATATATTATACTAGTTTCTTACGTTTGTAGTTATGTTATTTCTCATAAATATAATGCGGAGGGTTTGATTGCCTGTCCTTTTGTCTTAAAAAAAAAAAAATGCTGGTCTTTTAAAATTAGTATTCTCTTAATCAAGCCCTTCAAGCCTACATGTACCATGCTGATATCTTTCTCATATATAAATATTATTGTATCATTGGCTATGTTGATATGTCTCTGGGGTTCAAATATTGCTGCAATAGACAAAGAAACGTGACTGCTTGATCTTGTCAATCTTATTCCCATAACTCTTGTTTGCTTTGATGGGAAACCTGCAAGCATTGGTTTAATTTTTGTTAGGTCTGAACTTGTAGGAATTTTGAGAAATTATTTTTCGGTGAATTCTTTTGTCGGTGACTTGGTTATTTGATTGGAGGGGGAGAAGTACGTTGCAATTCAATAATTCCCTTAGTTTCGCACTTCTTGTCGGTTGGTGGGTTATACAAGTTCTTTCTAAATGGCACTATGAATCAATATTGGAAATAACTTATTATGAAACCCGTTATATTGCGTTATAAAATCTAATAGGAAGCCAACATTACTTAATAGTCGAAAATAACTAAATGCACTGTAATAATGCGTTTTTTATATTATTTTACGTTACGTTAAATTATATTAGTTTACATTATTTACAATAATTTTTACATTAATATTGATTATTTATTTTGATTATTAATGAATTGCTGTAGTTCTTTCACTTGACAACTTATTATTTGTTTATTTGATTGTTTGTGACATTGTTAACTTGATAGTTTGTGATTACATTCTTATTTACTTATTATAATTATTTTTCAATTACTAAAATTTCTTACTTGCTGATTGAATTGAATTATTAGCTAATCTAAAATAAATAATTAGAAATAACATAAATTGAGTATTACCAAATATAAATTACAATATTGATAGTAATTGAAAATAAGCTTGAAATCTTGATTTCTTATTTAGATGATGACTGAAATTATGAGTACGAATGTAATTTAATTATGAAGATAAATATGAGAATTATTATGAAACTTGTAAGTAAGAGAATCAATACTGGAATATAAAATATTTTTTAGAATTTTTAGTTCAATTTTCAATTTATAAAATTTATTTTATATAGTTTTATATTTTTTATTAAATAAATAGAAAATTGTATAACCTACTTTATGCATTACGTTATGCGTTACACTATATGCGATATAACCTAATAGAGACAAAACGTTATATTATCGTTAATATAAACATTGTTATGAATGTATTAAAGATGGATTAGTTTGGTTCTTTATTTCATGTAATAGTAATATGAAGTGCTAATGTCATTTATGGAGTTATATTAGTATGTATATAGTGGTGGTTTAAGGAATTATTCTATGTTGAGGGGATAAACTTGATGAGTTGTTCAAGTAGAAATGTAGTTCTTGTAATTTGATTCTTAATCTTGGGTTTTTGTTTATGCTACATGTAATTATTCGTTTCTCGCTGTTAATGAGCATGTTTAACCTAATGTTAGAGCTCATATCTAAAATCCTAGGGGCATGCATTAGCATATATTTGTCAAGGATACTCGAATAACGGCGCAATGCTAATATTTAGCAACTATAGAATATGTATAATGATATGTATAACGGTGTTTGTTTAGGACTCGTAACATTGTTTATATTGGTGTGACAAATCCGTAACCGTGTTTGTTTTGGTATTAACAAATCTATAACAAATTTTTTGCATGATCCTGGCAAGATTAGCACTGTTATAATAAAATATAATATATTGGTGTAACAAATCTGTAACCTTGTTTGTTTTTAGAAAGGGGTATTTACAAATTTGTCTCTTACATCTTTATAAATTATAATTTAGTCCCTCACATATTCATATTTAGAACTTAGTCCCCCAAATCCTCTAAGTTACTACAATTTAGTCGCCTTCCCTCTAAGTTACTACAATTTAGTCCCCCTCCCTAACATACGTTAGTTCAGTTTATTTTTTGACCTGATTTTTCTATTTTACCGCTTCTTAATTTCTTCTTCCCACTTCCTCTTCTCTTCTCATTCCCTCTTCCTCCTCTCTTCTCATTCCCTCTTCCTCCTCTCTTCTCTTCCTCTCTTCTCCTTTTCTTCATTGGGTTCATTGGCTTCACCCTTTCTTCTTCTCTTCTATCTCTCTATTCTTCCTTTTTTTTTCTTCATAAGGGTATTTAAGTCGTTTCATTATTTTAAAAAAATAAAAATTAAATTCTGCCGTTTATTTGGACGGAAAAACTAACGGAGAGACTAAATTGTACTAACTTGAAAGATTTGGGGACTAAATCCTAAATATGAAGATTTGGAGACTAAATCATAATTTATAAAGATTTAAGGGACAAACCTGTAAATACCCCTTTTAGAAAATGACTTCTTCTTTCAAAAGATGCGACGAGAACTCAAAACTCTTAGCAATAAATAATCAGTCCAAGGAAACGAAGTTATACAGAAACTTGATATATTGGCAGCAAAGAGAGAACTAAAAATACATTATTAGTAGCAAGGGTAGAAAAAAGCTTATATTGACAAACATACTAAAACATCAATTTCCCCATGTATCTCACTTTTTCTTTCTTTTAGGGAAAGCTGTATCCATAAGTTTTGAACTAATACAACATGCATAATAGGGATGAACTTTGGGTCGGAATCATCGGATATCCGACCAAACTTCAACCGCCAATTGACCGATCAGATGTGTTCGGACTCCACCGAAGTCGAATGAGTAAAAGGGTGTCGACAATGTGAGCACAAGCAGTAAATCTTTTCTCCTCCTCAAGAGCACTAGGACTTTCTCTTATTTCCCCCTATTCATCTTTCCCTTTCCAAGAAGCATGAAGAAGGAATCTAAAAGACCAAAATTGTTAACGAAATTGAAGAGAAAAGGTTTTTGGGGAGGGAGAAAGGCTTTTGTTCATCATGGGAGAAAAAGAGGAAAGGCTTAAAAAGAAAATATTTTTGGGGAATGGAAGGTTTTTGCTGGTCCTATAGAAAAAAAGCATAACAATACGATTTGTAACATGCAAGAAGTTTAGAGATCAAATCTCCTGCTCGTATTATTTGTTTCTTTGGGCCCTAACTCAAGTTACCCAAATCAAACGCCAACATTTTCATTTTAATTTTTGGTGCATTTGATATTGTATCATATAAACCAAATACATGGAACCTTGAAACTAAGTGCAAAATGCTATTTTCTTCTGGATAAAATTTTCTTTTTGCAAATTGTAAAATTTGAAAATGCAATCTGTAGAACACTAGGATTTGCGGGAAAAGAGATGCACTTATCAAACCTTTACTCTTTATCACATAGCATGATCCCAAATAAAAATTAATAAAAAAATAAGGAGATTATATATATATATATATATATATATATATATATATATATATATATATATATATATATATATATATATATATATATATATATATATATATATATATATATATTAAACGGAAAATTCACCGGCGATGAAGGGAGTTCCTTCACTGCCATTTAGGTGGCCCAATATAATTATTACACGTAGCATCACTCAAATGACGGTTAAGAAAGTTCTTTTATTTGTTATCTTAAATGGCGCCACATGTAATAATTGTATTGGGTGACCTAAACGGCGGTGAAGGAACTCTCTTTACCGCAAGTGAATTCCCCGTTTTCTCATATATATATATATATATGAAAAACTTGTATCCTAGGTATCTTCAAATGGAGTTATTTACGTACATTTTCTAATATGAATAGTCCAAGACTTTATTTGTAATTTCAACATCCTAAAGGAGCCTTTATTTGTAATTTTCACACCCCAAAAAATTGTTGTACAAGAACCGTATAATTTTGATAATATTATGATTTTACACTGAATATTTATAAAATGAACTGTTTTTCAACCGATAACAAATAAGAACTGTGAACTTTTATAGGACGAAATAGATCCTAACTCATATGATTTTTTACATGACATCTAAATAGAGCATAACCATATAATAACTAATCGAATCATTTTAATAAATTATGTAGGTTAAGATTTAGAGACACCTTTAAGAAAAAATAAAAAACTCTTCATATAACATTATAAGTACACACTTCCCCATTCTATCCGCTCTGTATATGAAAAATTATGATAAATTCCTACCAAATGCCCGAAGATAGACCTAATTAGAGATATTCAGTCGATGAATTTGAAAGTAGAAAGCTTTGACTGTCGTCGAAAAAAAATTTCAACTGAACTCCGATCAATTTTAGCCAGAGTTGGAAGAAGACGTCAGAGTCGGCGATAGAGTTCGTCTTTGGATGTTCCGTTGGCCGAAGGATTGGAAATTGAAGTTCTCCAATCGAATACTAGAATAGAAAGCTCTAATTGGTGTCGAGAAATTTTTTCGATCAAAATCTGTCTCGGGCAAGTCGTTCCTGCTCACCTCTGGACCTTAACACAAAACATATTCGCGTGTTGACAGCCCCCGCGACTGCGAGGCTGCGATCATCTCTTACATAATTCGACGCCAATTTGTTATTTTCCTCCTTCGCCCTGCTTCGGTGGGTCCCACACCCTCCCCTCAAAAAACCGGGGCCCCACATCTCCAACCCCTCTTCTCTCCCTTTAAAGGGAACCTTCCCTCCCCCTTTCCTCACTCCCGAATCAGGTCAACTCCCTGGTGAACTTAAGCTACCAAAATGCCGAAGCCCGGTAACAAGAAGCTAAGCAAGCTCAAATCAATGCTCAGGCGCCTCTCCTCTCTCTGGGGCCAAGCACCCGCCGCCACTACCAAATCTTCCGATGCCGATGCATGCCAATCACCGGACCGACTCGGGCTTGGCCTCCACCCTGTCTACGTCGGGCAGTCGCGTCGCCGGTACCTGATCACTGCTGAGCTGGTGGAGCATCCGCTGCTGCAAGTGCTGCTACGGCATTCAGCTAACGGCGATGGTGGCAGCGCCGTGGTGGGGTGTGAGGTGCTGCTGTTCGAGCACTTGCTTTGGATGCTCGAGAATGGGGAGGGCGAGAACGAGTCGGTTGACGAGTTGGTTGAGTACTACGCGTGTTGAGTTGGGGAGGGGGGGCTGATGTTACCGCGGAGGAGGGGAATGAAACGGTGAATAAAATTTGACGGTCGAGGAGTGACCCATTCTGGTCTTTTTGCTTTTCGTTTAAAAAAATAAAAAAATATATTATTATCTGGTTAATGTTGTGTAATATTTATCTTTTTTTTTTTTTTCTTTTTTAAGACCAGATTTCTTCTTGTAAGATATTCAGTTGGCATATTTTCAATGGGGGAACATTACATAATCTAATTTCATTTCTTTATTCTCGAAATAGATCTTTAATGATATAAATCAACATATTATTGTTATTTTTTCTAGTTAAACTCTCACACATAATTTGTACAATATTATCTCTTGAGAGTCAAATTCAGAGTTTCTCACAAATCAGAGAGAAATGATATTACTAGAGTCTAGAGACAATAATAATCGGTAAATCAACTGGTTTGTCTAATAGTCTGATACTAGGAAAGTTGTAAAAAGAAATTTCGTAGCATGTTGCGTGCCATTTCTATTTATCAAGCCATTCAATATCGGATATATAAAAGAGTCCTACTATTTGTATGAATTATAATAATTATAATAGATTAAAGTTTTACCGCATTAATTATCATTAATTAAATGTTAAGCTAGATCACCAACAAGCAAGAAGAGTGTTGATTATGTTGTTTTGGTATTATGTGATCCCAAGTCCCCACTTATATAGTCTTGAAATTAATGATATGCATTGACTGCTCGTACATTGTCTGAAGCTTAATTAATTCCTACGTAATTAATTAATTATGGAGAATCAACTAATAACCCGGGGACTACCAACAGACATATAATTATTAAATTCGAACTTGGAATGAAATTAATTAGAGCCAAATCAAACATTCTGTTTGTTGGTTGGCGGGGAATAAAAAACAACAAAATTTTGTGCGAACTCTAATTATTGTAAATATTATTTTTACGATAGATCTTATTTGAGTTTTTGAGATTTAAATTTACTTATTCATAAGAGAGAGGGTTTTCGGACCAGCATTGGGTTGAGGTTGATTTGGGTGAAGCACACTCGTTCTAGATATATTAAGATCAGTTAATATCAACAGTGGGGATGTAGCTCATATGGTAGAGCGCTCGCTTCGCATGCGAGAGGCACGGGGTTCGATTCCCCGCATCTCCAATCTTTTTTTTATGTTCTATCCCTCACTCAAAATGCGCACCACTTTTTTTTCCATTGTGTGCAACAAATAACTTTTAAAAAAAGTGTTTTTTTTTTTCTTAGTTAGCATCGCAATTTTTTCTATTTTAACTCCATTTTCTTAGTGAGCATTATCTAACTCCTTTCTTCCCCTTCGTTTTTGTCCAGTCACTCTCTTTCCCTCATCTCTCATTATTCTTCTTATCATCGCTCTGACTGTTTGTCAATGCTCTCATTATTCTCCTTATCAGCGCTCTGACTGTTTGTCAATGGCGCAAATAGAAAAATAAATGCGCATGACATTTTTTTCCTTTGTGTGCAACAAATAACTTTTAAAAAAAGTGTTTTTTTTTCTTAGTTAGCATGGCTAATCTTTCTATTTTAACTCCATTTTCTTAGTGAGCATTACCTAACTCCTTTCTCCCCTTTCGTTTATGTCCAATCGCTCTCTTCCCTTCACCTCTCGTCATCCGTCATACCATCGCTATGGCTGTTCGCCAATGGGCAAGAAGAAAAATAAAAGAAGAAGAAGAAGAGTTACAGCAAAAAGTAAAAGGATTATGGTGTTCACTAAGAAAAGACTAAAGACGAAAGGATATTTTTGTTAAAAAAATAAAATAATAAACTTATAATTACTTTAAAATTTTGCCATTATGCTCGCTAAGATAATAGTGGTGCGCATTTAGAATTTCCCATGTGATGACCATGACCTCGAACTGACTTGGACTAGGCGTGTAAACGAAGCGAACTGACTTGGACCAGTGGTGTGAACAAAAGACCGTGACCATTATGGCTTGCATTTGTTTCCTTCATTTGGGAATTTCTAGATGGGCACAGCTTTTTTCCTAGTGAGCTCACTTAAAATCTTTCTTTTATTTACTATTTTGCTATTAAAATTCTTGGTCAAAATTATTCCTCTTTCACCCCCTCTTTCATATTTTTTTTTCTTAGTTAGCATGGCTAATCTTTCTATTTTAACTCCATTTTCTTAGTGAGCATTACCTAACTCCTTTCTCCCCTTCGTTTATGTCCAATCGCTCTCTTTCCTTCACCTCTCGTCGTCCGTCTTACCATCGCTCTGGCTGTTCGCCAATGCGCGCAAGAAGAAAAATAAAAGAAGAAGAAAAAGGGTTACAGCTAAGAAAAGACTAAAGACTAAAGGATATTTTTGTTAAAAAAAATAAATAATAAACTTGTAATTACTTTAAAAATTTGCCTTTAAAAATTTGCCATTATGCTCGCTAAGATAATAGTGGTGCGCATTTAGAATTTCCCATGTGATGACCATGACCTCGAACTGACTTGGACTAGGCGTGTAAACGAAGCGAACTGACTTGGACCAGTGGTGTGAGCAAAAGACCGTGACCATTATGGCATTGTATTTGTTTCCTTCATTTGGGAATTTCTAGATGGGCACAGCTTTTTTCCTAGTGACCACTTAAAATCTTTTTTTATTTACTATTTTGCTATTAAAATTTTTGGTCAAAACTGTCCCTCTTTCACCCCCCTCTTTCATCCTCCCATCCATCCGGGACTGTTAGCCCGGATGGATTGGCCTGATCCGGACTGGTTAGCCCGGATCAGGCCAATCCATCCGGGCTAACAGTCCCGGATGGCTGGATCTGATCAGGGAGAGGGAGAGGGAAGGGAGAGAGAGGGGAGGCGGGGCGGCGATATCATCGGGAAGCTTCTAGAAATTTCCGTTTTTTCTCAAAGATAGAGAGAGTGAAATTGAGAAGAAGAAGAAGAAGAAGACAATGAAGAAGAAGAAGAAGAAGAAGAAGACGACGATGAAGAAGAAGAAGAAGAAGACGATCGAAGAGAGAAGATGATAGTTTAGGAATTTTGGTGTGCTCACTAGGAAAACTCTCTCTTTTTTAAAGAGAGGGTGTGCTCACTAGAAAAAGTGGGCTCATTAGGAAAAAAACTGTGCCCATCTAGAAATTTCCCTTTATTTGTATATGAATATTTATATTCATCAGAATACAGATATTATTTATATTTGTTTACATCTCCAATCTATCTCCAATCTAGGTACGAGTTCATACCAAATATATTTCGAATACGAATTTTGTCCCACTGTTAAACAATAGGGTCCAAATACAGTTAGATATGATTATTGTACCTTTATTAAAATGTTAAATATATTTTCCCACTAATTTCTTCTTATTCTCACTGGGTTTTGGACTTAGGCTCTGCCTAATCCCAAACAAATCTAGGTACAAATATGAATGTGTGTGTATTTTAAAGGCTTGGACTAAACTACATATTCAAGAGCCAGTCAGGGTGGGAGAGGGTCCGGTATCAGAATTTTCAAGCAGGCTTAGCAATGGGAGAACATATAGCAGATCTCTTATTTATGTATCTCTCTTTTTTATCTTTTATAGTGAAATTGTTTGACTTGGACATAGAGACTTGTGACGAAAGTGTTCTTCTCTAGCTCGATGCAGAACAAGTCGAAAAATAATAAGAATAAGAATGGAAAGTTCTCGATGCATCTCTTTATTTTTTATTTTTTTTAGCTGTCGCCACTAAAAAGTTGATACTTATTGAATTTATGACAATTTTATTCTCATTATCAGTTAGAGCATATCCATAGAGAACACAAAATAAATTCTAAATTAAAATCCCAATAATTTCCAATGTTCAGAAAGAATAAAGGAATTCAAAAATTAAAGCAAAGGTAGAAAAGAAATATCTTTTGCTGCGTGGTACAAATGATTAGAGAAAAAAAAATTAAAACAGTAGTAATTTAGGAGTAATCTTGAATTGTACCTAGAAAAGGATCCTATTTTAGAATTTTTTATAAAAATTAAACTAAAATTCAAAAATAAACTTGGCAAGCGGAGGTAATTAGAAATATGAAGTGTGTACTTGAATTAACAAATACGAATTAAGAACTGAGCGAAAAATCTGGAGAGCTGTCTTACCATCTCGCTCGATTTCAAATAGTTAATTGAATAGTCAAACTATTAGAGCCCTTTTAAGTTAATCAAACAGTCTTTTCACCCTCTTAATCAGTATTATGATTAATAAAACAAACGAATGATTCGAAATTGTTGAGAGCTCTAACCAGACCAAATAAGCCCTAAAAGAACCGACATCGAGCCACGCCTTACTTAGGGGAAATTCTAAATGTGCACCACATTTTACTAGCGAGCACCACATATTAAAAATACTAAAGTGATTTACAACATAAGGGAAAATGGTGCTCACTAGTAAAATATGGTGCGCATTTAGAATTTCCCCTTGCATAGACTAGAAACAAGCTAAGCATAGCGCATCATATTCGCGTTCATCCATTTATTTTATCAATTGTGGATTCATTTATTTTATCAAATGCAGACTTATGGTTAAGATTGGTTCGTTTAATTATTGAATACCGAGCCTAACACAAGCTGAACTTCGAGCTTTAGCAAGCTTTTTACAGCGATACCACTAGTTAGGCTTGAGAATAGATTCAACTAGAAACAAGCTAAGCATAGCGCATCATATTCGCGTTCATCCATTTATTTTATCAATTGTGGATTCATTTATTTTATCAAATGCAGACTTATGGTTAAGATTGGTTCGTTTAATTATTGAATACCGAGCCTAACACAAGCTGAACTTCGAGCTTTGGCAAGCTTTTTACAACGATACCACTAGTTAGGCTTGAGAATAGATGAATCCAAAGATCAGCCTTATCCCTACCAACTCATCTTTACCATCGTAAATGAGACAAAATCAGAAATTTCATTCCCTTATTACATAAAAAATAAACCAAAATTTTGTTCAAATTAGTTACATATTCACACGATCTCATTATAAACAAACTTCCATTAGAGCGACCAGAGCATATGGCTACAGGCTCAGACCATGATCTGCAGAGAGGTATTAAACTGGGCAGATTTAAAAGAGGTATTAAACTGGGCAGATTTAAAGACGTCTGCCGTATTCAAAATTTTGAATTAAAAAATAAATTTTCATTTGCATATACTGAGAATTAACTCTTAAATCCGTCCATTCTCATCCTTATCTCCAATCATCCCTATCTCCCAATCTTCCATCTCCAATATTCGCAGGTCATTTACTTGATCTCAACGCCAAGTAACATGACATTCTGCAATCTACGGCTGAATACTTAATACTCAGTAGCCACACATATAAACCAATAACATAAAATCAGCAAGCTATCCACAGTGTATTTTATAGAATATATACACATAAGTTCCTCCGCTTAATAAGTTAATATACTTCCAATGTATAAACTTAACCTGAATACAAGTACAAGTATCTTTCTCACACACAGACTGTAAATACCGGTTGACAGAGCAGTGGAGTACTTAACTGGGGAAAAGTAATGTCGAAAGTTAAGAAAACCAATTTCTCATATGTGCATCACATCACAAAATGAGCTTCCACGTGTAGCGAACAGTATTATTCACAGTATTATTTTATCGAAGAAGAGAAGAAGAAAAAGAATTGGGAACAATGAAAAAATAGACCTGAGGCAGCTTGAGCACTTGATATAACAACAAAGGGTTACATATTGACGAGGATATGGATCCACGATGATAGTTTTAATGATCAACGAAATTTAGAGTTCTGAATCTCAAAAACACTCGGAAACCAAAAAAGTATTACTCAAAACCTTGAGACAAGGGAGAAAAGCTAAGAAGATCTCTACGTAAAGATCACCGCTTGCCGTAGAGAAGGACTGCAACTAACTTTTAAACACCAAGATAACCTACAAGAGAGAACATGAATGAAACAGAAAAGGTGGGATAACAAAAGAGCTCATCTCACGTGGATAGGCAGTTAACAATGGAGCTGTTTGTATACCATAATTTACCGAGATTATTCCCTACCAAAAGTCTAGGAAACTGCAAGTTAATAGAACTTAGAAGAAGAATGAGGGGCATAAAACAAAAAGGAAAAATGAAAATTTTAGCACGAACGATGATATTCATTCAAGAGCTCATTAGAGTGAACAAAAAAGATGGAAGAAAATAAACAATTGTAGCATTTAAAGAACTTATGCATAAATCTGAAAGATTTGGGCTAAAAAAAAGGATCTGTTTGTCTCCGAATAAGAAACAATAACACTATGGAGAGGGAATTACATAACTAAGAATACCGTTATACAGAACATTTACACATCTAAAAAGATGCCGCGCACAAAGTAGAAACAAGGAAGCAAGTGCTCACCTCTCATGGAGGAGTTGAAGCATCACCAGACGTGAAGGGGTAAAGTTTCAGGAGGGAAACAGGACAGCACAAAAGAGGAAGATCTGAAGGGAAAGCAGGGCACGGTAATGGGTAGGTTAACTTGATTAGTGACATGAGTCGGAGCAAGTCAACCACAGAACAACGACAAAACCGTTAAAAATTTGCTTAGGATGCACCAGGCAGGCAGAGATTGATGACGAAAAGTCGTCACATTAAAGTATATACATCTGACTGAAATTGGTTAGCAGGAACAAAGGAAATTCACTAAAACAAGGGACTTACAGCAACTCCAGAATCAGATTTCTCTGGCTTTCCCTGATAAAACATGGCACCGTGAACAAACAAAATGCAGATTTGAAGGGGATCGGAGCAAACTGTCCTCCTTTAATGAGGATTGCTCATTTCATGACAATCAAAAAGGGAATACATCAGCACAACTGAATCAGAATGTTGCCAGGCAAATCCTACCTTAAATAAGAAATAGGTTTATATGCTAAATGACAGCACCCCCATTATGGAAAAGGCTGGTCATCAAGTTGAAAATTTAAACCAGGAAAAGTCATGTCAATTCGTTAGCGAAGAACCAACTAAAAAGTTCGTAGAGTAAGCATACAGAACTACAGGTTTACGGGTTCAAATCACAACTCTGCCTGCCTAAATTAAGCAAAGAGGGTCAGGAGCAATATTCCATGCATTCCTTGTGACAAAATTGTGATAAAAACCAATAAGATTCAGAAAAAGACAAGGGCGTTATGGTCCGCATAAACGGGTCGAATGTGGATAGTGGCACTGTTCAACTACAGGTCAGAAAAATTAATTTGATGCAACTAGAGTTCATAAGCTCACAAAAAAGCCCTGAACAATACATTTGACACTGCCAGAAAATATATAAAAAGGTAATCTAAGGTATAAGTCGACTGACTGGTTCCAGAACAACTCGCGACAGAATTAACTTATCCCTGGCGACCATCATGACATACGAATTACCTGAACCCCTCACACGGAAATTTAGAATTTTCAATATGAAAAATAAAATCTTAAACTTCAAATGAATTTTACCATAAAGTAGGAAAAGGAACCAAATAGAGAGGCGCCTTCAGTCAACAGTATCTGGCAAGCTAAATTTCAGAGGAGAAATCATATAGACAAGTTCTATTGTATTGAATAAAAGGGATACCTAGAGTCATCAAATGCCGTCTGAACTACTGAATTCTTATGATTTGATTTAAATTGAAGATTCGATATTCATTAAGACAGTTGTAACTTTCAAACTAAAGCCAAGGAACAGAACAGACAATGGCCAATCTAGGCCAGAGATCTAGATTGCATTTCTACACAAATACACTACGACCCCTACAAGGATTGCACTCCAGAGTACATACATACATACTTAGAGAAATGGAAAGATAATTAACCAAGTGACACAGAAAACTTGAAAGAGATCATGGCTGGCTGTCGGTTCTTGCATGTTCTAATGTATAGATTAACATTTTGGCAAAAATATAATCAGCAAGAAAGAAGTCATGGAACTCGAATGAACCTATTTCACAGGAAGGGGTTTCTGTAAGAAACGTCACAAGAACAGTAATAACAATAATAATAGAAATGACACTTGTGAAGAGGGAAAAAAAAAAAGGCTGCAGCCTAAAGGGGAAAGTAATAGATGAAATAGCCGCCAGCTCAAGAATGAAAATTGTGAAGCACAGGTTCAAGCTCTGAGTGAAAGAGATTAACACTTGTACCAATCACAAAAAATGTAAAAAATACAGATTCAAGTTCCGAACGATTCACGAATATGGTTCTAGCAGAATATCTACTGATTACATGACAATACGTAGGGATCAAACTTGATTACAGTAGCATTTGATGGGTCAATCTTAGGCATGTAGCAGACAAAGAGGTTGGCACAAAAAGATCCATAAATTAAGAACACAGAGCGGTGCAACATATTCTCCTGCCTATAAGACAATCTGACAGCTAGCAAACTTGATTACAGCTGCTTGTTGATGGACCAATACTACTACACATATAGTAGGGGAAGATATTGGCACGAGAAGATAATTTGCACGAAATACAGAGAATACCAAGCAGCATAACAGCTGTTAAAAGACAGCTAACCAGGAAATGTTTATATACCCACCAGTTAAGAAAACCATAGGTCAATGAAACAGAAAAGCAGCAAAGAACCTAAGCTTCTATGACATAAAGATATCCCTGCTTTGGAGTAGTCTCTCAAAGCATGGTAACTGAGAACGATCTTGAACTGACCCAGTATGAGGGGCAAAAGAAGATCACAAGATAAATAACCTTTCAGTACAGATCTAAGAAACTAACGGGAGGGAATTTGTAGAAAGCACACCATGAAATTGAACAAAAGACGACGCAGGTGCATATAAAACATGGCTCTCACTTAAGTTGCCAATATAAATGCCTGGATCATATTTTCTGCTGCACGTTTCTGCTCAGGGGTTCCAGATATTTGTGCAATACGCTCGAATCTTGATGATTTCGAATCAACAATTTCTATGTCAGCTCCAGATAACTGCATTAGGACAGGCAACAAAGTACAATCAATACAAAAATAATCAAGTTTCAAAACGCAAAAATGTTATCATAGAATAAGGAAAAGAAAATTACAATATTAGTTAGGTTGATTCTTTCTAAGATTAAAGGTGAATCTCACTACAATACTCCAATGTTGGAATGATTTTTCCAACGTTGGAATGATTTTTTTCCTAGAATATAGTGTAGACTTTTTACTAGTGCCTGATATTATAGACATAAGATTTTAACATATTGTAAAGACCTATTTCAAAATGACAAGATGGTAGAATGTAGGAAACCTTGAGGTTGTATAAATAAAAAAGAACAAACATATAGTTCTAATATCAATTTTACAGCAGTATTCACAAACAAACAAAAGAAGCTCTCTAAACGAAATCTTAAGACAGATGACGAAAGAAATTTTCTTTAAATAAATTGTCTCTAGCGGTCATGTTTAAATCCTAAACTTTTTTACTTTAGTTTTTTCGGCACTTATCACAGATAATAATTAGGTTCGTAGTTTCATGACTTCATAACAGCAAAAATTAATTCCCCAATGAACACACAATGACCAATTTATTTCCCACATGCAGTAGGAAGTGCTAACCTAATTAAAGATCAAACATAGTTTACCCTGCAAGTAATAGGATTTGTGCATTGAAAATGAAACTGTCAAGTATGAAAATGCAAAGGTATCCCATGCACAAATAGTAGGATTAGAAGCACCGTCTGCTGGATAACTCACATTCCGAATGTTGGTAAGGTTGGCTCCACCTTTCCCCATAACTTTGCTCAGAGCATGTGATGGAATCACCATCTCTGACACGAGGGTCATTCTGTATGACAACAAACAAAATTTGTAGTGAATGCACAGTGTCATTTACATATTCGTACATTAAGTTGCCTGACAAGATAAACTATATATGCTTTTTAAATGACAATGTTAACTAGGAGAGAAACATAAAATTATTTTCAGTGATGAAAGAATAAAGAAACAAAAAACAAGACATGTTTCTCAATCTTTTAAATGCACAAGAGCATCTTGGAATGAACAGCTAGGAACAAACATACCCTCCTCCGTACGATTTAGACGAATAAGCTGAAAGGGATCCATAACCATGATCTCCAGCCTAATAATAAAAAAATAAAAAAAAACATGAGTAAGGAAACCAAAAAAAAAATGTGACTAATTTGGAGACCCAAAAGTTTCATAATATCACAGGAGCTAGCGCAAACGAGTGTGCAATACCTGCAGAGCGCCATACCCATACAGACTGCTAGTAGAAAGCAACCCCAAGCTGCTTCCAGTTTCAGCCCTCTGGTCATAGCCCAAAGGAGCAGCTGATGGAAGACTAGTCAATACTGGAGGAGCAGATAGACCACTGGAGTATACGGAATCAGTGGAGAGAGCGTTACTCTTTCCAGATCCATCCCTGTCTCTTAGAATATCTTCGCGTAGCCTAAGAGTAATCTGAACAAGGGCATCTCGCAGACTGCCTACCTCACCAGACACCTATGGAAAAGACAAATAAGAAGTGAAGATAAGAAATTTACACGCAACAAATTTCTATAAAGACAAATTAACTAGGAGAATGCATATAAAGAACTAAATGAGACACCTCGACAAGCTCATCATTGGAAGAAGCAAGCTTGGGCTTTTCGCCACGTGAGATGCCAATATCAGCCTTCGTCCTCTTGCGCATGTCATTTATAATGCAACCATTTTTCCCAATTAGACATCCGATGACCTTAGAGGGAACAAGAAGACGGATGTTTGCAGTTTCATCACCTTCATCATTAATTTTTTCCTGAAGCAGCAAAACAGCTTCCACAGCAGCTGACTTTTCATCATTAGTAGACTGTTCATGACAATACAACAAAACCAAAGAATAAGGAAATGTCAGCCACTTGGATGTATGCAAGAATAAGAAGAAAGACTAAGCCTGCGTGTGTTCAGAGAAAGACCTCTGTGGAAGTGACTGTCATAAGGCACTCTTCAGATTTCTTCTTTGTATCATCAACATCAACACGTGCACCACTGGTTTGCCTTACACTTTTAATGGTACTACCTCCTTTACCAATAACACGCCCAATCTTATCAGATGGACACAAGACACGTAGTACAAGTTCCTCAGAACGTTCTGGGACACCATAGCCAGAAACAACCGGAAGACCAGAAGGATACACTGCCCATGCACCGGAAGCATCATTATATCCATGAAGCTCTGGTGCCTGAGGTGTTGCTCCAAGGACCGGAGGAAGAGAGCTATGAGGGGCAATGATGGTCTCACCACCGGGATAGAAGCCACCAGCTGAATAAATAGGTACATCTGGTGGAATCAGAATACTGGATGGAAGATCAGGAACAGAAGTATCGAGTGAAATCTCTTCTTTTGGAGGGAAATTATACATGACTGCAGAAACAAGAACTAGTGCATTCTTCACTGCTTCGGGATCACCAGTTATCTGTCAAAGCACAAAAGTAAAAAAGAAATTAGAAAGAAAAGAGAATACACCTCTTGCAAATCTGGATCAGAATTTAAGGATACAATGCTTAAAAAGAGTACTTTCTCCTACAACTAAGCATCAGAAAAAACATCCTTTGTAAATGTAAAATCAATAACAAAACTTTAAATAAATGGACATGACTTCTAATGCAGAAAGAAGAGCATCTTATCAGAATTTCAGCATACAACCTTAACAAAAAAAAAGTACTACAACTAGGCATCAGAAAAAACATTCGATGCATATGTAAAATCAAAAAAACTTTTAATAAATGAACACGATTTTCAATGGAGAAGGAAAACCGTCTTCCTAAAAATAGAAAAGGGAAATTAAATGGGAATGCGGCTTTATGGGATAAGAGGTAATTCAGGTCAGCATGGATGACAAGTAGAAAACTGCAATAGCTGTGAATCCACCAGAACAAAAACAATATAATTCCAGCTAAGATGAGCAAAACATAGCATTTTAAGTCTGAGGATGCTTTTTATGAATAATTTCTTGTAGGAAGAGGTAAGTACACAGAGAAACAGGGCAAAAAAATGATATGCCTGTGTAAAATACTTGAGCTTTTCTTTACAGTAAGAAGCAAAATAGTTATTTAATTCTGGAACAACTTTCAAGCTGCTAATATTGGCCAAAAGGACACTATGGGGATAAGCAAGCAAAGCACAAGGAAACAAATAGATACTATCATAAACGTTAAAACATCAAAGCAGCCATTAAATCCAGTCTCCTAGACTCCAAAAGAAAATAATATGAGCTAAAAGATAAACAAGGGTGGAAACATGAAGGGTAAGGGTAGTACAAGAGCCTACCTTTACCCTATAGGGTAATTTGTAAATTACAATTATCCTACCCTATGGGGTACCAAGTAAAATTTTTCTTATCCTAAAAGTAAAGAGGTAAAAAAGAAAGAAGAACGAATACAATGATTAGAATGATCAAAGAGAGAAAATTCTATGTTTCCTAAATTACATGCCATTATTAAATCTAATAGACACCTCAAATTAAAGTAATTTGAATGATCTAGGCCCTTCATTTATTTATCTTTTCCCTAAAAAGGATTGGTTGGTATAAGAATTAATATTATACATTATTTAAAGATATCATTCTTATACATTATTTAAAGATATCATTCTTATTTTCTTACTTATTTTAGAAGGGTGACAGGTAAAAAGATAGGGTAAGAAAATCTTACCCTTACTCTATCCTATTGTAAAATGGATAAGAAAACTTTACCCTTACCCTACTTACCCTACTCTATTAAGTAAATGAGTAAGAAATCCTTATCCTGAAAAATAGGGTAAACAGGTTGCCACCCCTATGGTAAACCATTAAATTTTTAACCAATCGATTTTATGTAGCATGTCCCAATACATAACATAAAAATTAAAGCAGTGTGCTAATGCACCTTGCAATTCATCACGATGGTAAGAGATTTGCATATTTTACCTGGAGAAAGTTGTCAAAGCTCATAGCACAGGAGTGAGCAGCATTATTAGTATCCTTCGGGGTGACTTTGATATTAGCACCGCTCTTCGCTCTCATTTTCTTGATAATAACGCCGCCTTTGCCAATGACAGTCGAGGCTTGGCTAGATGGAAGAAGAATTTCAGCCTCTTCCCTATGTCTTCTCTCAGAATCTTCACTATTGGCCAAAGCATTCACAATAGTTTCATGAACTTTTAACAAAGCATCTTGGGCAGGACACAGAGGAACCATGTCTTCCATGTCCCCATCAATATCAAACTCACTATCCCTGCGCTTGATGTAGCAATATATGGTAATAACTCGTTTGTTAGCACCAGGGAATGGATCCACAACTTTGATCCTAGCATTCGTCTCCTGTCTCAGGGAATTAATCACTTTGCCACCCTTCCCAATCACACTTCCAATGATAGCATCGGGGCAAAGTATGCGATAGACAACCAGTTCCCCATCACCAGAGCTTTCTGTCTCGCCAGACCTCCTCTTCTGATGTTTGCTTTCACTGTCACCATCCCTATCCCTCTGACGGGAGCGCTTACCAGACTCAACCATGATTTAGTTAAATAACCCTCCTAGAAAACAATAACAATACAAGTCATAACTATCAGGTAACGTGAATGTGAATCTCAACAGATGTTTTGACCACAAAAGTTGAAGTAACATTTTCGTCAAAAAAAAATGTTGAAGCAACATAATAAATGAAAGAGCCTCAAAAACTAGAATTGAAATGCACAGAGATATGCAATTGGAACCAAATAAAAAAAAAAACAAATGGGCAGCACAGGCAATAACATTTTCATACATCGCTACTAAAAAAGCAACAAAATAACAAACGAAAGCAGCGCCAAACAACACAAGCCAAAACCATCGTATATCAATAACAGTTAAGTATAGAAATTGAAGTCAAAACTTGAAGTGAGTAAGGCCTAGGCAAACACAGAGGAGGCAGTTGAGAAGATTATGATACTCGTTAATTTTTAACTGAGATGGCCCTTAAGAAAGCTGAATGTAAGTAAAAGTCTTTATGTAGTCCGCACCAAAATTTTCAAAGAAACATTTTTGTTGTCTTGATGTCAATTTTTTTGTTGTTGTTCGAGTCAAAATTGCAAAAGCATAGATTATGCCCAACACAGACCAACAAATTACAAAGTGATGCGCCCCTCGGCTCGCTACAAACTGAATCTCAATGGATTTACCGCCAATATACCACATACTGAAGCTAAAACAAACACCAAACTCCTAAACCCCAATTACACCTGTACTAATTAGTTAATTTGTTAAAAAGGAAGCATAAATTTCATGTAGCACGCCCAATTAATAAAGCTAATATTGGTCAAACTGGCCTATTTGAAATAAACTTTCACCGGTATTTTTATCAATCAACAGGAAAAAACTTATGCTATTATACGATTCAAAGATCAAACTTTAGGGTTTCAAACAACATTCGACAATCTAGTAAACAATAAGAATAACAAAAGCTAGAGATCGAACATATATTTGAGCATAACAACACAATGGAAAGATCAGCAAATCTAAGAACGACAGTATATTAGAAGGGGCAGGAAGGATAAAACTATAGAAAATATCAGAAATGATAAGAAAAATCTCGACGGATCGAAGAAAAACAAGTAAGAGAATATTGGAAACCCTAACCCTAGTGATTTTTTCTTTGATGGGAGTCAGTACCTGAATAGAGAGGCGGAAGAGATGGAAGAAGCAAAACCCTAATCCTCAGTCTTTGATAGCGGGAGGAGCCAATAAAACGAGTGTCCTTTTCTGTTGGATTGGTTTTAAGGGTTTGCTTAGAATTTTCCTGACCTTTCGGACCTTAGCCCACATGCGGTTCGAATGGTGAAGAGTGTCGGAGGCGGGCAAGTGGGCCGTATCTGGCCCAGTTTGGGTACGGCCTGTCCCTACTTTGGGACGGGCCGTGCCCGGACCTTGGTCCAGTAGGGACGGCATAACTCGCCGGGAACGTATCCGAGTCGGCTCGTTTTTTTAATTTTTTTAATTAAGTATTAATTTTATTATTAAGTTAGTTTTAAAAAATAGTTAGTTTAATTTAATTAGGTTTAATAAGAATAAACGATACTAAAAAAATTATTATATTAAATCTCGTTACATTGATATAATTGATTTATAAATCTCTTTAGAAATCATAATAAGCCCGAAAAAAGGAGAGGAGATCCTAACCGTCAATCTCAACTTGTTCTTAGTATTTTTTCCAAGAGATTTATGGGTTAAAAATTACATAAATTTTTTTGAAATACGTGAAAATCCTAACAAATGTAAAAATTACAATTTGAAAAGAAAAAATAAAAGTGTATTTCCATTCATCTTTTGATGAGGTCTCTAATTTTATTTCATTTGACGATTTTTATTCCATTTTTTCTGCGTATAGCCAATCCTTCAAGCAAACACACATATCCAGTGTGTCTATTACCATTGAGATTCTCCACTCCATGAGCACTTTACCACATGCACTGAAATCAAACTTCAATTTAGACATCGGAGGAGTTAGTAGATCACAGACCATATTGAAAAGCACAGGATATGTTTTTTTCTTTATTAGAGTTGAGGCTAATTAGGCGTGTTTGAATCTTGATATTGAGACTTACTTACTTGAGACTTTTGTATCACTTGATGCTTATTTGAAAGAGTTGAGAATTAAGAGGAGTTTTGAGAGTTAGAGTTTGTTTGTGTAAAGAATAGAAATTGAGAAGATTAGTTATTTATAGAGAAAGAAAGTTTTTTTTTTTTGCAAATATAAATTGCAAAACCCGAAAAATTTACAAAAGAAAATTGTAAGAACCATCTCAACGGCTATAAATATAGTCATTGGAGGGCTCTGTGCAAAAAAAAAATTTGCAAAAACCCCCATAACGGCTATAATCGGATTTTTTTTTTAAATAAAAAAAACGGGCCGCACCGTGCCCATAGCACGGGCGACCCTGGCTTGGGCTGTGCCAGGCACGGCACGTGCCCGACCCATTTACCACCCCTAAGAGTGTCAAGGGAAATTTTCGAAGGAGCACACCTTTTTTTTCCCAGTGAGCCCACTTAAAAATTTACTTTTATTTACAATTTTGTCATTTAAATTCTAGGACAAAAATGTTCTCATTTTCAACATCTCTATTCTCTCTCATTTTCCCACGCAACATGCAGAAAAAGAGAAAGAAAAAATATCAAATTTTATCACCTAAATCCAAATCCTCTTGCTCTTTTACTTTCCTTTAGTAAATTATCTTAAAAATTAAAGTTGATAATTGGTTTAAAGTAGATTTGTGTTTGTAATATAAGTCTGGATAGCACTTTTTTCGTCCGGATTGTCTAATCCGGATGGCACATTCTCCATCCGGACTAGACAGTCCGGACGGAACCTTCTCCATCCGGACTGCCTGGATGAAATTTTCATCCAAGAGAAGTTGTGCATGTATATTGCAAATTAATGCAATCAAGTTAGATTAATGCAATTAAGTTGTATGCAAATTCATCTCATTTTCACCACTACCATTAATGCAGTCAAGTTGGATTAATGCAATTAAGCTGTGCATCTCATTCTCGTGTATGTCAATCCAAGAGAAGTGTCATGTACACCTTAGATTTCCTCTTCCCGCACCTCTCAGCTCCAAACAGAGCCAAAAGGATTGTGAGAAACTCTAATTTTGAAGCTCGTGACATCGTGCTGCGATCCAATTGGGAAGGCTTTAAATATAGAGGTAAGATTTGAGGGGAAAAATAGATGAAACCCTAGAAATTTTGGCAAGAGAATATATATATATATATATATATATATATATATATATATATATATATATATATATATATATATATATATATATATATATAGGATTTTTTTCTCGATTTTGTTCAATCGGAAAAGAAAGAGGAAGAGGGAGATGTTTTTTTTTCTCGATTTTGTTCGATTGGAGAAGAAAGAGGAATTCAATCAGAGAAGAAAGAGGAAGAGAGAGATGATTTTTTTTTTTCCCTCGATTTTTTTTCGATCGAAGAAGAAAGAGGAAGATTGGAGAAGAAAGCGGAGGGGCGTTTTAGAAATAAGTTGTGTACTTAGTAGGAAAAACCATCTCATTTGGACATAAAGGATGTGCTCACTAGGAAATATGGGCTCACTAGGAAAAATGGTGTGCTCATTTGGAAATTCCCGTGTCAGGCGTTGTGTGCTAGAGACGTGTGGTTGTGTTCCGTTACCCTGTCCTTCTATCTAATTTTTATTTTTTTCTATCTCTATCTAATTTTTTTTTTTAAACCTCTATCTAATTTTTTTTTTTTAACTCTATATAATATTTTTTTTCTCATCTCTATCTAATCTTTTTTTTTTCCCTACCTCTATCTATCTTTTTTTTTTTAAACATCTATCGAATCTTTTTTTTTTTTTTCTGTTGCTTTAATTTTTAAACCTGATAAACTTAAATAATACTTATTCATATTCAGATTACTTATGGAGTTTTAAATATTTTTTAATAAAATAATGCTTCTAAATAAGAACAATACAAGTTAAGAAAATTAATATAACCACATAAAGTGTATTACATCATTTGAACAGCAAAAATCTAATCTTTTTTCCCTTTACTTTTTAAACCCGATAAACTTTAAAATTACTTATTGCTTACGGAATTTTAAATAATTTTTATAAAAATAATACTTTCTAAACAAGAACAATACAAGTTAAGAAAATTAAGATAGGCGTTTGAAGAGTAGTATTTTATTTGAATTCAAAAATTACAAACAGATCGGTGTAGTAGTGCAATAAATAATTATAAAGTTACATTTCCAAATATTAAGAGCACATACACTCTATGGTCACACCCTCTGTTTTTTTATAAAAAAAATAAGAATTTTCTAAGAGCACATTCCGATTTTTTTTTTTTTTCTTCCCAAAAAACCATCTTTTGCCTAAATACAAATCTCCTACTCCATTCTTTTCCTCTCCCCCATCCTGATCTGCCCCCATCCCCCTCGCCCCTCCCCTCCTTACTTCCATGAGACTCTCACCCTATTCTATAGGGAGCAAACAAGAAAAAGATGGTATATTTATCAAATAGTAGCAGTAGCAGCAACAATAGGAGCAATAGTAGTAAGAGCAGTAGCAGTAGTAGTAGCAGCAGTAGCAGTAATAGTAGTACTATGAAATTTGTAACTAAAAGTAATTTTAACGGGATGTGTCATTAGATATTTGGAGTATACCTTTGTAATTACCCTACTATAAAGCATAAGCAAGAGCAACGCTCAAGCATCCAGCGACAAGTTGCTATTCATTTCTACTATCTCAAATATTTTTTTTTTTTAAATTCTTTTAGATTATGATCTCGAACCCCTAGGATTCACTCATACCCAATTTCTTATGTTTTAATTTTGATTTGGTCCTCCATCAAGTTGATACAAATTTTAACGGTTTTAAATTAGCAAACATTTTCTATCCACTTGATGAAAATATAAATGAACTCCAAAATTCATGAAATTTAATTTTATTAAAGTTAAAGAGGTAGATATCCTAATTCTATAAAAAAAAATTGAGGAAAACTTATTTGATTACTGTATTTTGGCTGCTAACTCACGTAATTATTCCTCAACTGGCGGCTCACCTACTGTGTGTGTATATATATATAGAGAGAGAGAGAGAGAGATGGAAATGAGCTGACAGTTCACGCAAGTTACCTGAGCTGCAGTTCATTTCCACTATCTCCAATAATATTTTTTTAAAAAATTCTTTTGTATTATGATCTCGATTTCCTAGGGTTCACTCTTACCCAATTTCTTGGGTTTTAGTTTTGATTTGATCCTCCTTCAAGTTAACACAAAATTAACGGTTTTCAAGTAATACAACATTTTATATGCAGTTGATGAAAGGGTAAATGAACTCCAAAATTTATAAAATTTAATCTGAAAGAAGTTAAGGAGGTAGAGATAACAATTGCAAAAAATATTGATGAAAAATCATAGGATCGTTATAGTTTAGCCGCTAGCTCACATAACTTTTCCTGAGCTGGCGGCTCACTACAGTAATCATATATATATATATATATATATATATATATGAAAAAAATGAAAATGAGCTGACAGCTCACGCAAGTTATCTGAGCTACAGTTCATTTCTACTATCTCTAATAATCTTTTTTTAAAAAATTCTTTTGGATTGTGATCTCGACCCCCTAGGGTTCACTCATACCCAATTTCTTGGGTTTTAGTTTTGATTTGGTTCTCCATCAAGTTAATACAAAATTAACGGTTTTCAATGAATAAAATATTTTGTATGCACTTGATGAAAGAGTAAATAAACTCCAAAATTTATGAAATTTAATCCGAAATAAGTTAAGGATGTAGAGATAGTAATTGTAAAAAAAAAAAATTGAAGAAAAATAATTGGATCATTATAGTTTTGCCGTTTGCTCACGTAACTTTTCCTGAGCTGGCGGCTCACCTACAGTAATCAATATATATATATATATATATATATATATATATATATGTGTGTGTGTGTGTGTGTGTGTGTGTGTGTGTGTGAGAGAGAGAGAGAGAGAGAGAGAGAAAAATGAAAAATGAGCTAATAGCCCATGCAAGTTAGCTGACCTGCAGTTCATTTTCACTATCTCGAATATTTTTTTTTGGAATATGATCTCGAACCCTTAGGGTTCACTCATATCCAATTTCTTGGGTGTGTATATATATATATATATATATATATATATATATATATATATATAAAGAGAGAGAGAGAGAAATGGAAATAAGCTGATAACTCACGCAAGTTATCTGAGCTGCAGTTCATTTCCACCATCTCCAATAATTTTTTTTTTTAAATTTCTTTTGGATTTTGATCTCGATTCCTTAGGTTTCACTCATACCATTGTTCTTGGGTTTTAATTTTGATTTGGTCATTCATCAAGTTAGCACAAAATTAACGGTTTTAAATGAATAAAATATTTTGTATGCTCTTGATAAAAGTGTAAATGAACTCCAAAATTTATGAAATTTAATGCAAAAGAAATTAACAAAGTAGAGATAGTAATTATTAAAAAATTTGAAGAAAAATCATTGAATCATTATAATTTTGCCGTTAGTTCACATAATTTTTCCTGAACTGACAGCTCTTTTACAGTAATCTTATATATATATATATATATATATATATATATATATATATATATATATATATATGGTGCAATCATACCCAATTTCTTACCCAATAAATTAGATATGAGTGAAAGTCAACTTCGTTATGGTGTTACTTCATGCACACAATTTCATATAAATATATAGACACACTTATATATGTATATATTTATATTTATATGTGTGTATATTATAATTTTTAAATAATTCGAATGGGTTTAATTTCGAATTTTAAAGTTCAAAATTAAAAACCGGACGAAATATTTCGATTCGGTATTGCTCATTTAGATGGATTTCGATATGGTTAAATGGCGGTCCGACGGACCGCCCCGACCATTGGCCATTGCTAGTTCTATCTGCAGTAGTGGCGACTAAATTAATGCCACGTAAGCGGTGCAGAATAGTGTTTCGTGCTTCTCGGGGTCAACATACATGCCTTAAAATCAGTAATAAGCGAAAAAATCCCCTGCCCCTGTGGAGGCTCTCGTTCTCTCTCCCTCTTGGGGACAAAATTAGGAGGAGATGGAAGAAGAAAGCTTGATCAATCGAATCGGAAGGAAGAGATCGCGAGTGAGAGCTAGACATTTAGGGTTTTGATGCGAGCAGGGCGACGAGATTGAGAGATGGGGTTTTCGTTCAGAATAGCGAAGAGAGGAGCTCGGTGGCAGCCCAAACCCAAGGCGGTTGTTGCTAAGGAGGCGGAGATTTCGCAGGAATTGCGTGGTTTCGAGAGTTCGAACAGGCTTACTGGCGCTGGGAATCGCGAGGTTCGTTTTGACTTCGCACTTGGTGTTTAATTTTTAAAAATATCCTGTTTTGGGATTTGATTTTTACTGGTTGTTGTGTTGTTTTGGATCGAGTTTTGGTATTTTCCTTGGAAAGAAATTATTGCGATCTGGTTTTGTGAAAAGGGGCTCTGCTTTTTTAGTGATTTTTGTGGAAATTTTGCAATGTGGATGCTGGTTACTTCTGAGGTAATTAGGGTTGCGTTAATTTAAATGGCTGAATTTGCTGAAGAGTGAAGGATTTTGATTCTTTAATTATTTTTGGCCAAATAGTTTTTTTAAAAAGAAAATTTTGCAATCATTACTTGATTTTGATCTCTCTGAAAAAACTGGTATCTGTATCATTGTTGTCATTACGTTAAAAGAAAAATTAAATTGATTACTTTTGTGGAATATGAATTCGGTAGCTATTTAATTTTCTGAACAAGCTCAATGTCTTTATTTTGACCAAATTTTGGCTGTTTCTTGGAAGAGGAGGGTGAATAAATTTATTAACTTTTTACAGTCTATTTTATTTTGTTTTACTCGTTAGTTATTCATGTAATTTTTGCTTGTTGCAATTTATTAACTGATGAGATAGCCAATTTCAAATTTCAAATTTTTTAGTGGAAAGTGGTTAATTTTATTAATTTTTACTGTCTTTTTTATTTTATTTAATTTTATTTTACTCTCCTTAGTTTTTCATATGGCTTTTGTTTGCTACAATCTATCAACTGATGAGGTAGGGATTTAATGAGGTAGGGATTTAATTTTCTTTTAATATTATAATGGGATTTTGGACAGTTTGTATACAAGTCATTTTTTTTCCTCTCCTCTCTCTCTTACTGTGTTTCAGGGGAGAAATTAGAGTGTGTCTGGAATTTTTTTTTTTTTATAACTTCAATTATTTGGTTTCTTCCTATCGTTATTCTTTTCCCCGTACTTATTTCTTACTTTTTTTTTTCAGATTATCTTGATCTAGATTTTGGTGAATTGGCTGTTTGTTGTCTGTTCCAGTACAGGAAACCTTAATTCATGGAGACTGTTGATTGTTAGACTGATAAACTAAGTGCAATCATAAGCTGAATCACAAGTTGAAGATGTTTGAAAATTTGAATTGTCGAGACTATTTATTTATGTGAAGAAAGATATGTCAGCTAATTTTCATGATTCAAGCTGTTGGATGTGCTCATTAGTTAGAGTTATTGCATTATCATGCTCAGCTAGCTAGGTAATAATTTATTAAGAGTTCATGTTCTAAATGTAGTATTGCGCCCTAAAGTAAGGATTCTAGTCAGGTAGTAGGGGATGAGTTCAGGCACAAAACTGAAACTATGATAAGCATTACAAAAGGGACTACTTTGCTAAACATATTAGCAAGGGACATTTTCTAAATCGAGTTTCAAATGTTCCCTTCATTCACCTCCTATTGACATGTTTCTATACGCATCTCCAATGTTCTTATAATATACCACCTGCACAATGAATAAAGCCTTGTGCCATCAAAATGTGGTCCATTGTGGTGCATGTCCCTTTAGAGAATTGTATCGTAAATATTGTAGTAAGCAGTTGCCAGTTTGAGATCGGATCAGTGTAGTCTTTGCTGTCATCTTTGTGTTAATCATCATTATAGCAATTTCATATCAAAATGTGGTTTGAACGGGCTATATTCCTTAAAATCATGTGTATTTTCTTGCTTAGTGCTTTTGGCTATAATTTTTAAATAACAAAAAGATATTCTTTAACTTTAAGCGAATTTTAGTGAATGAATTTGGATATGTTTCTAGTTCTAAATTTGAGCTATATATGTTTGTAGCCTGCTAGTGCTGAGGTGACAAATGATGCAACTTGTGCATTAATTTCTTCCACATTTTCTGAAGGACTTGAATTGCCAGGTAAGTGCAATTGGCATATGCCATAATCACCCTTGTAAATATTTGTTATGATAACCGTTTTTCCTGAACAAGTTTATTTTTTTAATAGGTTTGGAAGACTATGATGTTTCTTTCACTGTCAACCTTTTTGAGAAGGGTTATGTTATTGGAAATCCTTCTGAGGTCAGTTAAAACATGACCCAGAACTTCAATTTTACATATGCATGCATGTATATGCATCTATGTTTGTGTGTGTACATGCGGGCATTGCCCACACAATGGCTCATTTATTAAATGGGTCAAGTCCTGCTGCGGCTCTTCACTCTTGACTGGGCTGTTGGCTCTATTGACTAGATTATGGCCCAAGTGATAATAAATGTATTAGTGTTGTAGCTCTCACACAAGGAGGTCTAGATTTTTGTGGTTAGGACATGCACAGAGAGTTTTTTGGTTAAATTTTTGGTTAGGTATGCCCGAACAGATCCTGCTTCAATGTGAATTAATTTTTTCTAAAATGCAACCTATACTGCCCTTCTCATATATCATTCTAGCTCAACTCTTTATGCTACTCTTACTTAATCTATACCTGGCCCTACCAGATGGGTTCAGGTTACCTGGTTCAGGCTTTGGTAACTCATATGATGGATCAGATTAGAATCAAAGCCACTCGCTTGTTAAATAAGTGGGCCAGGTAGATTGGGCGTAACTAGGCTGGCTCAAATTGGATCTGACCTGAAGTGACTCGACTGTCCGTGTTTGGCACCCATACACATAAATTTGCTCCTTAACATTATTAACTGTGAATTAATGTTCTTGTATTTGTTATGAATATTTTTTCTTTTTTAAATTAAACATATTGCTCTCAGGTAGAAAATCTTCAGCCTCAACTGCGGGAGGGAAAGTCGCTTCATCCATACGACAGGGCATCAGAATCCATGTTTTCTGTGAGTACCGTGCTAGACCTTTGTTCTAACAATACATGTTTCTTTCTATATTTTCAGTCCTACTTTGTTGATATAATTTGATTTGATGATCGTTGCATATAAGTGTTAATAAATTTATGATCATTCATTTAGCACTCTGACTGATCAATTTGACATATTTCTTTTTCTTCCTTTGGTTGACAGCACTTAGAATCTCTATAATGAAGATGGTTAAATTGTTTGCATCGTTAAATATTGCTGATTACGTTAGGATCGTTTCCATAGGGAATATTTAGTTTGCAATGCTAATAAGGTTTAGGATGATATCATGTTTCTCTTGTCCGTAGTAAATTTTGTTCTGGTTTTTGGCAACAGAGAAATGTGAAGGAAATGGGAGGATGTGTATGCAAATTATTGAATTGAGTATCATATAAAAAATTACTTTGACTCTAATTTTTGGGAGCAACAAATTTTTCTAGAAAGGTACTTCTGCTATTTGCATTTGGCTGCACAATAGCTTTTGCCTGGATGAACACAATATTACCAGGATCTGCATACACCAAATTTAGTATGCCGAACAAATTTAATATTTGTTGAGAAAAAGAAACTTAATAATTTTTATCATAAGTGCTCAATTAATATCATGAACTTCCAACTTTGCTATGTTCTGTGTCGTTGCTTTAGTAAATGTTAATATTCATATTTAACATGTTCCATCATGATACATTTAACATTTTCCACATGATTTACAACTGGTGTGGTTACTTTCTTATTGTGTATTCTCTTGCTTGCAGGCAATTGAGTCAGGGCGTTTGCCGGGAGATATTCTTGATGACATCCCCAGCAAGTTCATTAATGGAACCCTTGTTTGTGAGGTTAGTTTTATCTTATGGCTCACACTAAATTTTCATGGTTATTATCTTCCAATTCAGTTAAGATTATGATTATTATTATTACTATGTAACTTTGGAGGCTATGCTTAAAATATTGTGAAGCAAGTGCATGCTAACATAATTAGCTGAAAAAAGAGTAGGCTGGTTGCTGCAGGGGAGTCTGTGTTCTAAAAGGCACAGTCACAACCTACAATGACTTTTCTCAGTAAATGTCCAGAAATTTATTTTTTAAAGTTGTTAAGATGCAATGGATAAGTATAAAGAATAATTATCACAATTATGACTGCTAATTTGTATAAATTAGTCTCTTTGCCCAAAGTTAATGGTCTGGTAATCATGTCTTTCTCAAGTCAGAGAGGTATAGGAGGATGCAGAGAGAGATAGGGTCGTTAGATGATGCTTTCCTTGAGAACAACAAGTGACACCAGTTTGTTAGCGTGTTATTCATTAAATGATGTGGGGTGTTTAGTTTTGCAATATACTGAATCACTGAAGATATTTCGTTCTGAACATATATGAAGTCTAATGTGATGCCCCATCCTTGATTTTTTAGTGAGGAGGATTTGGCTCCAAATCCTGTTGGAAGGAGCCAAGTCTATCTCTGTATAAATACCAAGCATATAGACATATGAAGCGAACTTTATTGTTAAAAATGATTTCTTTGTTTCTCATGAAGCAGCACAACTACTTCTAGAATTTCTGGAAATTTGTGACTGTTTAGAAGGAGGATTGCTTATGAGTTATACCACTAGGTATATGTCTTTCAAATGTAGACAAGATAATTTACAATCTTGGGCTTCCCTACTAGTGACTTTGAATATTCTACGATTAGGCCTGTCACATGGGGTGGATAGCCTAATTGCTTGGAACTGGCACTTTTAACCATCTAATCGGATTACGAAACTATAAAGCAGCAGTTTGCATTGTGATTTAGTTTGGTCAACCAGCCATCCTATATTTGATACTTTCTTGTTAAACTCATTGAAATTTAGTTGCTTAGACAGAAGATTTAAAATTCTGGAATCGTTATCAGTAACGTAATTGGCTCGGCATATGGTTTATGGTATCAGAAATTGGCAATATCGAATCTATTATATTGGAAATATCATAAACATATCAGCAATATTAGCAACACTGGTAGCAATATTATAGGTGGTCTATTTTTTAACAGATACCTCAAAACCTATATAATATTCACATACGTGTTGGCATCGGCTGATATATAAAACCTTTCTTAGATGTTTCATAGTCTAACTGGTTATCGGATTACCAAGACCCTTTGCTAAGTATTGCTGTCTACTGGCATACATCACCAACCTACTACCACATATATAACATCTCATTGCTTGTAACCATACATGCCTCAATAGGTAGGAGTAGGACATTATGTAATTGTAGGAGCTTCTTCTATTTATTTCTCTAAGAATGTCGGCGCAAATGGTTTCATCGTCATCCCAACTCTTGATACATTTGATTTTCCCTTTTTTTTTTTTTTGGTTTTTTAAAAAAATTAGTCAACAATTTTAAATCTTATGGTTCATAACAATAGCCCCAAATACTTGGGATAAAAGGCTTAGTTGTTGTTTGTTTGTATGGTTCATAACAATAGCCTCATTTAGAGGTGGAATTGCCATGACTGGTTTACATAAGGTTACGAGTTCCTTGGCTTGTCGGGTTCACTTTAGCTATATGTTCGTGATCCTTTTTAATATAATTAAAGAGATGAAGAAATGAGGAGGTTAATATATATGGAAATTGAAAATATCAGGTCTCTTCCTTTATATGTAATAGAGGGACGTGTTCTGGGTAGTAGGGAACAGTAAGACAGCCCATATGGTATCTTCCTTTGTTTCATTATAGGTGGCAACCTACGGTTCTACTTGCTGCTCACCAAACCCTGAAGAAAGATAAGCAACTAAGTATGAACAAGTTGATCTTCATGACCCACTTGTTTAACAAAGTTCAAGTCGGGACTAAACTGCTAAACCAGGGTTGATCTATTTTAGCTCTAAGTGTGGTTTACTGCATCAGCTATAGGGTCAAGTCTTCTCCTTGTTATATCTTTATGACCTACAATATATCTGGCCATGACTACATGTGGCTCTGCAATTGAACAGTCTTAACAGGTCGAATGCCGGCTACCAATTTATGCAAGTAGTCATCTGGTTTGGATTCAGAAACTTCCTGTTTTTCAAGTGGGTTGAGTTTAGGCATGATTGATAGCTATAGTAGTTGCAACGTGGCCCGTCACATTACATCTCCTGCCTGTATGTATTTTATCTGAAACCTTTTCACTCTTCTATTTTTATTCTTATTGTTTGGATGTTTTAGGTTGTCTTTTAGGATATTTTTGGTTTTTGTGATGCGAAACTCTTTAGAAACTATATATAGTCGGCGATACTGAAAAATATCAATGGCCTTTTGTAGACCATCTTCTTATGTTTGATTTGCTCTCTTTCCTTGTTAAATCAGTTGCCAAACATGCTGGTTTATGTCTAAATTCTGCCTAGAACCTTTGTAACTAGTTCAAAATCTTAGATTCTCTCTCTCTCTCTCTCTCATATGATCCCTAAATGCTCCTGTGCCATGCCTATATTTAGATATATGAGTTGTATCCCAAGTGAAAATGAATAGTTCCGTTTGAGATGTGTTCTAGAAAGGTGTCGTGTTGATAATACTTCCAGTGGACTCAAGATTTAGCTATAGCATGTTTTAAGGGAGGAAAAGAAAGGTTTTGGGTAGACAATACGTCCAGCGAAGTTGAGAATCCACTTCTCTAGCAGTTTTTGAGGTGGAAATGTTGTGAAGTCTACTTAGTTAAGCATGCTTAAGCTAGAATAGTTCTAGGATGGGAGACCTTCTTGGAAGTCCTTTTTTTGGAGTGTTACATTTTGTCCTTTAACGTCATCCTAATCCATTTTGTTACTAGTTTCTTCTATATAAAAAATCTGTTGTGTATACCTTCATCTGATACTGGAGATCTGATCAAGAACAGCCAATTTTCAAAATTTTAATAATCTTTTTATTATGTTTGTCCACTTTGCATCATACTCTCTCAACCCTTGATCACCTTTTCCTTTTCTTATACCTCTATTCTCTTTCGTCATGATTAGTAATGCCCATGAGCAGAAAGATGAGGATTGAGGAACTTCAAGTCATCGTGGAGTTGTTCGTTGACCAAGAGAAATTGTTTCGATATCTTCCGATATGTCCTTAAAATCATCTATCTAAAGAGTCTTCTACGAAAGCTGTCCACAACTCTACCTTTCAATATTTAAATAGGCTTTACATCTGAAGGACAAAATATTTTTTAGAAGTTATTGAAACTGAATGAATTAGAAGTTATTGTGACTGAATGTCTCTAAAAGAAAGGAAGAATAGAAGGAAGCAGTGCCATACAACTCTTACAGATTTGTTTCTCTTTAAATCGATTTATCTATATGTAATACCTAGTTTAATTGAAATTCCTTAACATTCTGAAGTCAAATATTTTAACTTAAACATTTCTTGTAACATCCTGATACTACTGATAATGTTTTATAAGTTCAAAGTATCTATTTATTATTTTCCATAAGTCACCCAGATCCTGCTTTCTCATATTACTGAATTGTCATTTTGGACCTGACTCTTGTTATGTCCATGCAAACTATTCAGGTCTTCATTATATATTGAGCAAAGGCTCCTAATTTCTCCTTTTGAACTCATCAAGCTTTAGTTTGACTGATTGTCTTCTATGTAGAGACGGATTTATAATTGACTCACATACTTACCTGCATTCTCTATTCCCAACAAAAGGCCCAAGAGCACTTTTTTATGTTGATATTTTTGTTGAATCGTGTAGAACTGTGTGAAGGATTGGTGTTAAATAGAATGAAGTACTTGTCGAACATGTACAGTTGTTGAGATATTTCTACAGTTTTGTGCTTTTTTAGGTAACTAATCACTCTCTGCAGGTGCGTGATTATAGAAAATGTCTGCCTGGACAAGGAAGTTGTGGTAGAGATTGTCCTGTTGTGAAGAAAATTCGGCTTTGTATGTCTCTAGAAAATGTTGTCAAGGATATTCCTCTCCTAGCAGATGATTCTTGGACATATAGCGATCTAATGGTTAGCATCTCAGACCTCTAGTTATTGGAAAGAGCAGTCTTCTTACCAAGATTTTTAACATATCTAAATATATTGATTTGTTGCTTCAGGAAGTTGAGGCCCGAATAGTTAAAGCCATGCAACCAAAACTTTATTTAGACCCTACTCCAAATATAGACAGACTTTGTGCTGATCCATGCCCTAATAAGGTACTCCCTATTTGCTTACATCATCTTGGAAACAGAATGTTGTCAAAAAGTCAGTTATGGAGACCAATGGACTATCTCGATTCTTATTTTCCCCCTTTTGCAGCTCAATCTTGGTATCGGAAGAAAGAGACCATGGCAGACTCCGGAAGTGACCGTCACATCCAACAGCCAAACTTATGGAAAGAAAGTCTGCATTGATGGGGTGTCTGTGAATGATAACCACAAACCAGAGGAATCAGGAACTGTATTAGGCAATGTAGCGATGCAGGGCATTCCAGAGAATGCTGCAGCTCAACTTTTATCGAGTGGGATTCAAACTATACGATCTAATAATTTTGCACAGGAAAACGCAAGATCGATGTTACCTTTGCAGTCCCAGAATAAGTTTCAACCTGCTGTTAACTTCCCAGGCTTCACGCATGATTGTGGAGCTGGATCTCCTGCAAGCTTTGCTGGTGCCAGTGCCAACATTTCTTCACCCCAGAGCTTGATGGGTTCCTTCACCGACACTCCCAATAGTAATGTTGCTCTTCCAGGCAAAAGAAGTAACCAAGATGCCCAAATAGCAACACCGCAGGGACTGAAGAGACCAAAGCAAACTCAAGGTGGAATACAAGGCACCCAACAGCAACAACTGAATTCTCAACTTGTTGGTGTAAATGCCCAAGATATAAATTGGAAAAATCAACTGATACTTTCACAGTTAGATGCGAGCAGGAGCCAGTATAATACTGTTGGCCAAAGATATCCTCCCCATGCAATGAATAATGGTTCTAACCAAGAGGCAGGCACAGGCATTTATCCTAGTCAGCAGGGCATGAGATATGGTCCCAAGGAAGAGCAGACCGATGCAGAAAAGCTGGATGCCAAGGATGCTTTGCAAGTTATGACTAGAGAACACAATGCATTGGATCAGCAGCTATCACGCCCTCAGCATCTAGGACAACAGCCATCGGTGAGAAACCATCTTCCACCACTTACACAGTGGCATAACTCCAGATTGCTAGTTGATAAAGATATTAGAAAGGATGATATGTTTCAGAAAAGGAAAGCATTGACTGCCCCTCTTGTCTCTTCTGGACCCATGGTTCAATCTCCTGTATCATCAAAATCAGGCGAGATTTCTAGTGGTTCGGTTTGTCAGTTCAGTGCTGTTGCTGCGACTTCAGCACTAGGATCACAGAAGGCAACTGCAAATTCTAATGTTGTGGCCAGGGCCCCATCTGCTGCTTCGAGTCCTAATGATTCAGCACATCGGCAACCCCAAGTAAAAAGGAAGTCAAATTCTGCCAATAAAACACAAATCATAAGTGGAGTTGGGTCTCCTGCCAGTGTAAGCAACATAAATGCTCCACTCAATGCTAGCAGTCCGTCAATTGACACTGTTCCAGTGGGCGATCAGGTTGAGAGGTTTGCGAAGATTGATATGGTGACTAAAAGGTATGAACAGCTAGGAATACCATCAACTTTAAAAAACAATAAGAAAAGAACCAACTGTGCCTATCATTTCTCATTAAGTCTTCTATATAATTTGCAAAGCATGAAAAGTGCAATTAAACTTTTGATACTTGAAATATTTTCTATTGTTGCTGTAATGTGTTTAAGTTTTGATAATTATTTGAGAGAACATCTCCTATAAAGGCATTATGGAGGTTGTTCACTTAACTACTTTCGAACTTCAGGAGATTGCTAAAAGCCTAAATAGGAACTAGTGGAGGATATGCTTAACTGCATTAAACATTTTGTTTATAAGCTGCTATTGCTGGAGTCAGATAAGGGATGAGAATGGGCGGGCCCAGGGGCCGCCCTTTGAGCCCGCCCATGCTCATCCCTAATTATTCTGTGAGATAGAGGCTGTCTGGGGTTTTAGGATGCTAGTAGCTATAGGGTTTATAAATGAGGTAGAGTTTCGGCATAGAGAGTTCAGTCTCGACTTTTGCTTTAACCTCATTCATAGATGAGTAACACTGCGAGGTTTTTTATTCCGTTCTATCTAGTTATTGTCGTAGTTTTTGTTTTTTATTTTAGCAGCTTACTTTATAATTATAGGCCAATACATACAGGGATTTTGCAATTGTTATATTGGATTATATCTAAACTGTCCTGTTGGGACCTAGGAAGTAAGTTTGCATGTTTCTCAAATCCAGCAGGGCCCAGCACCATGTATGTGCAAGTTATAAAAAGGAAACACAATATTTTCCATTTGGTATATATATATATATATATATATATATATATATATATATATATATATATATATCTTTCGATGTTATTAACCAAATTTTCATGTTGGAAATTTGGTCAACAAGTGTAAATCTACTTAAGTGCAAGGAGCCCAATAACATAAATTATTCAAAATTACAACGGTATTAAAAAAATTAAGCATATCAACCAAATGGTAATCATTTTGAAGGACATCAGACTAATATTTGGTAAATTCTCCGACTTATGGAAATGTACCTGAAGGCGTTGCATGTAGAATGGTATTAGTTCCAAGTATGCAAGAAGTCTTGATGGGCACATATTGAACCCCATTAAACAGTAGAATCCTAACTAGGGATTTAGTTTCAATTATTCTAATAAATAGGCTCTGAAGGTTCTTACTTGGTAATCTAGTGATATTGCTGTAGTCATAAAGGATAAACCTTGACACAGGCATGAAGGATTAATATGCATAAGCACGAAAAGCTTATTGGTGTTATATGCAAGAGATTTACCCATTATAGAAGCACCGTTCCGGCAGTGCAGTCAAATGTGATGAACGTTAATGTGGTATCTTTTGGTATGCTTGCTTAATTTGCAAGATGTCAATTCAGGGGTAAATTAGAGTTACATTTATTGAAGCCAATGGGACCTTGTGCAATAGGTATGATTGTTGAAGACAATTGTGGAAGCTAGCGAGATTGCATGATGATTTATCAGCAATTAATACATTTAAGAAGTACTCTCTAGAACGTTGATCCTGATGCTACAGATATAGCTGTTAAGGATACACCATTTGAAGTTTAACGAATATATTTGATGTCAGGTCACCATTATAATGTAACAACAACAACAACTAAGCCTTTTATCCCAAGAAGTGAAATCTTTTAAAATAAGAGTCTATTGGCCAACTTCCAAGAAGTGAAAAATCACATCAATCCTTGGTTGCTTCAGCTTTAACACTTTAACTGCGTAATATATAAGGTCTAATAGATTTTCGTTGAACACCCTTTTTTGTGTCCATAGTTTCCTTCTATCGCCAGTAAGAGGGTTGATGTCAAGTAGACAACTGATCTTTCATGGAGCCTTCTCAATTTGGAGTTGTGCTTTTAGTCCAAAGCTTCCTCATACAGGAATTTGACACCAGTTAGAGGGTTGATGTAGAGTGTTCTCAATTTGGAGTTGTGCTTCATACCCACCTTGTGTGCTAGATAGACTCAGTTCAAGTGTGATGTTCTTTAGTTTGTACCCATACTTTCTTAAATACACTATACACATCACAGAGTTTCATCAATTTCTGCAAAACTTGAAAATTAAATCATGAAACATAGAAACTAAATATCAAATTAGAACATTGAGATAAAAAGAAGTGATAAACGTAAATGATTACGAACCTAGATTCATTTGTTTTCTTTTATCTGAAAGACAGTTATTATCTGCCATCCGATAGGGCTATTCATGAGCATCTCGATTCGTTATGCTTCTTTTATTGAAAGATACTTCATAGGCACTAGGTACTGAGGAGAATCATATAAAAGAGAGACAGAGAGAGGGAAGATATGGCTAATTATACTATATGTAATTTTGAGTTAGTCTGTTTATTCCATACATATTTTAAATTCAGCTGTTCTATGGATTCCATATCAAACAGATATACACTAGGATAACATAGATCCTATATATAAAAAATTAAAAAGGTTAAGTTAAAGCAATTTACTTTCCAGATGAAGGATCTAGAAACCCAAAGGGAGAAAGTTAACAAGGATTTATTCATTTTGTCATTACTTCTATTTTAGTACTCCACTTCAGCACCAGACTGTTTTGAAATAACTAGTTATAAGGAGCAAAGTTATCATGACAATAGTGATCCCGTAACTTACCACTGGTTGGAGGTCAGATTAGAAAGTTATGTAATCCAACCCCTGGAGGAACTTGATCCACTTCCCAAACCTAATGGGGTCCTCTTACAGTGAATAATTAGAAATTGCTGAAAGTAGGAGTCCCTACTTCCTGAATACCTAGAATTTGATCCTTATTTTGATTTATAATGAGGGAGAAATATCCAGAATTGTGAATATGTTATATTTTGTGACTTGTCTCAAAGAACTCACTGGGAGGGTCATTTCTTGCCATTTACCTATTAAGAGGAGGAGGTTCATGAAGGTCGTTAAATTCCTCATAGACATGTCATTATGACGTAAATAAAAATAAGGACGACCACATGTCATTTTTGATATTCATGGTAAAATTGGGCGATATTAGATATAATAGCCATATATATCAGGAATGCCCTATTATTAAGGTATTAAGCAGCCTCTATAATCACTCTTTTTATCTGTTTAGGAAATTTTTTCTTTGTCCTATTTCTTGTATATAGAGATTGGGATATCGAACATCTGAGAGTGAGGGCAATAGCTATATTAGATGATGTTCAAGTAACTACTGAAAAAGTATAGAGTTTTTAATTAGATTTTAGTTCTTAGATTGTTAACTTTTGGGTTATATATTTATTTTATATTGCTTTTAGGCAAGGTTTACAATCTCGAATATAATATTTATATCAACCGATAGTTTCTGTTATCGAGAATCAACAATATTCGATGTATACATTGTCAATATCGGTAAAATATTGACAATATTAGCAATACCATCACTAAATTTATGGGGTCTATATCATATTTGATACCTCAAAATACAGTACGTTGTTCGTATTTGCATACAGTATTGGCCAATATTTGAAATCTTGGTTTTAGGAGTTATATATATGTATATATGTAGATATGTATGTATGTTTGTATTTATGCATATAGTGACTATGATACTATTGACAAATTTGAAACATAGATCTTGTCAAGTTGAAACCAATGTTTAAAGTAGCGATAACGGTAACGTAACGTTTTGTCTCTGTTAGGTTATGTCGCATATAATGTAATGCATAACGTAGGTGATGCAATTTCCTACTTATTTAATAAAAATAAATATAAACTATATAAAATAATTTCTATAAATTTAAATATAAATTTAAAATGTCTAAAAAAAAGAATATAAAAACTATTTTATAATCATAATCTATTCTAATTTTATATTAAATTTTACAATAATTTTCACATTTATCTTCATAAATTATATTAAATCTGCAACCATAGTTCCAGTCATCATTTAAACAAGAAAATAATATTTCAATTTTTCATTTCAATTCCAATTATTATTATTGCTGTAATTTATATTTTGTAATGATCAATTTATCTTATTTGTAATTGTTGATTTCAGTTTAACTAAAAATTTAATATAATCAATAAGTAAGATATTTCAGCAATCGGAGAGGAATTACAAGCGAACAAGAAAACAATCACAAATTAACAATTTAGTAATTCCACGAGTAATCAAACAAACAACTAATCAGATAATAAAATTATAACAATTCGCTAATAATCAAAATTATACTCAACAATAATATAGAAATTACTAAAAAGATAATTGTAAATAACGTAACATAATGTAATTTAACGTAACATAACATTATGTAATATAACGTAAAATAACATAAAAAATGTACTGTTACGGTGCATTGAGTTATTTCCAGTTGTTACGTAGCACTGGGGTTCCGTTAGGTTACGTAACGCAATATAACGGGTTTCATAACGCGTTATTTTCAATATTGGTTGAAACTATATGTTAGAGCACAAAAAATCAAAATTTAATGTGTGGATGTGATCTATTATATTTAAATAGTATAAGTACAAGAGTTTATATGTTTAAAAAAGAAGTTTTCTTCGTTGATTAACACCTTAAGCTATGCTTAAAATAGCATGAAAAACATAAACATTGGACGATCATATAATCCGTTGGTTAAAAAAAAACATCTTTAAATTATGTTTAAATTTTTATTTTGGCTATTTACCTACAATTTCTTCTTAATAGAATCAAGTTTCAAATCCTTGATGATATCCTAGTATCCTATGGTTTCATATGGTGATCTATTATGTTTAAATTTTTATTTTGGCTATTTGGATATAATAGATCACATCCATATGTTTGTGTTTTAATTTTTGGTGTCTTGACCTACAGTTTCTTCTTAATAGAATCAAGTTTCAAATCCTTGATGATATCCTAGTATCCTATGGTTTCATATGGATGTGATCTGTTATGTTTAAATTTTTATTTTGGATATTTGGATATAATAGATCACATCCATATGTTTGTGTTTTAATTTTTGGTGTCTTGACCTACAATTTCTTCTTAATAGAATCAAGTTTCAAATTCTTGATGATATCCTAGTATCCTATGGTTTCATATGGATGCGATCTATTATCTCTAAATAGCCAAAGTACAAAAATTTATATAATTTAATAATGTTTAATTCATGTGATTATGTCCTCACAGTATTTATGTTTTATCGAGCTAATAACTATTTTTAGACGATCATATTCTATGGTCTTGATCAATGAATAAAAATTCTTTAAATCATATAAATATGAGAATGTGAGATTTTTGTTATCCCTCTAGTTGACTTTGGCTGGGAAACTCTAGCCATCGTTTACGTTATATGTATACATATGTACATATATTTCATATTAGGTTTTCCACCTGGAATTATTGGGCGATTGGTTAATGCCTGCGGTTGAAGTTTTCCTTTGTTGTTTCTTTAATGTGTGATGTGCTATTGGGTGTGAAAAATTCAACTCTAGTGTGTTGTCGGACCTAAGGTGTGAAGCCTTCACCTACTCTTATCTTTGTTTTTTACTCTCACATGATTCCCTTTTGTTTCAATAGTCATCTTTGTGCGGAATCTGAGCTGGAACCAAAACAGCCTTTGAACTGTGCTTTTTTGCCGATATGAACCCAATTACAAGTCAAACCTGTATCAACCCTAACACCCCAAACCTTCATCCTCTTAACCCTAATTTCTTGCCAAATCAAATCAGTCCCTTCCCTTTTGTTCTTAACCTCTAATTCACCTGAAAACTTCTTTCCTTCCTAAAATCTGCAATAACCGTGATGTTTTCTACTCAAAATCCCTTCTCAAACCCCAAAAGCTTGCAGATTAACAGACCCAAGCAACATAAAAGTTCAGTTATGTTTGGTGCTGCGTCAATATTCTATATCTATTATAGATGCCTATATAATACTTGTCCACTGAAACCATCTGCCAATCTGGTCTTATATCTTGATGCATAATCCTCTTGAAAACTAAATCAGAGTGTTTCATGAAATGTAATGATTACATGTATTTAACCTATCCATTACTCAACTTATGTTTGGTTACTTTCCACAATATCTTTCAGAAAACAAAGCATAAAAGATGAAGGAACGATTAGGTATTTTGCAAGTATGTGTTTATGTATCCAATTAGGGAGCTTAAATTTTGCACCTGTTCCAAATTTCATCAAGTTAATTTTCAGCTTCTAATTGATTACTTTCTTAGCAATACCGTCTCCACTCATTGCAGTTTCTTATCACTAGTTTTGGTTATTTTTTTGATATGTACTGGCTGTTTCACATTTCTCCAATTTGTCTTGCTGATAACATGGTTGGCATTATATTATTCTGTTGTTCCAACTTTTTATCATTCTGATACTTGGTTTTCAGATACCAACTAAATGTCAAGAAGACGAAAATTGACGAGTATCCTGCAAAAAAAGCTGTAGGATTACCAAGTCAGCCTCTTGCAGTCTTTCTCCGTGATTCCTATAATGCTGATGATTTCATTGACGAAATGAAACCAGTATCGAGGTCATTTGTTGGTGGGAATATTAACACCTGTAAGACTAGAACGATAGAATTTATGCGTACCGAAAGCAATCAAGGTCCGTTATGCTACATGCTAATAGTAGACATGGTTGTCACTCTTTGTATCTGACAATTTTATCTTTTGATTCTTGACTTGGTATAATTTTCTCTAGCTATCAAGCGACGATTAATTTTGTTGGAGAAGCCCTTTGATGGAACGGTAAATATGCAGTATGGGGATGCTGATGCCTCTAAGGTTCCTAGTGGTCGTGATTGCATGCTGACATTGCCCACCAGTGTAAGTTCCTCTATCCCAACTTTTATGCTGTGGTTGGTTGCATTTGGGTGGGGAGAAAGTAGGAAAGAAACCCCACCTTTATAAAAAGTTAATTTTCACTATCTTCAACTTTGGAAGTATGGTTCTACAAAAGGCAATTTCCTTCTGCAAACCTTGCCACTTCCTCTCAATGAGACCTTTATTTATTTTATATTTTTCTGTTTACTTATGTTTTGAGTGGAAATCGAGTGGAAATCGAGGCCTTTACTAGTCTGGTGAATTCTTCTTTTATCAATGAGGCAAGTCCTCCCTCCCAACCAATATTTTCTAGGTTTTATTTCATGCTCCTCTTTTTGAATAGGACAGGCCAACAACTCTTGGCCTGTCCTATTTGAATTGAAAAAATAAAAAATTTATTTTTAATTCAAATTTTTAAATATGACGGATGAAGAGCTAGTCCATGGGCATGTTCATTCTCATCCCTACTGGTTCTGCATGGATATATCACCAACTCTATTGTGTTGAGGCTAGGTTGACAATCTGTTGTTAAGTAGAATTTGGTTTCCTTCCGTTGTTTGGAGGTGTCTCAATTCCGACCACTTTTTGATGGCTAAGGCTTGTATGGTGACGACAGGTTCCGAGTTTACGAAGTGGTTTCAGGCTTGTAGGATGACGACAGGTCTTATGCTTGAAAAGAAGTTTTCATGTTGTGTAACTTGACATTCCTCTATTAATTTTAGTTAACCAACTTGTTCCATTTTCCTCAATTAGAACAAAAAGCAGCTGAGGAGAATCTCTCGCTGTATCTATGTATGTTCATGCGTAGATCTAATCATTCAAATTTTTTTTATCTTTCAGAATCATGCTGATCTGCTGGCTGCTCAATTTTGTAAATTGGTAAGTGATGTGTTCCTAACTTCCACTACATATCTAAGATGTCAACTTCATTTAATTTTAGTTTGCGACCCTACTTTTCTTCCTCAGATAGTAAAGGAAGGGTACCAAAAAATCGATGATCAAGTACATACCTTAGCAAACCACTTGGGTTCAGCAGCTCCTAGCATTCTCACAATGGTTCATGGAATCCCGTCAGATGCTGCTGCACCAGAAATAAAGCAAGAAGTGGCTCCAGGTCTACCAAATATATCAGGTCAACCTAATAACACTAATATTGGCATGGGGTCCCCGAATCCGTCCCAGAATCTCTCTGACAGCCCACGGATGCTAGCTTCGGGAAGTAATAGCCTGGTCTTACCAATGTCCCAAGGCTATTTTCAAGGAGCTGGGATGCCTCCAAGGGCACAACTTGATCAGCCACTTCTTCAACATCAGCAACAGATACAGCAGCAGCAGCAGCAGCAGCAGCAGCATATGCAGCTGCAGCAACAGTCCCAGCAGCAGCTTCCACATTCTCAGATCCAAAGATCATCGTCAATGCTTTCACAAAGTCCTCTCTCTCAGCTAATGGGTCAAAACTCGAACCTTCAAATGAATGCCAATCCAATGATGGCAAACCAGCCCGCTGCTCATCTTCAGCTCCATATGATGCACCAGCAACAGCAGCAGCAACATCAGCAACAGCAGAATCCGATGCAGAGGAAGGTAATGATGGGTCCCAATGCACCTATGGGAGGTATGGCAAACACCAACATGGTTGGCCTGGGCGGGGTTGGCAACATCATGGGAATGGGTGGTCTCCGTCCTATGTCAGGCTTGAGCGGTATGGGGCCTAATCAGATGAACCTGGGCTCAATGTCCAGCTTTGGCACTGGGATTCGGCCAGGCTCTCTATCGGCCGGCCAAGCTTCTGCAATGGCCCAGAAGCTGAAGCAGGTCCAGCAAAACAGGATGGCTGGCATGTATGGTGGTCAGGCTGCAATGGTTGGCAGCATTCCTAGCTCTGCTGGTCTGTCTATGCTGGGCCATGCAATGAACCGAGCTAACATGAAACAATTGCAGCGGGGTGCCCTTGCACCCATGGGCCCGCCCAGAATCACAAATCCAAATTTCTACCACCAACATCAGCAATTGCAGCTGCAGCAGCAACAACATCAACAGCAGCAATTACAACAGCAGCAAATAACCACACCTTTGCAACAGTCTCAGGTGAGCTCCCCGTTGATGCAGCAGCAGCAATTGAATCAGCAGAGTGCAATGAGCCCACAGTTGAGCTCGGGTGCTCTACAGCAGCAGATGAATAATAATGTAGGGGGGAATGCAGGAGGCGGTGCGCCAGCTAGCCCGCAGCTGAGTTCACAGACGCACGGGTCAGTTGGGAGCATCACAAGCTCTCCGATGGAGCAGCTGCAGGGTTCCAATAAGGGTAGCAATATGTAATCTTATCACTTCTTCATTTTGTATTATGTGGGGGTGATTTAAATTTATTACATTATGGAAATAATTGTGACTCTGATATAAATAGAATAATTTTTTTTATATAATTTCCATTTGAACCTTAGAATAATGTAATACTTGGCAAGTACGGGTTTCTTTTTTCTTATTTCCCAGTAAACAATTACTTACTCACTGGTATTATTTATTATTCTTTTATGTGCTCACTAACTACTGAATAAGTATACAAAATGACTTAAACGAAGAAAATATTTTTCTCAAAAAGGTGAAAAATATATAAAAATATTAGATTAAAAAAAGGAAAAAAAAATAAATTTTCTTGGAGAAAGAAAATGATATTCTTCGATATTAATTGTTATTTTTATGTGCTATTTTATTAATGTAGGTTATAGATGATGATTAACTCATGCAAAAAAGGAAAAAAAAAAAAATCTTTACATGTTAAAAATTATTTTAGTAGAAAAGAAATATTTTGAAATAAATACTAATAGTTTATTGACTTGCTGATTTTTTTATAATTGGTTATCAGAGAAATAATGTGTACTACTAAAAATGGAATTAAATTAAATCGAATTTATAAATTTTTTTAAAAAATTAATAAATTGTAAGTATTACTAATAATAAAATAATGAGTCGGGACTTCACTACTAAATCCGAACTTGCTGAGTTTGGATTTTGGTCGTTCTAGGAATTATTTGCTCTTTATTTAGATTTACGAACTTTTTTTATTTCTTTATAACTATTTTGGAAAATTACGAGGAAAACAATAAGAGGGGAACCGAGGAATATTGACCTATTTTTGAGTTGCCTCAGAGTTTTGTCGAGCAAAGTGAAGAAAATTATTCTCTATTAGGATACTTTTATATTATATATACTTGAAAAAAAATTAACCCTTTCCAAAATATTTCGTGCTGAGCAAGAAATTTTATTGTTTGTATTAAGATTCGTCCGACTAGATTACACAAATTTAACGGTGAAAAAGAAAAGAAAGAAAGAGATGCAGATAATATAAGAATATAACAATATTCAGTTGAGAAATATTTTGACTTATATTCTCGAAGGAAATAGTCAACGAGTGTTATATTAATGGAAAAAAGATTATAATCAACCCTCTCTTGCTCTATTTGGTTGCTCTGGAATCTTTCTTTCTCTGATGGAGATTACAATTACAAGGTGTTTATAGAATATGACAAAAAAGTTATAATTTATCTAAATATTCTTATTTTCTATGTAAACGAATAGAGGAGATCATACTATTGCTATTATCGGAAACATGACAAGTATTTGACCATATCCGAGATTTAGTTTCCTTTACATAGTTCTTGTATCTGAAAACCCTTCCTCGACAGATTTATCATGAGCCTTTGCCATAGACCTAAAGTGTATGAATCTATATATCAATATAATCTCTACTTCTATATGTCGAGCTCTTCGAATAGACTCTGTCTCTGCCGACTTGATATATATGTCTTACATGTTATATGCTACTTGGTCATATTAAAGGTGACATGTTGCACTGTAGAGAGTGATTTAGTATTGGTTCTTTGAAGAAGATGGGCAATCGAGAATGTTCTCCATGCTCTTCTTCATTTCATTTGATGGTCGTTTTGGGGAAATTAGGGAAGACTTAAAGCAATCTTCCTAAGAAGTCTAGTACGAGAGAAATAGTAGAATTTTCAAAATCACCTTCGAAGGCTTGTTCATGATTTATTTTTATTGATACTATCTTATGAGCAAGTTTGCTTTCAGATTGGAAACACCTTCAGCCATCGAATAACATAGTTGATGGGGAGTCCCCTTTGTTGTTGCTACTAGATTACCTCACAGATACAGACACGATGATGACTGATGAGGCTCACACAGTAGAGAGCCATTTGCAAAAAGAGTGACTAGTTGTTAGAAGTGGTTTTTTTAATAGCTAAAATAGTGGGTGATAGCCGCCCGCGTTCGATTAAAATCACTTAATAAAACCTGCTACAAATAGAGTTTATATGGCATATTCTCCTATGGAGAGGTAATATATGTACATATTATGGAAAGAAAAATATAAAGTATGCACTAATTGCCAGCGTAGTCATTGGGATAGTCAACATAGTGGTGGACCTGGTGGTGAGTTGGTCACTCCTGGTCCTCTTGCCCTATGTGGGGGTAGGAGTCTGGGCCTCCGCAATCACCTCTTCGGTAGTGGTTATGTCGGTATCTATCTTATGCTGTAGCTCCAGTCCCCTCCGTGCCTCCTGTCTAGTGGACCAAGTTCATGTTCCTCTGCTCCCTCTATGGCGGTACCTGTCCACCATAAAATATCATCATAAATAGCAGTTAAGAGATTCCACACTCTACTATTCTCGCCATGTATTTTGAACTTCAGTTTTTTTTTGTGTGTGACAATATTTTTATATACAGCATGCCGTAGTTTGTGATCTGTTTTACTATTGCTGATTAATAGAACGCAAAGAGCGTTTGCTTGCTATTACGATTTTAAAAAGAACTGTCTAAGAATCTACAAGAAGTAAAAGATAGTTAACTTTCTTTTCCCTAGGGTAGGTTAGAGAAAAACCATCATCCATGATTGATGCAACACCTAACAGTAATAAATCTTTGAATGAAAACCCCATAATACTCAACCATAATTAGTTTATTAATTAACGGCATGAATAATTAGTTGCCCATCCTTAATTAAATCCTTAAGTAGGCGATTATGGGGGGTTTAGGTGAATATATTCGCACTTATTGATTGAATTTGGTGGAAATGCTGCCATAATTCTAATACTTAATTAAAACGTCATAATCTTAAGCGCGGGACTCACGGTCCTTAAAATTATTGACCCACTGTCTACCATCTTTACTTGTAGTATAAAATTATATTAGATTAGAGTTCCTTGTTAAGTCACCACGAAGGCCCAAAAAAAGAAAAAAAGAAAAAGAAAAAAATTTATTTTATATTGATGTAAATTATTAGCTTCCACCAAGTTTAGTTTCTATATACATTCATATTATGTTTGAACTAATTTATTGATTAGCTAATTCTTCTCTAATATAAAATAACTTCTAAATCTAACTAAGTTCTAAATTTATTTGTTATTCATAAAATTACCAGAAATTCACTAAATACCATAAAGTAACCCCCTTTTAATAATTCTTGCTGACTCGCGTTTTTTTTTTTTTAATAAAAAAAGGGATTTATTCAATTTTTATATTCTCAGTGGAGTCACGAGTGGCAAAATAACAATTTTTCGGAAAACACCCGGCGAATTGCCGCCGGCGGGTCGAAACAAATTAAGGCTATATATACATTTGATTATCTAATTCTCTCTAGAGTTCCCATTCTACCCCTACATCCGCCGGCGCAAGCCCCCGTTAAAATCCCACAGCCTCACCACGCTACCGTCAAGCGCCGTCAAGTCCACATGACGGTACCATTCTGTAATAACCCTTAATTTTTATTAGACATAAATAAATAAATAAACACAAATAAATATGACATTTCATCTTTTATAACCTCCAAAACTTTTCATTTTCTAACCTCCAAACTCTTCACTTCTCCATTATTTCAATAATGAAACTCCCATCTTTAATTCTCAAAATTAAACTCCCTAATTAAACTAAAACCTTTCATATTTTAAACTCTCCAAATTAATCTAAAACTTTTCAAATTTCATAACTCCTCAAACTCTTAAAATTCCATAACACCTCAAACCCTTTAAATTCTATAACTCCCAAAACCCTTCATATTCTGTAACTCCTAAATCCAATCCTATATAAACCCCTAAATCAAAATACATTTCACTCATTCTAAAAATCATTCTCTAACATTCTAATCTCTCTCTCCCTCATCGCGCCCGAGCCATCTTCAATACCACCGCAGGAGCCACCGCCAGAGCCGCCGCCACTTCACCAGAGAAGGATTACTCCATTGAGCGACATCGGGAAACAAAATCCAGGTGAGTTATTTTTGGACTCACTAAACATGCTAATTTTTCTTATAGAAATATTACTTCAATTATATCATCTAAATTTGTGATTATAAATACTATTTCTTTATATTGTTAGAATTTAATTTGTAGAAGCTAAATGTGTTATTACAAGTGCAATCATTGACATATCTGTTATTTCTTTATGATGTTAGAAATTAAATGATTACTTGTTAAATTACAGCCTGTAGTTAGGTTTTTAATAAATCATAAAAAAGGCTATAATCGTGGAAACATCCTGTTTGTGATATCATTCTATATCGGTGTCTAGAAAAGTTTTGTATGCTGGTTCTCTAATTAAGGAACGTGCAATGCACGGAAAACCTCCCAGCATTCATACACTGGCCTGGCCGATATCTGTATGATATCTCAAATCAGTAAATCCTTGATATAACCAATTGTGATTTATTGAATAAAATATAAAACGGATTCTATAAATTATGTTGTTAACAAATTAACAAAATCTAATTGAAATATTGTACCCGAAATTCAATATACAAGTTATGAAAACCAGAATTTAGACATGCATGTACTATACTTAAATGACACTGGGTTGGGGGAGAAACTGAGTGATGGAAATATACTCTGTTTCGGTTGTAAACTTGTTAAGTTGTACAACTGAATATTTCGCACACCATGGGTGCGTGATGATTTGCTGGATCATACCTGACTATAATTCATGTTTGCCTGACGGCAGGTCCGACTCAGCACCGGACAATCCTGTGACCATTTCCTGGGTCTGTACAGGAAACAATCGAAACAGTTGTATCCCATCAGTTAGCTTTTCCAATTACATGATATCTTAGATAAAAATACCCCTATTATAGAGTTGACTTTACTAAAATGATAAACTTGCTATGATTGTGACCATACTAAAAGATATTTGCTTTAACCTGTCACTTAATATTATCGTTAATTATGGATTTAATGTTTTTCTAAGACTTGCATTATTATCATGTTAGACATAATTATTACATCACATTTTTCTGTATTTATTGTGTTGGTCGCTATCTGACGACCTGGATATGCATGTCCAGTGACCAAGTTGAACCCTGTTGATCCTACCGCGGAAGACATAGAGTATTTTGCTGAAGTGACCGAATATCGGTAGTTATCATGTACTTAGTTTGTATTAAATGCAGACTTTTCATGTTCTTGAACCTATCATTCCTTAATGGATATTATCTAAAGTTATTCAGTATCGTCCTTCTGTTTTCTTTATATAATAGACTTCATGGATCAATGAATGTCAGTTTATTTATCTACGTGTATTTATTCTTTGTGGCTGTGATATTATAATTGAGGCTTTAGCATATTCAAACTGAATATGTTGCCGGTACCTGCTACACGTGCTCGTATACCGTATATTGGGAGCGGGGCGTGACACATTCCAGATACCCGCTCGTCCTTAGCTTAGCCCCCCGTCTCTCCCAGACCCACGTTGACGGCGTCTGCTTCACCCTGACGGCTTCAACCTCCTCGGCCGCTTCGTCCTCCTCTCTCTCCCAACCGTCGCCGTTATCTTCCACGTGGAAGTAGGCGGTGAACCGCCCTTTCGTCGCGCTACAGCTTCCCATATCCTCCACGTGGCAGCTCGGCAACGGCACTAACTTGCTCTCTGCGGGCCCCGCGCTACCGGTACGGGGAGCAGGTTTGGGCTTGGGCTTTCGGGGTGGGAATTCGGGCTGCGGTTGTGGCTGGACTTTGATGGGGAAGGACCCGACGATCCGGACCCGCCAGAGGCCCAGGACCGCGAATGCAACGACGAGCCAGGTCCATGTGGAGCCCGCGAGGGCGGCAGTGTATCGGAATGCGAGGGCCTCTAGATGGGAGCCCAGCAAGAGATGCATATGGGAAAGAGGGAGATTCAGAGGAGGGGTATTTCGGGAATGGAGGCTGTGGGCATATTTATAATGAGGGGGGAAATTCTATCTGGGCACGACATTTTACTCTTGGCATCTTGGATACTCTTTGCACTAAACTCCTATTTTGAAATACTATCATTTTATTTTCTGTGTCCAAATTTTTTTCCAAAAATACCTCTCATCTTTTTCTCTAACTCCTCACCCGTCCGATCCTATTATTATCCATTTCTGTTTGAATCGGGTGTTAGTTTAAGAGCAAACAAATATTTTGATCGGGTATTAATACCCGACCAAGAAACGTGCTGGTCGGGTATTAATATCCGACCAGCAAGCGAAGTCTCCCCTATAAAAGAAAGCTAATTAACGATAAATTTCAAAAAAATACTCATAAAATTTAAAAAAAATTCAAATCGTATCTTAGATTTGATCTCTGACACCAATTGCATATTGGAATTTTTCATTTGCATAAGAAAATTCAGACTCAAATTCCAAATCCAAATTTCACTTGTCATGGTGAAATTAAAAAATTTAAAATTCTTCTAATCTTTTTAGGAACGTTAATATAAAAAAATTTAAGGGGTCAAGAAATCAAATTGATGATTTTGTAGGAGATGTGTTTTTATTAAATACAAAAAAAAATTATTAGAGAGAAAATAGAGGAGGAAGACAATGAGTCGTAGTTCCAAATTTTAAAAAGTTTTAGTTTGGAATTTATAAGGGCAATTTAGTTCAAAAAAATAATAGCAAACTTGTAATTATTTATGAGTTTCAAAACTGTACGTCAAGAGTAAAATGCCGGATGCAAATAGAATTTCCCTAATGAGGGTGAGGGATACAATGGGAAATGCCAGAAACAGAGAAGCTATCTAAGCACACCACTTTGCTAACTGAGCCCACTCCCCAAAATTACAAATTTTTATAAATTTGTCATTATTTTTTTTTCCGGAGAGATTAATTTCCGAATGATATTAAATTCGTTCAAGTACTAATTCTCGAACAGTATGAAAACCGATCGGAGATTAATCTCCAACAGAGAAAGGTAGGCTCACTGAACAAAAGTGTGCTCATATCGAATTTGTCGTGTGAGAATTGAAGATTTATGTGGACACGTGCAACGTGGAGATTTTCAGATATATTGTTGGGTTTATTGGTGCTGAGTAATTAAGTATACTTGTTGCAATTAACACCATGGCTTTGCGTGAATATGGAAATGATTGGATCTTATTATGTGTACTTCTGAATTGCTTAACATTATAATCTTACCCATAAAAAAATATAGAGAAAATAAAATATTTAAAGTTATCTACAATAAAAAAAAAATGGGGGAAAATTACATGGAATATATATAACTAATTTTATATTGAGTGTGAATGGTTGCTGGGGTTACAATTGAATAAGATTAATTAGTGTTGGTTTAGGATGAGATTGGTTTCTAAATAATTAGCTCTCGCTTTGGATGGTAATGATTATATTAATAAAAGGTTTTGTAATGATTTTGCTTAAATTTTGGTTCTATTGATGTCATTGCTTACTTGTATGTGTTGGTAAAACTATATATTAAACAAAAGACATGATGACTTATAATTGATTTATAGAATTAACTAAAATCAAATAATGATTACACATCTAATTTTTAACAGGAAAATTTCTTTGAATTAATAGATCTTGGAGCAAAATTGCATAATCTAGACAAATTTATTCGGCCAAATTTGCCGGAATGAATTTAATCCAAAAACTTAAGGTAACAGGTAGATAATTTAATTTTGTATTTAAATCCATAATTTTTTTTTTATTTTATCTGATATGTAAATATACTCATATATGAACTCCTAATAGTTAGATAGTCTCAATTTTTTTGCGAAAACACAATAATATGACTAGATTTATAGAGTACTATAGAGATTTTTGAATTTCATATTCGTATATAAGGTGACAAATAAGTGTACTCAAAAGTTTAATGCACGTGAATTCGGAGTGCAGATGCTTTTACTAATGCATGTAAATGCTATTTTGATGTGCAACAGAGAGACTACACCCATTTACAGTTAGCAAGTTAAGGATGCAGTTAATTTTGTCTCATGTAACACCATTTGCAGCAAGTTGTAAGTTCAACTACAATTGATTCAAACATGAGAGTTGCATCAAATGTTGCATGTGAGTGTTATTGCAACGTCTATTTGCAGGAAATTCTATTTATGTACGGAAGTTTACTCTTTACGTCCAGATTACTCTCTATCCCAATCTCTCTTTTTAAAGCATCACCAATTTACTCTCTATGTCCAATTCTTTTTTTTTTTCCAAAACTAACCCTCCCTCTCACTCTCTCCTAATTTCGTCCGCAACTCAGTCCTAGCCTCCGCCCGCGTTCTATCAATCTCCCCCCTCTCTCTCTCTGAATTTCTTCTGCGACTCAACCGTTGCTACATCCCCATTTTAGTTGAGTTGGTTATTAATATATGACAGAAAAATATAGTGGTCAGGTATTAATACCCAACCGAAAATTAATCTGACTCCCGCTAACAAACAAAAAATTAGTAATACTAAATTGTAAACAAAAACGCATCAAAAATTAAGAATAATTTTAAACCGTACCTTCGATTTGTCCTCCGACATCAATTGCATGTTATATTTTTCCATATATTTTAAAAAACTCAAACTCTAAATCTTAATTTTTCTTATCACAGTGAATTCGAATAATTTAAAATTCTTACAAAATTTTTTAGGAACATAAATGTAAAAATTTTAGAAAGTCAGGGAATCAAATCATTGAGTTTGTGGGAGATGTACTTATTTTTAGATTTAAATACAAAAAGGGAAGTGCTTTTTTTTTTGTTTTAGCTGGAATAGAGAAAAAAACGATGACAGTTTTTTAAACTTTTAAGAAGCGTTAGAGATTTGGGATTTAAAATAGTAATTTAGTTAAAAAAGAAAATAACAAACTTGTAATTATTTATAATTTTAAAATATTTGTGTTTCATGCGTAAATATAAGTTCCCATGAATCCCATCTATTTGCAATGTTTGTGTATAACTTAAAAATTCCCATCTACTTGCTACCCATGTACAATATACAAGTCCAATTGTATCATTTTAAACAGCAGAATTGTGTTGAATGTTCTTTTATATTAAGATCATAACTTAATCCAAATTAAATTCTCCTATAAATATTGTTAGAATCGAACTTGGAATTATCTTATTGCAGCAGCACGAGATGCTATTATCCAAACTAACCCGCTTTCACTTACACTGAATGTTAATGCAACAGCACCACTTGCTACCAAAGGGAACAACAATTAGCAAGTTCTCTCTGTTAATAATCCTTCATCTCATTCAAATTAGATATTACAACCTATGTTTGTATTGACTGTCTCAATCAGCAAGCCACAAAATATTCTCAATTTGGTACCAACATGCGATGTAGCAAAATGTCCATGCAAAATGTCGAACTAGGCCAGGGCCTGGGCCTCCATCTCGGCCCGTACCATTCCTGCATAAACCCCTTGTAGATGTTGCTCGAGCAACGCATCATGGCTCCCAAACTCAACCACTGTTCCATCCCGAACCACGGCTATGCTGTTGGCGTCCCGTATGGTGGCTAGCCGGTGGGCCACGACAATGGTCGTGGCTCGCTTGGCGGCCCGTTGCAGGGCCTGCTGGACGAGCCTCTCGGATTCTAGGTCCAGTGCACTGCTGGCCTCATCCAGTAGCAGGACTCTGGATCGCTTCAACAGTGCTCTCGCTGTCGCTATCCTCTGCTTCTGGCCCCCTGATAGCTGGACTCCACGCTCTCCTACCTGTTGTTCATCAAATTTTTATCATTTGGATGTGCACTCTCATACTCAATTTGCAGTTAGAAAAAGAGTTACCTGAGTTTCATAACCTTGTGGCAGCCCACTGATGAACTTGTGTATCTGGGCCTCTTGGGCTACCTCTTCAATCTCGGCCCAAGAAGCGTTTGGGCTGCCGAACCCGATGTTCTCCCTAACGCTCCCACTGAAGAGGGCTGGTTCTTGGCCCACTAGTGCGCACTCCCTCCTCAGCCACTTCACATCAAGCTCCCTCACGTCCACCCCTCCCACCAGTACCCTCCCCTTGTTCGGATCGTAGAAACGTTGCACCAACCATATCACCGTCGATTTTCCACTACCGGATGGCCCGACAACGGCCACCATGCTCCCTGCCTTGGCCCTCATTGTGAACCTTCTCAGTACGGGCGCGTCGGGTCTCGACGGGTAGGCGAATGTCACCTTTCTGAGTTCCACTTCTAGTGCTTGCCCTCCCATGAGGCCCACGTTTCGTTTCCCTGGGTCGCTGCCTATCAGGGGCCCCCGGCCCATTATGGCCATCACTCCGTCAATTGCAGCGGGTGCATTTGAAGTGTCCGGAGCCAAGCCTGCAAGTTGGCCCACTGAGAACGAGCTCAGGACCAAGATCAAAAATATCTTGTACACGTCTCCGAAGTCCATATACCCTTTCTTAATAAAAAGAGCGCCGGCCAATAAAGTCACCGTGTAGGCCACGTACATCGCCCCCTGCGAGAGACCAAGGGCTAGGCCCATGATTTGCGATTGCCTCATGGACTTGCTAGTGGGCTCCAACAGGGCCTGATTGAAGGCGGACACAATCCGGTGTTGGGCCGAGAGGACAGCGACCGTTCGAACGTTGGCGATGGCTCCGGAGGCCACGTTGCTGGCCTTGGCAAATGCAGTGTTGTCCACCTTACCGCCAACGTTGATGAGCAAGGTGAGGTAGCTGGCGCCGAGGGTGAAGGGCGTCATCAGAAGGGCAACGATAGTTAGCTGCCAGCCTATGAGGAAGGACGCCGAGAGGCCTGCTGCCGCGGAGCCCAAGGCCATCAAGAGAACTGAGAGGCGATCACCGAGGATTGCTCTGAAGGCAGTGCAGTCGACAGCGAGTCGGCCGATAAGCGAACCTGCGGAGTTGGACTCGAGGTCGAACCACCCCGGCTCCCGCCGGAGGATGGCTCGAAATAGGCGATCGCGAACCCGAATGGTGAGCCTAGTCCCTGCCCATCCACAGAAGCCCTGTTGACCAGTCATAGTCACAATGCATCCTATGCCGAGGCCCACTATGCCCAGTGCCAAATGGCCCACGTCTCTCTTCAACTTTTCAGGTTCCTTCACAGAGAAGTATATTTCGAGGGCCTGGCCCAATAGTAGAGGAAAGATGGAAAGAATTGCGCCCGCATTGACACCCAAAAGGAAGCCCAAGAGGAGGAGTGGGAGCTCCGGTCTCTGAAGCTTCCATAACTCGAAGGTGTTGAATTTTGTAGTCCTCTTCTGGGCCTTCGCCAATCCTTGAACGTCTATTGCTTCGACAGAGTTGGAATACTGTGATTTTGATACGTCAAGGTACTTGGATGTGTCGACTGCGCTGAAAAAATGGACCGGGCTGTCCTGCCGCGCAGGCCGAGACAAGTCGTTGGCAGCTGCGAGCTTGAGAAGGGAAGCATATGGGCCTGAACGGGCTGCAAGGTCCGAATGGCTGCCGGACTCGACCACCAACCCGCGGTCGAGAACCGCGATGGTGTGGGCGGATTGGACGGTTGAGAGGCGGTGGGCAATGACGACGGTGGTCCGACGGTCGGAAATACGTTCGATGGCCTTTTGGACGGCAGCTTCTGATTCGGGGTCGAGGGCACTAGTTGGTTCGTCAAGGAGGAGGACTCGGGGGTTGCGGATGATGGCACGGGCGAGGGCGATACGTTGTTTTTGGCCACCGGAGAGCTGGGCACCGCGATCACCAGCCTGTGTTAAAAATTTTCACATCAGCTTGTCTTGTTTGTAGAAGACTGCCGCGCTACAATTTGGCTATCGTTACCTACCTGAGTATCGTATCCTTGAGGTAAGTTAGCGATGAAAGTATGCGCATCTGCAGCAACACAAGCATCGATTGCTTCCTTTTTAGTGCCATTTTCTTTTCCCATCATCACATTCTCTAGAATTGAAGTTGAGAAAAGAATTGGCTCTTGACCAACCATTCCTATTTGGTCTCTCAACCACTTCACGTTCAGTATCCTTGCATCCTGACCGTCAAAAAATATAGTTCCTGCACGAACACATTATCAAACGGTCGGTCAAGATTCATTGGAAAACAAAATAATTTTCCTCAACTCTCAGCTCTAATTTTGGAGCTTTGATATAATGACACGGTCTTCAAAATATTACCAAAGCAACTCATGGTTCAAATCCTATCCGTCATGCAAAATATCAAAACACCGAAATTATGTTAAGAGTTGAGGAAGCTAAAGCTCGTATAATTTTTGTGAGTCCAATTACCTTGATTGGGGTCGTAGAGCCTCGCTATGAGCGCGAAGATGGTAGATTTTCCACCACCACTAGTTCCAACCAAGGCCAGAGTTTTTGACGGAGGAATGGTGAGGTTGAGCGACTGGAGGACAACCGCACGAGGGCGTGAAGGGTAAGCGAAGGTGACATCTCGCAACTCAATCTGGCCTCTAACCGATGACAGTTTCCGGCCGTTGGAACTGTAGGGGTCGACCGCAGGGACTCTATCGATGATCTCAAACACTCGGCCTGCTGCTATCGTGCCCTGTGCGAACTGCGCAAAGTATGAGAGCGACAAAGCCAGTCCCCTGCATTATCAATATTTGGTTTATTTTGAATATTCCGTGAATTCGATAACTAAGTGAACTCCAAAGAGAGAGAGAGAGGTGTGTGTGTGTATGTGTGTTACCTTCCGCCTATGTTGACACCAAAGAAGCAAGCAATCGCATCGCCACCGCTGATCTCTCCCTTAGCGACCAGAATGGAGCCGTACCAGACGGCAAGAGCCCACTGAGAGTAGGTCACCAAGTAGATCACGCCTATGCCGGCCCCTTTGGCGAACCCGATCCGCATTCCGACCGGTGCAGATTTCTCGAGCCACTCCGCATACTTGTCAGCCAACCTGTCCTCCATCACAAACGATATCACCGTCCTGATCGAGCTTATCGCCTGCTCAGCTATGCCCCCGGCCTTGCCATACGATACCTTATTACCAAATCACCATAAATGAATTATAAACAGTGGTACCCCAAATCAAAATTTCTTATTAAATTTTTTTTTTCCTACTTACCAAAAAATAAAAAAAGTGTTGAATGGTGAGTGAGAAGAGCTGAGTTAAAATCAAAATAATCTGTTAAAACCGACCTAATTAAGTACTGTCGGTTTTCAGTTTCAGTTTTGAAATCCGAAATCGAAGGAACCGATCGAATTATCTAAGAATATATTTACTCAAACATAATGTTTATATGCATATGTAAATATATATTATAAATAATAATTTTAGTACCAATTTGATGACACCAAGAAATATGTATGGCTGCTAAAACGATTATAATTATAATTTTTAAACAAGTTTTATTTAAAAATTTAGAACTGAATGACTGAATTAAACAATATTAGTTTGATTCTGTTTAGGTTCTCAATTCTTATCGAGTTCGATTCGGTTGTGTGAAATTGATAAAAATTTGTACTAAAACCTACCGATACTCACTCCTAGCGTTATCACTGAATCAATGGAATACATTGTTACATTACATCAACCAATAAAAAAGATGACATCCTTATATTAGCTTTTTCGGTTTTGATTCTTACATCTTCCTTTGAGGTGAGGCCGACGTAGACGGCCTTGTAGGCGATGCCGCAGGACATCATGACGGGAGTGACGGAGAAGACGACGAAGGCCACCTTCCATGACCGGCGGAAGCCAACTAGGTAGCCATTGATGAAGGTGAAAATGTGATGAATAAAGTGCGCCATCTGCATTTGTTCATGTATTCAGAAATTAGACCTTACAATTTTTTTTTTTTTTTTTACAATATTCTATGGTATACAAATGTACCAATTCAACTATGAAAATTTATCAATATAGAACAAGTTAAAAGAAAGAAAGGAAAACCGAAGAAAATATGGATGAAAATGATACGAAAAGATATGGATTCTAGAGGTTTAAATGAGAAGATATTACTTGATAGAAATGAATGGAGACGGACTATCAAAGTGATCGATCCGGCGTGATTCTTTTTTGGTTCATGTAGACTACCCTAAATACTTGAGATAAAAGGCTTAGTTGTTGTTGTTGTAATCTACTCATTGTTTTTTTTTTTTTTTTGGTTACCAAATATATTTATTCATCAAATAAACTAAAATAGACACAAAATATTTTTTTTTTTTCCCATTTTCTAAATTTTGAATAGCTTCCGTTGGATATGCATATACATAAACAACTAAGACAACCACAATTAGGTCGCTATGAAATGTCTATACAAAATTTGGCATAGCAAGACAAATTCTCTTGAGTACTCCCTATCTGTTTGTTTAGAACTAAATCATTTTAAACACAATCCACAAACTTTTTTTTTTTGTTTTTTTTTTTGACATCTCAATTATTTCGTCATGATTTGAGATACCTCACACAACGATGGATGCAAACAAATAAATATGCAAACAAAGAAAATGATCCTTCAAATTGAAAACGTAAGAGGTGCAAATTTTTTGCACCAGCCGGCTTTGCACAAGCCAATGGATAGGCATATATAAATCTAGCCGGCCCTTTATTTTTTTTGCTTGTACTATCTACAAGATCAACATGTCCAAATTACAACAACAGGACCAATAGTATAATTATATATTAATAAATTAAGCTTAATCCAGTCGCTTAGGTCTATATCAGCCGACTCTTTTTAATTGGATAGATGATCGTGACTAATTCTTTTGTCTTTAATTAGAATATTAACGCTCAATATTCAATTAGAGAAGTCAGTAATTATAGTTGATATGAATCATATTCTCACCATATGACCAACTTAAGTCCATTTCTCATAGGATTTTGAAAAATGGCTCTACTCAATAAAATTTTATAATAAAGGCCTTATGAACCATATTTACAATAAAAATTTAAAATTTCTCATTGTATTTTAAAACCATATTTTCATAGGAATTTTTTTTTTGTATTTTAGCTATAATCATAATATATTCTTTGTTGTTGTAAAATCATTATTATAAAAAAAAAAAAAAAAACAAAAATATGACGGCAAATAAAATTAGTGAAGTATCCATTGTTCACAATGATTTATAAAATTCATTAGTACACTTTATTATACCGGCCAAAATTTCTAGCATATCATTTTTTGATTTTTTTCTTAAACAAGATCAAAATATATGCTCTTTTAGTTACTGAATAATTAGTTAAATTTTAAAAAAAAACGAGAGAGAAAGATAAATAAGGAGGAAATTAATTAAGCAAATTAACCTTCTCCCCCATGACTTCTTGAATTTGAGCAACATCACTAGAAATTCCATGCATTAGATGGCTTGTGCTCACGTCGGTGTCAAAGAATCCGATATCTTGCCTCAGAATCGCTCCAAGGTATGCAGTTCTGATCCTCTGCGCCGATCTCTCGCCCACCATTCTCCAACAAGTGATCTCTACACGAACATATATAACATCCATTATCGGCCCTTATAAATATTCCCAAGTACTCGAATCATTCTAAAAGAGAAGACTATTAAAGCGTTTCCTTACCCATGTATGCTCCGATGACCACTATAACAGCGAGCACGCCCATGTAGATCGATATCTAAAACCAACCAAGCAAACAAAAAAATAAATAAATGAAGTAACTGAAAAATTATACACTACTGCATCAAGTTATATATAGTAAAGACCTCATGAACATCCCTCATCATTTTATCCTTGTCGGACACTGAATCCTTAGCGATCTTGTCGATGAAGTTGCCAAAGAGATGCGAGTACCAAGGAAGCGATCCGCCATTAATCAGCGCTCCAATGCATCCCAAGAAGACTAGAACCATATCCCAAGCGTTGGAATACTTGAACAAACTAAAGAGACTCACTTGTTTACTAACAATTTCCTCCTCCCCTTCCTCATCATTCTCATCTTTGTTCCTGTCAAGGTTGTCGTCGTCATCGTCGCCGCTGTCATCGTAGCAATGAGCATGATGCCCATGCGTTGTATCGTTGTCATCATGTTGGATCTTGGATACAACTTGATGGGTGTGATGATCATGAGTGAAGGATGTATCATGTTGCATGTGATGCTGGTGATTGTTACGACGATGGACATGAGATGCATCATGATGTAAGTTGCTGAAGCGGTAATATTCAGTCGCACTGAACCCATCATGGCTGGCAAGAGAAAGGTCGGGCTGCTGAGCCCGACCTGGGGCCGGACTGGACCGGTCCATCGGGCCTCCACCGAAATCTGGGAGCCGAAGTGAGACGCTCGTACTGTCGTCGGGGCCGGGCCGGGACGGCCCACTAGCCACATGGCTCCGGAGCTCGACTCGGCCGCGGACGGCACGGCTCGATTCCACGGACAGCTCATACAGTGGGTTGGAAGTGTAGTAATCTCGGGCGTTCCGACCGATGATGCGGGTCGGGCTGGCCCTCCGAATAGAGCGGGCCGGGCTCTGTGGGGCTGTCATGGACTGGGACTGGGGGGAAGCCCACGGGCTGAGGGCGGCTCCGAACCCCGCAGGCTCCCGCCTGACGGTGGGCTCCACCTGCCATGACACCTTATCCTGCCATGTGGACGGTTTATTGTAGGCGGCGCGGCGACTGCGGCGGCGGATAGGAGAGAAGGAGGAGGAGACGGAGCCGGAGAAGTCGGGGGTGTTGTGGTGGCCGTGGCGGGGGGAGGGCGGCGGGGAGTCAGAGTCGTCGGTTCTGAAGGAGAAATCAGCCATCTATTAGTTGTAAGCTCTTTGCTCGGCGAATGTTGTTAGTCGATCCATATCATTAGCACTCTTAGTATTTAGGAGTCAATCTAAAGTGCATGTGTATATAGAGTCAGGTTCTTCGTATCGAGGGTTTTGGTGGCAGCATTCATTTATAATGCAGTGTGCCGTGCTTGTACACTAATTTGAAGTCCCATCTTTTAATGTATCAACGGGAAATTCTAAATGAGCATACAACTTGACTTGTGAGCTAAATTGTAAAAAATTATAAATTTATCATTTTTTTTTTTTTTGATAAAATTATCATTCATTCTACTATCTTCTTTTCCATCACAATCACTCACTTTCTCTCTAAATCTCCAAATTTTTATGCTTCTAAACTTTCTCACAATCACTCAAGCCACCTGGAGGGAGGGGGTGATGGGTGTCGTGTGCAGAAGGGACGAGCAAATGAGGCTTTGAGAGGATGTGGATGCAGGTGATGGGAAAGTAGAGAACTGGAAATTGAGAAGGGATAATATTGAAAAAAGGGAGTGCTTACTAAGAAAGATCCTCTTTTATTAAAAGAGAGTATACTTACTAAGCAAATCAAATGATGCTCACTAAGTCAAGTAGTGTGCTTGTTTAGAATTTCCCTTATAAAGGGAGATTTTCTACATTCCATGTTAGATTCTACTCTATATGTCAGTTTCTTTTAATTTTGTAATTACAAAGAAATCTATCATCAGACTACTTTGAGATTATCCGACAATGGTTTCTAAATCATTGTCAAGAGCATTTTACAATTGGAACTTAATTCTGAATTCGAGATGTGAGATTAATGACTCTCCTACGTAGCTCCCGTTTTAATCAAAAAGGAAGTTAAATTTGTTCGTAAAAATATTGAAGGAGAATGAAATAGCTAAAACTAAAACCTCAAGCAATTTGACTGGAGAAGGCATCAGAATGGTTTATTTATCCTTGTCTCGTCCAATAGGAAATTTGAATACCTAAGAAATAACTTCTTTCCGTCCAACAATTGGCAATTAGATAGTGGGAGGAGACTTCAAACTATATTTTCTCTTGCAGAAGTCCAACTAGATACTCACTCCTTGTACCTATTGACGATAAAATACTGCTTGCTATCTTAAACAATTCTCTGCTGTTTCATCCATGTTTACAACCGAATCTCAGTCACAAAGAAAATTAACGTTTTGGATGACTTGTTCTGGGCCAACCCAAACAATATCATATATAAATTAGTTAGCAAACATGTTGGTGAGCATAATTAGTTCACCGATCATTATATCGGCCTAAGCATCCAGCAAGAATTTGTTCTGGATGTAGGCCATTTGGCCGCAGCTAAACTAAAGTACAATCTGACAGTTAAAACATACACAAGGTTTGCTGACTAAATCCTACGTTGAACAAGTCAAAGCATATCCGCAGAATTTTCAAAGCATATCCATAAACTTACCAAATTCATAACCCGAAACGGAGCTAAATCTGTGTGTAGAAATCATGTAGTTATGATGTAGCAAGTGTAGTCACAAATATAACTTAACAGAGTACCAAAGTGCAATAAAAAAATTCAAATGCTAAGGGTAATTGATAATCCAATGCAATGTGTAGTACAAACAAAACAGATGATGATACCGTGGATCTTTCTTTTTTAATTATACAACAGGAACAAACTAGAACTATCACAAATGGAGGAATCACAGGCGACGAGTGTCTTAAATTTGTACAATAAAAATCACTCTCACTAGCGGGTACTTGATAGTTCTTTTTTGGTGTAAACTTTGACTTATATATGAGGAGACGACATAATATTATGAAGGATGAAAAACGAAGGACTACCCCAAGATAACAAATATTTAAATTGTAATATTAACACTACACAAAACTGATACAATTGATACATCCGAAGGTCATAGAGGACCACACAACCCATAAATAATCACAAGAATTACATGCAAATAAGGAAGAATTCTTATTGTGCGCCAAGGCTGGGATGCTTAGCACTAGGAAAAATCCGCAGCAGTTTGTAACTTTGTAATCTAGCCATATCATGTTGTAAAGTACCCAGCTGTCAGCTCTGTTTTCACCTTGGCTTTGCCTCACTTCCCTTGCTTCGGAATGATGAAAGAGAGAAGAAAGATCGAGGTGCTACAATAATTTATCAGATAAAAGAGTTCAGGACACCATTTTAAAAAGAACTACAATTTCTTAATGATTTTCAACGAGAGAACAAAAGGAGATGGATTATCAAGAGGAAGAGAAGAGGGCAAAATTAAGAAGAAAAAAATGCAACAAGGAGGTTGGCTTATCCTTTTTTTCACAAATTTATATTAAAAAAAATGATTTAAAGTATGGGATTGGAAATAAAATTTAAATTCTAGAAAATTTTGGTAATATTAAGTTCTAATGATACATATTTAACGTCACAGGAGGTTGAGAAAATGTCATGAAATGGTGTAAGTTGGCCCGAGTCAGTGAGCAATTGTGGTTCCAATGACATTTTTCTGTGAACACTTGCAGATGTTTACTGTAGGAATTCATTTTCTTCTATGTGGATTTCATGTAGCCTACCCCAAATACTTGGGATAAAAGGCTTAGTAGTTGTTGTAGTAGTTGTTGTTGTGGATTTCATCTAGAGAATTTTGGCTTTTTCATGGAAAATGGGTTCAAAGTATATGATCAATTAGAAAGGCCTCGTAACAGATCATCTTGATAGTTATAATATCTCCATTCTTCTGCAGAACCTTCTCAGCATTAGCTTTGCAGTGGCTAACCAGTGAATGATCCTCAATGATGTGGTCATTAGTATATGCACAAATTACAATGACAAATTTAACCTTAGATTAAATAAAATTGGGTCCACAAATGGAACATATATTTTTTATACAAAACTGAAATGTCTGCAACCTATATAAAACACATGAAAAGGTGCAAACCATACCCCATCATTATAATAATGGATGTATATGATTTTAATTATCCCACACATCAGCTCCCAAGCTCAAGGCATTTTGACATGGCAAACCCAAAATACCCACATAACTCTGAAACATATAAAGATACTAAAGAACTATTACCTTTTATAGAACTTCCAGACAAATGATCCTCCCTCAACTTGAAGTTTGCAGGAGCATTAGGAATTGAACTTCGTAAGAATTGAACTGCATGAGACAACAAGCCTACAATAAGCTAGCTCTTCAAAGGAATGACTAGTGAGAACTGCAACAGTTTGGCAAAGATTTGAAGCAAAAAGAACTGAATTGGTTTAAGCAGTATTATTTTTGGACTGCCATTTATAGCAGCCTCCCAAGGCTTTAGGCCTAGCATACACTATGATTGATGAATGATCAGATAAGAGTTCTGCAGAACACTAAGCATGCAATGAGCTCATAGATCATCACATGCAGCTTAGTCATCACACAATGAAAAAGGATATGCCATGAAACAAAGACTAGTAAGGAAAGCATAGGATAGATTTTGTCTGCAGGTACAGACCAGTTCAAAAGTTTCAACACAAGGTCTCCAAAGATTTTAAAGGCTTCAACATTTGGTAAAAGTAGCTGGTGGGAAAAAGATCCAAAAGTTACTTCTTCCAATTATACAACAAACACTGCCAATACCAAAACAAGCAGTTTAAGAACAGTTATCATACTTTGAGATTAGCGAATCCAAAGCCCTCGAACTAAACACTGTCCATTATATGCTCAAAGAAGACAGTCAAGCAGCCCAATTGAAGCTTTGATGATAAGTTCAGCAAGAGTAACTAGACGAGTTTAAACTGAAGGAAATTCTTGAAATCAACCACAAATGCGTGGATTACAGAATGGTGGATCTGGTTGTATTCGGCAGAACAAGTTTCAACATTAAAACACATTAAATTAAAAGCATCAAGAGGACCATAACAACAGTAAACTTGAACTAGTGTGTACAGGGTTGCGAGAAATGCTCAGAATATCATTAACTCCAAAAGAGTCAAATTCTAATATCACCAGAGTCGCATCACCATCATCCAAAGTGTACATTATTCCCCATTAGAAATAGGGTTGACTATGTAACACAATTCGAAAACTAAGAAGGCTTCATAAAAGAATAGGGAAAGTTTTACAAAGGCCTGCAAAACTCGCAGTTAACTCTATGAGCTGATAAAGTTCCTATCTTGCCAAGGTAACTAGATCAAGAAACGAAGCTACCATTTAACATCGATGACCAACTTGTGAATAGGCAAAGTACAGTTGTTTGTCATGCATGTCAAGTTTTTGCAACCTAGAAACCACTTAAGATTCCCCAGGACTAAAGAGCCTACATGAGAGGTAAGGTTATATCCTTTTCCATAGGAACTTCCTAAAGGTGCACAATGTTGGGGGTAAAAATTTCCAAGTAAAGAGAAGATAGTAAAATAGCTCGCAGAACGCGGAGCTAAATCCGTAACTCCGCGTCTGACCAGAAAGCTAGTTTCGTGTTGGAATAAAATGCGGAACTAAATCCATAACTCCGCGTCTAGAATACTTAACTCCGCATGAGAAGATTCTCTGAATCCTAAGTTGATTGTGATTAAGATTTGGGATTATCTAATACCCGAATTGAGTCCAATCAGAATTCAAATTTAAGATATTTAAATCAAAATATAATATTTGATTAGAATCCTTGATGAATACAAAAACCTTCTATTCTTATCCCTATGGAAGCTCTCATATCCAACTAAAGTCTATAAATACCCCCTTTGAGGAGACTTGAAGATCTTTTTTCTGACAATTCAAGTTACGCGTGAGAGCCTTGAAGCCTTGAGATCAGTAGAGAGGAAGAAGTTAGGGCAGGCCATCATCTTCTTTAAAGAAATATTTTCACGTCGGATCGTCAACAGGTTCTACTAGATAGAGCACTAGAACCCACTTTTCATTGTAAAAGAGAGCAATAAAATATAAATCCTCTCGTTTGTTTTTCTATTGTTCCTCTTTCGTTGTAATCAAAGTAATCAATGGAAGAAAGTAAGATTTTTGCGGAGAACAAACTACAAACTATGAACCACATACACGGATATATACATGGGTGTAGGTATAGACACATGTACAAGACAACATATTTATAAGATGTAGCATACAGGAATATGGCTATACATACATACATATATAAAGGGTACAGAAAAACAAAAGTACCAAACATACATACAGAAAAACGGTAGTGACAACTAATACTACAACCTCAAAATGTGTAATGTAGATGAGATCATTTTTTGTTATTTTCATCCATTAGTTATTAAGGTTGTCTTGCTTGTCTTGCTATACTAAATAATTTTGATATAAATAAAACTAAACATAAAACTCAGACTTGTAAACAAAAAAAATGCACGAGAAATGTGCACTTGTCCAACAGGTATCTGTGAAGTGTATTAATTTAATATATTATGAAATTGAAGACAGATAAGAACTATTCACCATAAGTCCGAGGAGTGTCGATATCGGACAAATGTCTAGTATGGGTACAAACAATTTTTGAAATGTCCCTGCTACATAAATTATAAGCCAGTGTTGAAGGGAAATCAAATTCCTAAACTAAGAGTAATCACTGGTTAAGGAAATATGAACCAAATAGAAAGACAATGATCGGTAGGTCTCCTAAGATCTAACCTGAATGTGAGCCACTGTCTTGGGCCAATGTCTTCTGTAAGCGTACCAATTTTCCTACCAAATTTCATGAAATGCCCCACTACCATCATCTGATAATTTACAATAAAGCATGCACGAAGATAATTGGTTGATTTAATGAGGTTCCTAATGTAACTAGTACCCACAAATTTATATATTTGGTTATTAAAAACTGGCACTAAAGAATAACAATAAAGAATGTATCGCCAATATTCAATCAGATTGTGCAATGAGTCACAAGACTCATAAGAGCTAGCAGAAAATTAAAAGAGAGAGATGTTATTCTATACCTTGTTCTGGAAAAATATCACCATCATTGAAGCCATCATAAGTAGCAACTGAGGAGCCCATTCTTGACTTCTTCAATTCATCTGAAGTTCGTGATACCAGCTCTCGACCATCTTCTGTGTCATCATCACCTTCAGAAACTGTCGAGGCAGATACCCAATCATTCACCAAATAGTCCGCACCTTTACTTTTCCTCCCAAATTTCAGCAACCGTTTAAACCCTTTAGTCACGTCTTTTCGTGGTTGATGTGGAGCGTTGGCAACAAGAACAGGCATTTGTGCGCTGCCCCACTTCTTTCTCATTCGTGCAGCATCAGCCTCCATCAATTGGTTCAATGGGTGAGAAGTCCACGATGCCGGACTTCCTGTAGGGGAATCCACAGAAGCATCAATATCCGATGCTTCATGGGCATAAGAAAATGTATGGTGGATGTTCGTGTTCCACGATCCTGGACTTTCTCCTGGTGACTCCAGCACATTTCCTGCAGAAGGATTGAACTTGGAGGGTACAGCAATAGGATCATCTACATCTTGAGATAATGAATTCATAACATCACCATTTTCTGATCCAGGATCACCACTGTCACCATCTGATTCAACAGGAAAATCTGGGGTCTGAAGGTTTCCTTCAGCAGAGGTTTTATCAAATTCTTCGTCATAGTCTTTAACCATATCTGGTGAATCCTCTCGCTGGTCCATCAGACCTTCGGAATCTTCGTCATGAGCCTCACAGTTTGCTGAGGCTGTCAGTTTAGATAAACCTGCTTTAGTACCGGGACCTATTCCATTGCCTTTCCTAAGGAAGGGTTTAACCTCACCACTCTTCTGAATTTTATTAATGCACTGCTTCATTTGCTCTTTTGGAAACTTCAATGATGTCTGGTTGGCACCATCAGAACTGAGAGGTGCAAGGTCCTTCAATTCACCAGTGATGGCTAAGCTTTTTCTCATGGAATGAGACCTTCGTGATTTATCTTCTTTGACAAGATTTGCCTCCTCAGTGGCACTCTTGCTTCGAGCGAAGGTTCTTGGCTGTGTACGAGAAGTAACCTTGCTAACTCCTGTCACAGGCTTCGTGTTCTCTTTTCGAAGGTCAGAGAAGCTGGGAACTGACTGTGCAAGTGGATTTTCAGGTAGGGTCCTACGTCGAACTGAACCAGAGTTTGTGGCCTTGGCACAAGGCTTAGGAATTGGAACTGCTGATGCTCTAGGAGTGGAGGACGATAAGCTCTTAGTCCATACAAGCCTCTTTAAGCTTGTAGATGATTCATTACCAGATAAAGTATAACTATAGGATCCGTCTTGGCCACAAAAAACCTGCTCAAGCTCTTGGAGATCTTCCTCTTCGCCTGGGGGAGGGTCCACTGTCTGTTCCCACCCAAACAAGAGAGTCAAACTACTAAAAAATTGATCCAAGAAAACTGAAATGATGGTTTTTGTAGCAAGCTTCACTGGAAAGAAGTACACAAGAAATTTAACATTAAGCCTTTAAATGTACAGGTATCGGATATCAAAAGACAACTTTATTCTTGTAAAATTATGGTAAGTAGATTTTATGAAGTTCTGCTCACTAACTAGTGGATTCATTTTGGTTCGCATACTGAACAAACTGGCAACTGAGATCCCTATCATGAGATGATCCAATAGGAAATGCACAAGCATGATTTTGGTTCTTATTCTGTAAATTGATATCATTTATATTTAGAATGACAATGAAACATAAAGGAAAGAAAACATCACTGCATTTAGAGGATTGCATCGGTTTGAAAGAAAATGGACAAAAATGATTGGTACTCCTCTCTTTTTCCAAAAATTTGGATCTTTCATGCTTAAGTGTTTTTGGGGGGGAAAAACAACTCTACCTTAAACTCTTACTTTCTAACTCCTACACTTTTTGTGCTTTTGGCAGGAGTAAGAAGCCCTACTCCTCCTTACTCCGCTTACCAAACAAGGCTTAGTAATGTAAATCCACATCACTTAACTAAAAAACATATCAAAGAAAACATTTGCATTTGGGTGAATGCATTCGCATAGAACTTAATATAGTGTGGTAATGAAACTCTAAAAATTATAGGAAATACAATAGTCAATGTGAATAATGCATGTAACATATATGATAACAACAATCAAACCTTTTATCACAAGTACTTAGGATAGGCTACATTAACCAAAAAAGAGAATTAGGCTGGATCAATCACATGGATGATCCTTCTCTATTCATTCCTATCAATCGATAAGTTTCAATAAGGCATTTAATATCCATATCTTTTCATATCACTTCCACTTATACTGTCTTGTCTTCAGTCGTCCCTTCACTCTTTTAACTTACACTGTATTGATAGGCTCCACTTGCCAAGTTGGTGCATTCATAAGCCTACGGCGCACATGACCAAACCATCATAGACAATTTTCTCGTATTTTCTCTTTTATGGAGAATACGTCTACCTTAGTAAGAATATCATCATTTCTCATTTAACATCTTATCTCTCATAGTGTTACCACACATCCAACGAAGCATATGCATCTCTACTACACTCATTTTTTGTGCATAATGTCTCTTTATATCCAACATTCCTTACCATGTAAAAAAGCTGGCATAATAACAGTTTAATAAAACCTTCCCTTCAGCCTTAACATATACATTACATATATGATATATTGTAAAATCTACATAATTCTTCAAGCATCTCATGGAAAAACACACTGGAAGACCACAACATGGATCTGAACATAGTGCGAATGAAATTTACATAGTTATTAAAAATATAACTATGTCATTGTGAATAGTATGGAATATGTCTGCAGTAGCAACTACCAACATAACAAAACACACAGGCAACGAAAATCTAGATTTTGTCATATAATCAGTATCGGCTTGTGATAGTCCAAACAAGACTTATCTTGACAATCAAAATTTTCAACTTTGCTGGATATACAATGTTAGCCCACACTTATTAGCTTAGACTTTTGAGTTAAGTAGTTTTCTAACAGACATGGCATTAGGGCACCAGTTTCCAGAAGTCCAGGGTTCAAAACCTCGTCATCTTCAATTTACAATATGTTTATTTAACCATAATTCATCTTTCCAAGTGTGTCATGTTTCTTCAGGAGGTCTTTCCAAGTGGCCTAAAGGCCAGGAGACTGGGTACTAGCTTTGCTATTCACATTGTTAGCCCACCACCATAGGTATTGGGTAAAGCAGTTATTTGAGAAAAAGAACTCAAAGACATTATAGATAACATGTAATAACAACATTAACTACAAAAAAGAGTTTGATACCTGTCTCTGGTCTTTTATAACTGAGGGCAGATTAAAGGATCTCATTTTCTCTGCACGGCAACGAGCAAGAACTGAATCTCGTTTACCAGAATATCCTGCAAGCTTGGCCTTCATCTCCTCCTCACTGCGTTCTAGGCTGTCATGCATTGCCTTCATCTTTGCTTCCTTCTGGACCCTTTTCGACCCCCACTCTTCCCTCAGCTTTGCATCCCGCTTTTGTATATACCTCTCATAGAGTTCTCCTCTGGAGTCATCTGATGGGCTGACACTACCTAACTTCTGCTTCATACTATTAGCAGAATCTAAATTATTGACCATTTTCAGAAGCAAATTAGTGTCAAATTCCACTCCATTACTCAAAACCTCACTTGGTAAATTCCCTTCTGAAAATTGGTCAGAAGGAACCTCTTCAGGTCTCTTCTCAACAGATTTCGGCACTTGATCCTCTATAGTTTTGCTTCTCCTAGAGGAAGCAGTTTGGTCTCCATGAACCCTCAGCTTGTGTGCAGCAAATAGCTTTTCAAGTTCGTCAGCCTTCATTTGCAGCTCATCATTCAGTTCATTATTTCCTTTCAATGGCCTCACCACCTGAGCCTGCTCCAGAGGAGGAGTTAAAGGAAGTTGAAGCACCTGATCCCGTTCCTCGGCCTTCTTTACTGAGAAAACTGGGATACTTGTTCCTTGAGTGGCCAACCTTTCATCACTCCTTCCTTGCAGCTTCGTCAATTGATCAGGAGCAGATGTTCTTCCATGCAGCTGCAATCTCAGGGAACCAGAAGAATCTTCTGAAGAAACTTTGAACAACATATGAGAATCAGTGGCTTCCTCATTGCCCCCTGCGTCTTGGTTTCTGGAATAAGTCTTCCACTGGGATTGTGAAGGCAGATCATTTTCTGGTCTGAAGCCTTCCTTACCTAAGGAGACTTTAGATTGAAATTGAGAATTCAATTGGTCTTTTGGTTTATGTCCACCATCTTCTGCTTTTCCTGCAAATGTCCTGAATTTGGTCATTGAAGGTGCTTTACTCTTCTGTCCTTCAGTATCTGCTCCTGCTTGATCCTTTGGTTCAGCCTTGACCACTGTCCCTGGAACTGCTCGAGATGGAACTTGTCTAGCTGCTTGATCTTTCATTCCAATATTTCGCATTGCAACTTCATTAAAATGAGTCAGAGAGGCTGTGTGGTCTTTCAGTTTAGCACCTTCCCCTGAATCTGAAGCAGGTTTGGAACTGGACCAGGTATCAGTTTTGTCACTGAACCCACCCTCATGTGCTCCACCAGAGGAAGTGTCCAATTGTGTTTGAGAGCCACCGTGTGCTTTCTCCATAGATGGTCCAGACTGAGTTTTGTAGGTAGTGGTGGTAACTTCTTCCAATCGAACATCTTCAGCACCATCACTTTCTTTTGGAAAATACCTGGTATGAGTCTGGGAAGAAGACAAAGAAGAAGATGAATACGCAGTTGATGAGTCATCTTTAAGACCCAGCTTAGGCCGTGATGTTGCCTTGTCCTTCAGTAATCCAGCCCCCTCCTCGATCTTACTTTCAGACTGAACCTGTGAATGGGCAGATGAAGTAGGAGTTCCCGCAGCACTTCCACTCTCCTTCTTGTCACTACAAAAACTGTTGTTAGTAAGATCAATACTCATGTCACTGGCACCACTCCATCTCCTCAAAACAGACTTTTCCATAGATGCATCAGATGGCAACCTGCGATGCTCCCCTTTTCCAGCCACCGCTTTGTTGATTCCACCTCCACCTGAACCACTGCCGCTAATACTAGCACTGCCTGATTGCTCTTTCTGCTTGCTTTCAAAGAGATTAATCCTGTCTTGCACGCTCAACCGCCTAGACCCAGCCGCAGGTGGCTGAACTGGCTCATCTGAGGATGCAACACTAGGAAATGGGTCCCCCTTGGAATTGCTTGTGTCTTTCTCCATAAGGGGATGCACACTGAACTGTATCTCAATCGGCTGTGTACTAGCAGGTTTGAGGGTCTCAAGTCCAGTGCCACTAGTCCCAGAAGTAGATTGTCTGAAAGGGATAGCAGCTTCAGCCTCAGGTTCATCGATTGACATGTCAGAGCTGGAGGATGAGCGGACGTTGGCATCAAACAAGCCCTTCAATTGTGATGATATCAGCAGAGGTGGGGATCTCTGGTGACATATCAGCTCAGGCCGACGCTGGCACAATGAGATGAACTTGGTACAAGCTTCACTACAATGCCAACATAACATATAATGCATCAAAAAGGTCCGAACATCAAAATTATAATATTTGTGTTCTACAATTATTCAGCTTTGCCTCAGTAACAATGTCGCATATTTAGTAGTAGAAGATTGTTTTCTGTTCACACTTAAACCTACTGAAAGATGATATACGTGGTAGCAACAGTTCAGATTTAAGAATGACTGGTTGCATTAACAATGAAATGAGAAATATGTAGGTCTTCAATAGTAGTTTCAAATTATATAGTGTCGTCCTGGATTCTAAATGAATACTACAATCAAGGCCCAGTTTCATCAAGATTATAAGTTAACCTATGCAAGAACCCTTCACCTGCTCTGAGGGTGAACTAGGAGGGCTCTTGACGACTAGTTATTTGGTTCTAATAACTAGGAGGGTTTTGTGATAGGGATTTGGGGGAGAACAAGGAATTCGGGTCTCGCATCTAGGTGAATTGCTTAACTTGCACTCACACAATTAAAGATTCGATAGTAGTTAGCGAAAAAACATACCAAAAACTAGGGTTTATCAAAGTTCAATATCTCCTCAATCACAAAAAATAAGTTTACAAGCCACATACATAGGAAAACTACCTACGTGCACAACACTCTTGCAAATAAACTAAAAGTAAATAAGAATAGAAATCGTAATCAAATTCTAACTAAAAGTCTCAAATAAAATAAAATACTCAAACTCAAGTTAACGATGATTGTGATTTTGACCCGTATTCAAGCTCAGTGTCTCCTGCCAAAATATATCTACTAAGTTCCCGTAAGATCCCCAACATATGAGATATGAGATACGAAAGCGACACTGTATCCCATGAAATTCATTTCTCCCACCAGCAGTGCGCAGCAATGTGCCATGCATTTGTCTGCATGTGCCAGTGGCTATGCTTCTGCAGACGTGCTTGTATTTGTACTAGTAGGACGTTGTTACATACTGTACTTATATTTATCTTTTTGAAGCTCATATGACACTTGCTCAACAGACAAGGGAATCTCACATGACACTGGTATCTTTCCCTAAAAACTTTAAAAACTCTTAAGAGAAATTAGTTACATTCACAGAATAAACAACTTTGTTATGAGATGATTTCGGAAGAGCAGTTAATTTTAGAGTATGTAATTGTATCTCTCAACCCTCACCAAAACCAACGTTGAAGTTGTGGTGCAGGCTTTAAGATGATGGTTTGAATCCCACTAAATATGCATTTAATTATGGACATTTTAAAAAAATGAATACATCTGCAAAAACAGGTTCCAATCCATGTTACGGAGGCTCAACCTACAACATAGTAAGAGAACAAAGTAATATCCCTCAACCCTCACTACAACTTCAGAGTAGTGGTGCAGGCTTTAGGAGTTATTTTCATTGCTTAGAAACATAAAGGTCACACAACCACGCGCACACACTCTTGTCACCTAGATCTATGGTTTTGACACACAAATATTGTATGTATGAAATTATGGACATATACAACTATATAAACGGAGCTACTTTCAAAAGTATCCAGAGTGTGGATAATTTCATTGTGAATTTCAACATAGGCATTCCAAATCAAAAATTTTGACCGTTCTTCATTGTCCACTCCAATATCCCATCACAGTAACTATGGTCTAATCCTCTCACATAAGGGGTCAGCAGCAACAGCTGGATACTCCAAAGACAACAGGTAGTGGACCTTGGCACTTGCCCACTATGCCTCATCTGCCACCAGAAACATGAGCTGACGGATGGAACTTTTTTACTCTCTCTCTCTCTCTCTCTCTCTCTCTCTCTCTCTCTCTCTCTCTGCACGCGCACGCGCACATTAAACCTCTCAAAGAATCAATAACCAGTGCATTTGTGCTATCTAAGCAATCTAATATATGTACGGGGAAGAAAAAACAGGAGTTAGAAAGTTCACATATCATGGAGTAAATGCATGCATTATATAGTAAAAGAATTGCTTCACATACTGGTGATGCAAAAATGGAACGGGAAAAATAAGAAAGAGCAATTAAAAAATAGAAGGACGATCGTTAAGAGTGGGAACTCACTTTAAGCGAAGTGCACCAAATCGATCTGCAAAAAGGAGGAGTTCAGAGACACTGTCAAGGGTGAAACCTGCAGCTGATGCCCGAGCACAGGCTGTCGCCAGGTCCTGCTTAACAGCAGTGAGCCGCACATCCATGGCTCTGAGGAGTTCTTTCCTACAAACCAAACCACGGACATACAATTAGAATAATGCAGGAGTGGCTAATTCCAAATGCTAGTGTCTATTATTATGAAGATTGGAGTTTTTTTTTTTTTTTTTTTTAATCTTGGTGGTTGAAGATCTTGTCAAAGTTTAAGCCCAGAAAGTATAATATGCCCCTCCTTATGAAAGAAAGCTTCATTACACCGCCACCTGTTTAAAAAATAACATTTCTACCGATGTAAAGAAAGGATCATATGTTTAAGTTAGTAGCATCAAACATGGTAAACCTAATGCTTCTAGCAGTTCTTTTTTAAAAAGATTAGCGAAGGGGTTTCCCCTTGACTCATCTCATTCCCTTGCTAACTTGTATTTAACGGAACGAAGCTATTTGCAATGAAACAAATTGATGGAGATCAAATTTGATTTAGGAATAGATTTGATTAGATTTGATTAGATTTGGATCTTTTTAGGATTTTAGAATATTTGATTGGATTCTAATTTTATTAGAATTCTGATTTTATTAGGATTTTGGATTCTATTAGGATTTGGTTTGTTAGAGTTTCCTATATATATGGGTTTGTATAGAGAATTAAAAAAGATGAATAATATTTTTGAGAAATTTTCTTGAGAAATCTCTGGCGTAGAATTCGCTGAGTAAAAATCTTTCCTCGTGGATTCGTGGAGAGTGGGCGTGGGCCTGGGTGGATTCCCAAATCCCAAAAGTTTTCCCCAATTTATCATTTCTTCCCCAATCCCTCTAGAAAAAACCCTAATTTCAAAACCCTAACCCTAATTTCGCCTCCGTCCTGCGTCAAATTGGTATCAGAGCCTAAAATTATTTTCTCCTCCTCCACCTGACCCAACCACCCTCACCCTCCATCAACCAGCAAGAGAGAGAGAGAGAGAAAAAAAAGAAAAAAAAGCAAAAAAAAACTCTCTTTCTCCGCATCTCCTTCTTTCTCCCTCAAATCCACCCGACCCCTCCCAGCAAACCCACCATCTCCCAGCAACTCCACTCTCCCAGCAAAACCCCCCAAAACAACCCACGACCAAAACCCACTATCCCCAGCGACCCAGACGCCCCAAATCCGACTAGATCTGACCGCCCCCCTCCAGCGACGCCGCCGCAAACTCCGCCCGCCCGCTCACCTCCGCCTGGACTGCTTCACCTCCGCCCGCCGCCTCCGCCGTCCTTCGTCCGCCACCGCCCGCCTCCCGGCAGCAACCCCGACCGCCACAACCTCGTCGCCACCGCCACCGCCCACCGCCCCGTCCTCCTTCGCAGCAGCAACAACAGCAATTTCAGCAGCAACAACAGAAGCAACAGCAATTTCAGCAGCAGCAACAACAACATCACCAGTCCTTGGCCTCTCGACTCCATCCCCTGCTACTCCGTCGCCCTCGTCGCCTTCTTCCGCCACCTCAGCGCCTCCGCCACCCTCGCCGCCATCGTCGTCGCCCTCGTCGCCTTCTTCCGCCACCTCAGCGCCTCCGCCACCCTCGCCGCCATCGCCGTCGCCCTCGTCGTCCCTCACCGCTCCTTCTTGCCCGAGCAGCAGAGACCGATCCAATCTGTTTCCCCCCTCAACTGCAGTGAGAGAAAGGAGAAGAGACTTATTGGGTTTTGGGTTTGTTTGTTATTGGGTTGATTTGGTTCTGATCCACTTATTCAGACCCATATCCAAAGAATAGAAGGTTGGATTTATTTTGGGTCCGACCCGCATGCTTCAGATCTGACCCGCAGATCCAGATCCATTCCACTATTGGTTCAGATCAGTACAGCAGTGCAGACCCGCTGACAGTGCAGACCCGTTAAGGGTTTTTTTTCAATTCGGAGTCCGTTTCGACTCCGATTCAAGCGGTTTTCGAGTCGTCATGATTTTTTGGTATTTCCTAAACTTTTTTGAGATAAAATTTTGAGTTGATTATATATGGAGTTCATGTTCTATGGTCATTACATCAACACAAATGCTAGAAAATCGCAAATTGAGAGAGATATGTATGCTACTATACCCATTTTTTTCGGTTTCGATGGTCGACAAAATTATCAAAATTGGGAGAATCATATCCAAGATTTCTTTCTAACTTCTGATCTGACTTCAGCACAGAAATGCCTTCATGCCCGACAAAAATTAGGTGGAGAAGCTTATACTTGGAGTAAAAAGTATAAATTATGTTTGGATTGGAATATCTTGCGACGTCTACTTCGTCATCGGTATACTCAACACCACCTTCAAAATTTTTCATCTCATCGGTTTCAATCATCTGAGCCTAAAACAATGACTAGTGATGAAAAACTTCAATATATGATCGATGAGCTTAAGAAGTATAGCCGAATACTTGACAGTTTTAAAAACACACTTAAATGCAGGGATGAAAGAAGTCAAACAGTTAGTAATGATAGCATCGTTAACAAGATTGAAGCAGATATTCCTATGTTTGGTGAATGTATTTTGCAGCATACACCGGTTACAGAAGTTCATGATGAGTCATTACTAGTGCCAGATGAAACTTTTTTTCCATTCACAGAAGTTGAAGACTCAATGGTTCAGATTTCTGAAGATCCTTCAATAGAACCAACTGTGAAATTTCAGCTGCCTGTGAATACTTCTGATGATCATACTTACAAGGAGAAACCAATAGAAATATCTTCTTCTCTCCTATTTGCATATGTACAGGGAGTACAGAAACTTTCAATCCAAAGTGAGACTTCACACAGAAAAGAAGTTATTGTTGATGATGAGGTAAAAACTTCAGTTCCTCTTGAGAGATTCATTACAAGAATTATAAAGAAATTACCGACTCAACATACAGATTCATATGAAGTTTCAAAGAGATTTGCTTCTACTGTTCATAGCCAGAATAATTTGTGGGATTTACAGTCATTTGAAACTGCTTCACGAAAGAAGCCAGTTCCACCTCCACCGCCTTGGTACAGATGTGATGTACTAGATACGGTTCCTCGACCACCACCATGGTCCAATTGGGATACTTCGTGGATACCAATCAGTTCAACCCGGACGTGTTTATCATTTCTTATCTCCGCATTCATCGGGGATGAATGCTTTGAAGTCGGGGAGAATTGATGGAGATCAAATTTGATTTAGGAATAGATTTGATTAGATTTGATTAGATTTGGATCTTTTTAGGATTTTAGAATATTTGATTGGATTCTAATTTTATTAGAATTCTGATTTTATTAGGATTTTGGATTCTATTAGGATTTGGTTTGTTAGAGTTTCCTATATATATGGGTTTGTATAGAGAATTAAAAAAGATGAATAATATTTTTGAGAAATTTTCTTGAGAAATCTCTGGCATGGAATTCGCTGAGTAAAAATCTTTCCTCGTGGATTCATAGAGAGTGGGCGTGGGCCTGGGTGGATTCCCAAATCCCAAAAGTTTTCCCCAATTTATCATTTCTTCCCCAATCCCTCTAGAAAAAACCCTAATTTCAAAACCCTAACCCTAATTTCGCCTCCGTCCTGCGTCACAAATGCAAATCTAAATGTAAATTCTATCTATAAGTCAGAGATGCATTTTATGAATGCTATAACCTAAATAATAATAATTTTTTCTGCGTAATTGTAGTGTCCAAGAACATTGGCCGACTTTTGATTATCTCCAACAATATGACCTAAAAACTATTGCATGAATAATGCAAGACAATCTTTGGAGGAATAAGAGGCATGTGCCGTATGTTGGACTAACATATGCTTAGAATCAAAATCATTTAAGCACAAAAAGAATTTATAAGCAATACCCTTCATGTAAGAGAAAATACATTATGTATTAATGGAAGTTGATCTATGACTAAGATCAAGAACTGGAGAAAAGGATTTTAAGTTTCATTTGGTTTTTGTTGAGCATAGTATGAATTTCTAGGAACATGGCATGCAAGATGCAATCCATTGAGGAGCCTTTTTGTTACTTCATACTGAACAGCCAGAGGCTTAGTTGCTCCACATCAAATTATATAAAAATAGAAAAATAATCCTTTTTTGTTTCCATGTTTTCCCATGTAATAGACAGTAAATAAGATGATTACAGGAGATTCATACTAAAGCATTGGCTAACCCAAGCACAAGGAAATTATTTGTCCTAATTAATTTTATACTGGTGACAGCATTTAGTCTCGCAAGGCAATTAGGAAATTAATTCCTCAAATATGTAACTCTCAAAGACGCTAATGTTTGGGAAGCTTTCAAAGTATCCCTGAGGCATGTCAGTCTTTTAACCTCAACAATTTAACTATTAATTGTGCAAAGAACTGTAGACATGACACTTGCAGCTTTTGACCCATTAACGCCCACTCTGTTTAGGAGATCTGAAAAACTTTCAGACCCATCTCAGTTATTGGTATAAAAAACGCCGAAGGAAAAAAGACCACGCACACACAGAGCAAAACAATCGCCTTCCAATGGCCCTACCACCAGCTCATTTCAGCATTTCAGCAGTGTTAATCAGAAAAGCGAAGCTAAAATGGAACAGCACACCAGGTTGACTTATTTATGGGAGAAGAAAATAAGGTTCAAATAGTATAGTAGCCCCATAACCGTGAGAGTCAACCTACAGTTAAACATGGGGGGCACAGCATAGTAGCCAAGTACAAACATTATTACAGCATCTTTTAAACAAGATATGCAACCCCCCATCCATATAGCCCAGAAAGAGTAGAAGTCAGGCCTTTAGAACTCTCATACTGCATCAAAACACATTAAATTATTTAGGCCTGTCTGAATAATCACTATTTGATAATAACGAATCACGCAGCTAACAATTACGTGTGCCCTTTTCCCTAGCCTCTGAAAAGATGGAAAATAGTTTGAAGCTATGATGTTTCCACATAAGATCACTGCCCTAATGTTAAAACAGACTTTTCAAATTAAAACACACCAGCAACCACATCAATTTAAATGGTACTAACAGAAAGTATGAAGTCCCATATATGGTCACCCGTATAGCATATGTACTTTGTCCGACATTGATACTTCTTGGACACTGCTCGGAACAGAAATGTGTTGAACGATTATGAACCTCACCCTCGATTTTATAACATATTTTTAAGTTAAGACACTTTATGGACATATGTGCATTTCTCATATTTTTTTATTTACTCAGAGGTTTGACTTATATGTTTCATTTTATTTATACATCAAACCTATTTAGTTTAGCAGGATAACCATGATACTAGTGCATGAGAAGCAATGATGATCTCATCTTAGATTATACATATTAAATAGTAACATTAGTGTATTTGATTGTGCGTGAGGTTGCACTTCTTTGTGTGTCAACATTCTTATGGCCATATCCCCGTACCCTACATTTTAACAATTTGGCATATAGATGCCATTTTTAGATACCACGTCTGTGGTATATAGGTGGCCACAGATCCTAATGCTATTAGAAACTGCATAGAAATTGGCCATGGGCCATTATATGGACGAAAGACTATTTGTGGTTGCCTATATACACCTCTGACACTGGAATAGAGAGAGAGGGAACAAGGTTAAAGGGAGAGATGAAAAAGAACAAAATGAAGGACAGAAGCAGAAAGGGAAAAATGAGAATATTATTATATCTATCATTCCATTTGCCAAGCTCTTGTGGGGGCTGAGACCATTGACTCGTTTTTGCTTTTTCTTTTCTTCTTTTTTCCTTTTCTTATCTTGCTTTACTTCTCCACTTCCTCTCTCCCCTATTGTTCAGCTACCTACCATGTAGGACATCATTCCTTGTTAGATATTATCATCAACTGAGGTATCTCTTAATGCTTCCCCCCACATTTAAGTTTAATTAATTCTCCCAATTCTCTGTATGAAAAAATCCTTAAGCAAAGATACAAGGAAGTTGATTCTATGCTACAGGTTACATGCTAGACCTATGCTACTTGGTCTGCTCTAGCACTAATGTAGACAACAAACCTAATACACTTTACTGTCGTGTGCACCCGTCCCTCGTACTTGTAGTATGCTGCACAACTTACTAGTCCAACTGCATTTGCTCCATGCAAATAGGTTTCCAATCTTCCAAACATGTTGGTCCATTCGTAGACCAATGTAACTGGAGATTCTCCAAGTTCCAAAGACAAGCTCATTTTAAGCACAATAGTAAAATCACACTCTATGCGTTATGCTTTTTATTTATGCTTGCACTGTTAGCTAAAATATCCTTTTAATTGATTGAATATGGGAATCGGTTCTTTGATATCTGAATTTACTCCTCCACTTTCATCCATTTGTAACCAACAGTCCCAAGCTGGACACTGATATATGTATCCAGAGAAGTAGAATAAAGTATGAGAGCTTGCAGCATCTCGGCTGACTGGAAGTTATTCAGCATTAAATATTCAAGTCATTCCTCTCCAGGAAAGAGTTGTCCATCCTTGGGTGATGGAAATAATGGAAAGTCACCAATCCTCTAATTGATAGCGGGCAACGAAACACCGATGAGCTACACATTTCCAACATCTAATTCAGCAATTCACCATAAGCCACACTCACTCTGCACAAAATGGATACTAAGAAATATTTTTGCACTCATTAGATGAACAAACTCAACCATCATGATCTGTGATGACCCATCAATTAGTATTCCAACACAAATCTAGAAATCATTCATAGCATCAATATGTTGCAGGTTACGGACTAGATTTAATAACTATTTACAGCATGTATACTCCAGAAGAACCAAATAATGAAAGAAAGAAGGTAGTAACAGCTGAAAATGTTACTAAAGTAGTAAAGTGACAGAGAGCATACTTTGTTATGTCCGCAGATGCAGCAGGAGCTGATTCATTTTCACCTGAATTAAAATCCAAAAAAGAAATATTGTCAGTTAGAAAAGGTAAGCTTAGTAACCATACATAAAACTTTAGGATGACCAAGCACACAGCAAAGAATTCCCACAAGATGAAATTTACAAATCTACCCAAGCACAACACCGCTTACACTGCTCCTACAAGACAAGGCACATTACAGGAATCACTTATTAGAAGGTTTAGTAGCAAGTCAGAAGGTAAGATAACATATTTAAATGGAAGGAAAAGCCACTGGATATGGAGGCTACTGCATGGACTTCAAAAGGAATTATAGGAGCTCTACTTGATGGGAACAATTAGCAGCTTAGATTAATTAGATATTAGGATTAGAATTATTTAGTCCATGCTTTGCCTCCTAGAAATCATTACTACTTCCTGAAATGCAGATATTCTTAATCCCTGTTCTCAAAGTCCAAGTAGCATGCCATGCATTTTCTTCTGACAAGTAGTTCTTAGGTTCCAATCAGCCCAAAAAAGTCACCATACTACTATTTCTAGGATCTTGGCTCACTATTGCTGATCCACATCTCAGCATACTAGTGAAAGCAGAAATCATGTTGATACCAACCAAACACAATGTTGCAGATGGCACACACTGGAGCCTGGCTCAGGCTTCAGAGTTATAACACGGCTTTGTGGAAAAATGTGCCATTTTTAGAAATAAAAAGGAATAGAATGTAATAGGAAGAGACCAAAAATACATAAAAAAGAAAACCCAGAAACTAAGGAATTGTCTAGCAATGAGTATCAATCCAAGAAGATACTACATAACAGTGTGAAGCTCTTCTAAATCTTGATTGGGACTAAAGCATCCCAAAGCAAATGAAAGCATGGGCTTAAGCAGAGCTTTTAATGGGTATAACAACAATAATCAGTTCCAACATGCAGATCTGACTTTGGGAGATCATTTTACGTAAAGGGATTTTAGCATATATCTCTGTTTTTTTAATAACATAACTCTCCTTACTCCTTACCTGGCATTCCCTATATATCCTAATATTCTTGAGTAATTTTGCAGCCATGCCCTTTAACATGTGGGAGATGATGAAAATTGAAAGAAGAATAAATTTTGATGACCATTGTCAGTTTTAATCATTTTCACAAGTACATCCCTTTAACCTACCAAGTCTGGCACTAGGTTAAATCAAATTATATGACTATACTCTTCTTAAATCTGTGTTTCAATGGATAAACTTAGAATGGTTATATCAATGTTTTGTCAAAACCAAATCATCCGTGCTTTAATATTGTTAATTAATTCAACTTTGATGTTGCTGCCCAAAGGAAGGGAATGCTTGCAAAATAATTCAAGAAAAACATATGCATGTAAACATCAACAAGGATAAAAAAGTCATTTCTGAAAAATATAAGGAAATATATGTTAAAATCCCTTCTGTCAACCCACATTTGGCTGTAAAAAATAACTTTCATCTAAATATCTAAGAATAATAGACTTTGAGAATATATTGAATAAATTACTAACTGAAAGGTTTCCTTCTGAATATAGCATTCAGAAGATTATATTTTGAATACTTTAACATATATACTAAGCATACACTTGTATTATACACTAACTTACATCTTAAGCAGTCTAAGCATGCACTCATGATAAGCCCCCGAACCTTACAGGTTTCAGAGATATTACAGTAAATTGCAAATATCTAAATCTTGAATTTATGCATATTGTTGCTAATGGAGCCCTATTGCCGCAGCGGGTTCGGTCCGCCCAAACAGGTCCAAAACCGTCCCAAACCTGTTATGAGATATATATAAAGGGGTGTGAGGCTAAGGCATTGAACGTAGCCGAAGTTTTCCTTTTGTTGAGGTGGCGACTACTGTTTATTTGTTGATTGCCAAAAAAAACAAAAAGGTGTGTGCTGCTGCCATTTGCTTTTGGCCAAAAGAGAGAAAAAAAGAGGTGCGGCTGTGATTGGCTGTTTAGCTTTGGCCGAACGCAGGACATAGAGTGGGCTGCTATTTGTATTTGGCTGAAGGGTTCGGCCGAAGGGAAAAATAAAGGAAGGTGGCGGCTTCCTTTGGAATTTCAGCGGCTGAAGCAAAACAGAAGGGCGGCGGCTGTAGCACAGGTACAAGATTATTGTATTATTTTTGAGATGAAGGTTTGATCTTGTATTTTGTGTGGTTTCATTGATTTCTTTCTTGTGATTGAGAGGAAGAGACTTGTAATCTTTTTTTAATATAGTGGAAGCTTTCTAACGTGTCCCCGTGGATGTAGACACATTGCCAAATCACGTTAAATTTGCATGTTCACTTTCTCTACTATTTTTTTTCCTTTCGTTTAACTATTAGATTCCGCTGGTTGTTGCATTGGTATTATTATTTTTTGCTAACACATATAAGTTATGATAATTTATAATGCTAACATTCCATACTAAACTCTATTAGCTCCATGTGCCAAGCATGGCATGCCCTATATCTACTAATAAATTAAACGACCTTAGAGTCATTGTCAAGTTAAAACCTTCATTATGCTCAAGAAAAAGCTAAAGCCTCCAAAACCCTTCACAGAATTAACGCAACCAGGATAGTAATTGAAGTCGAGCACGAGAAAGTTTTATCAGAAAAAATAGAAAAAGGACACCAAACCAACTCAAACTGAGGAAAACAGGCTTTTAGCTAGCCACCATCATTTTATCACTACTTTACATGAATATTTATGCTTTTTTTCCCATCAGAACATAGGGAAAATTATGGATTGTGTACTCGGATTAGTATGTGTATGCAACCTAAGTAGGAAAGTAGTCAGACTTCATCTTTACGTAGGAAAATGGTTAAGCCTTATCTGTATATAGGAAAATGGTTAAAGTTGCTATAGCTCTGTGTAAGCATTATCTAAGATGCCTTAATTTGTCTGCCACTGCCATCTAATGTGTGACACTTGCAAGGAAATATGCTTTCTTTCTTGAGGTGTTGTCTAAGAAAAAATAGACTTTGCAAATATATTGTGTGAATTAGTAACTGAAATAAGACAAGGTTTCCTTCTGAATATACCATTCAGAAGATTATATTTTGAATACTTTAACATATACACTAAGCATACACTTGAATTATACACTAAGCATTTAGAAGATAATGTCTTGCATGCTTAACTTGTACACTAAGCAGTCTATGCATGCACTCATAATAAGCCCCCAAACCTTATTACAGGTTTCAAAGATATTCTTGTAAATTGCAAATATCTAAATCTTGAATTTATGCATATATGTTCTGCTAATTTATAGTGCTAACATTCCATACTAACTCTACTAGCTCCATGTGACAAGCATGGCATGCCCTATATAAACAATCTTAGAGTCATTGTCAAGTTAAAACCACCATTATGCTCAAAAAAAGCTAAAGCCTCCATACCCTTCACAGAATTAATGCAACCAGGGATTCTTTGTCGACAACTGCAATCATTCAGCGTAGAAATATTTTGGATGAAATTGAAGCTGAGCATAAGAAAGTTCAGTCAGAAAAAATAGAAAAAAGACACCAAACCAACTCAAACTGAGGGAAAAAGTATCCTCTTTATTAAGTATGGCCACATACTCGTATTCATCATAAAGAAAGATGGTATCGTAGGAACTAATTTACAGCGCAAGGCCATGTGACAACACCCGCACGTTTTCCATTTTCATGGTGAGAAACACTATAAAAGTAAATGAATTGGTCCCGAAAGGAAATCAATGTAAGTTTATCCATTTAAGCAACTACTTGTGTGGTACCATAATACCAGTTTTAAAATGCATTTTGTTCACATTTCTGTTAATATACCTTTAGGAACATTTGTTTAAATGAGGGAAGAGGCTCTGATCTATATTTTGGATAAAGCAATTATTTCAATACTTGATGTCTTTTATTAAGAAAATTGAAAACATCAATTCCAAAAAATACAGGGAAACGTAACCAAACATGATAATTCAAAGCTTTCAAAGCTTACCAGAAAGCTGATCTCCTGCCCCCTGAATAAAAAGAAAAATTAATTTCAACAAATACTGATCAAGAAGCTGTTCGAACAACTTTTGAAATAAACAAACTTGATAAGTGCTATTGCCTGAGAATATATTTTTCTGGCTCCTTCCAGTTGTAACATCTCTGCATCATATGTATTGACTAACTCCAACACTTCAGGTGTGCTAACAAAACGAACAAACCTACAAAAAAAATCATTACAAATATTTTCAGCCAATTACTGTTTCCTAGTAATATCCAAATCACCCTTGCTGTTTTGACCAAGATTTTGTGACAATTGTTGGTAATAAGGATTCAAAGGATTGACCACAATAAGTACGAGCTATGAACAGTTGTCATCATTACATAAATTGGTACTGGAATCTGGCCAAAGCAACCAAGGGAATAACAGGATGCCACCACTTTGGCAGTAGAAAGACCTACTGTTTTGACCACCCTGTTCAAGCTCACTCAAACCAAAGTGTGACCCTCCAAACTTTAGCTTGATTATGAGTGTTCAAGATTGCTACCGTGAAATGTAGTCATTAAGCATAAGACAAGACATTAACAAATCGAATTGTAATTATACTATGACATTATAGCTTTATCTGCTTTTTAAAGGAAAGATTACTGCAATGTCTGTACTCAACCTAAATAACTAGGAGGTACTACAATATATCAAACCTTTCGAGGGTTCCCTTATTGAACCAAGTCCCAGCATTCTTCTTTTTCTCTACTTGGAGCTTTATCGGCCGCACCGCCTGATTAGCCTGCTCTTCAGCAACCTTCAAATGGGTCAAAAACGGTTTTAAGAAGCCAGAAGCAAGCTTCTCGGTCTTCCCACCTCCCGAAACAAACAATTCACACCTGTCAAAATTCAATCTCTCAATTTTTAAACCAAGAAATACTATGAATTACTTATTTTTGTGACACAGATTTCAGGAAAACACTCTGAATTGTTATATTTTGAAATATTTGAATATAAATGTAACCGGAAATTAGCAATTTGTAAAAGTATTTCTCATTCTCACCTCGTTCGTCTCGGTGATAGCTGGAACTGTGCATAATCGAGTAAAGTGTCGGAGTTCATCTTCTCAAATTCACCAACCAAAGCCCTCAAACCCTGAAAAAAACAAAACAATTCCTCATAAACCCCCAATATGCTCTTAGATCTACCAAATCAAAACCACTTCCAGATCAAAATTTCAACCCAAACCCCAATAAAAACCTATTTCCGAGAAATCTAGACAATGCCGGATGAAACAAACAATCTAAAGCTCTTCAAAAGGATAGAGTGAGTTTTACCGATCAGATTCGGGTCGATCGAAGCCCTAACCGGTCGAAAAAGCTGAGGATCGTGTCCAAATCGCACCGAGCACGCTATCCCCCGCTCTTCCAAGCTCGATCGCCGATCTCGGCGACGAGCATTTCACCCTCACTCTCCTCTCGTCTCCCCTCTTTCTCTCTCTAGAAATTTTACAGTTCGGTGAGCTGAGAAAGAGAGAGACCGTTGTGGCGTCTACTCGAAGTGTTGAGGTTGGTGTTTGCTTTTCTTCGCTTTCTCTCTCCTCGCCGCTTTCTCTGTCTAGTTTTTTTCTTCTCTCTCTTCTCCGCGTTCGTGGTGATGTGAGAGAGAAGAGGACTCGACCAGAATGAGAATTACTAGATGCGCCTCATGTGTTTCTCAGTGAACCTAAAAGTTTTAGAAAAAATAATTCTCTCTCCCCTAACTTTTGGGGGCTTACTACAAAAACGCGGGGTGCATCTAGTACTTCCCGACCAGAATTTCAACGGAACTGGAATTTTCAGACGGAGGTTTTAGCTGTGGAGTTTTTAAGGACACAACTAGAATTTCTACGGTTATTCTTTAAAGGGCAATTCTAAATGAGCGCCACATTTTACTTAGTGAGCGGGGATGGTGAAATAGTTAATGAGACTGAGATGGTGAAATAGTTAATAAGACTGAGATCGCAGACCGCTACAAAAAGGGAATGGAAGAATTAATAATGTCCAGTAGGGAAGGGGCGCCGTTAGAAATAAGTCTTTGATTAATTTTTTTTTGTTGCCTTAGAAATTATGGATGTGCCCTTAGAAACTCCGCTTTTGCTAACTGTTCATTGTTACTTTTCTTTATGGTATTATATATATATTTTTACTATCAGTAATTTGGATATATCAAAAATTATATGACAAGTATTGGTTAAAAAAAATGAAAATCATATGACGTTTTTATTGCATTGGATTTTAATTTGACATGTTGTTGTATTTTTCTTTTAATAATTGCATGTTTTAATTTATTTTAATGAGCGTAGTTATAATCTACCTCAAATTGTCTTTTATTTGTAGCATGATTAAATCTCCACATATATCAACATCTAAAGGCCATGGACCAATCATGTTTCGCTTATGCTCAGATGTAGTTTAAGTGTGTAATTAATAAATTAGTGAATTAATAGTATCAAATACGGATGAAATCTGAATGCTATCTGAAACCCTCGAATTGAGGAAAAAAAACATTTGCTACTTACTGTAATATCTCATTTTCCTATTTTTGATAAGCTTAGCATTGCCAGAAAAATAAGTTGCTCCAGAGGAGTAAAAATATAGAGAAACGTACGGGTCAAGATTTGCTTGAATTTTGGGCCCCCACCTCTTCTCCGGGAGTTAAAGGAGCGCAATATGTGGAAAATCTAAATACGCACCACATTTCCCCAGTGAGCACCACATACTATAGTAAAGTGATTTACAACATGGGGGGACATGGTGCTCACTAGTAAATTCTGGTGCGCATTTAAAATTTCCCGCAATATGGCCATATCTCAAACGAAGGAAAGAGGATATAATTGCAAATAAATCAAGTGGGCAGGGTTATTTATGTGAAAGGTTCCTTTTTAACGGCTCTACAAAAATTAAGATCCTGTGGTGGGAACTGGGAGCGTGTGGTTGAAGCGGCGTCTCCAGGATTTTCCACGTCCGCACTTGATTTCCTGTCAGATGTCATTATCGAGGAGAAGACTTTTAGCAACGGTGGGAAATTTCTAAAGGAGCGCACCACTGGGAATTTCTAAAGGAGTATTAGAGAGCACACTCGACTAAAATCCTTATAATTATAAGTTTGTAATTGAAAATTTTTAACCGTATTATCTTTGTTTTCAATCTTCATTTCTCCAAAATAATATTTCTGTCTAGGATTAAATTGCGAATAGTATTATAGGATTAAATTTCTAATAGTATTATTTTCTGTTCCGAAGTAGATCCTAAACGGTATTATTTTCTATTTAGAATTAGATCACGGGCGATATTATTTTTCGTCTGGAGTTTTCTTCTGTAAAGTATTATTATCGTACATCGGGCACAAGGAGGGCACAGGTGTTGCGGTGGTGTCAGGAGGGAGGCCTGTTGTCGTATTGAGCACAGACTCACATAATACCGGCATGTATAGGACTCGGATCAGAGGAGATGGGGCGATGGGATTGTAGTGCTTGGAAACAGGAGTTTTGGTGTGGCCGTTGGAAGTAACAAAGGGTATAAAAGGAAAAAAAAATAGTGTGTGTACTAGAGAAAAAACCTCTCTTTTCAAAAGAGATAGGGTATGCATGCTAAGCAAGATGTGCTCACTAGGAAAAGTTGTGTGCTCCTTTAGAACTTACTAAGCTGTGCATTTCAAACTTTTAGCAAAATTATCCCTAACTTCGCTGCTATTTCTTTAACAAGGCCCGGTAAGAAAGGATACAAAAATATGGAGTGGCTTGGCCTAATTTGACTGAATAGTCATCGACGGGAGGTTTCAAAGTAGCACGCTATTTTTCCTAGTAAGTCCACTTAAGTCCGGTCCATTCGGATTCCGACAAAAAATACATTGAGAAATTACAAGTTACAGAGTAGGGAGATCGGAGATTAATGAGCACACCTCTTAAAGTTGTAAGAAATTACAAGTTTACAATTTCATTTTATGACATTTTTCGCTCTGCTCAGAAATTAATCTCTAAACGTTATTAAAACCGTTCCAGGACTAATCCCCGAACAGTCTGAAGATAGTTTGGAAAGAACCCCGACTCATTCTGAGTGTGCTCACTAAGACAATTGGTGTGCACATTTAGAAATGCCCTCCCAACGTAAACTCCTCATAAAAACTTTGTGCCACCCATGCCCCCAACTTCAATCCCCAGTGTCATGCTCAATGCCAACCCTTTTTTTCCAGATCAACCATGAAAAACTGTAATTAACTAATAAAAATACAGTTTTCTCAAGAGAAAAAATTATAGAAGAAGAATTATTCTATAAAAGGAAGAAGTTAATTAAAAAAAATCCATATGATGGAGTGACCCAGCTCTTTAGTACAATGTGTTATGTTTTCTTCCGCGCATTTGCTTCGTAGAGCCACCATAAATTTACAAATTGGTTTGGAATATATGTTCATTACATAATATAATTTACGAGCTAGATTCGAAAGGCTATAAACATTGAAATTTGAATTGTCAATATTTTAAGAATAAAATAGAATAGATTCTTTTTCTCTCACATTTCTGTATGAATCTCAAATATAGATTACTGTTAGATATATTGTATTTTCATGATTCGCATTTTTCAAATACCTATCACAAATTAACGTTTCTTACCTATAAGTAAAAGTTTTCCGTTACACAAAACACACAAGCATAGTTTTTCTAAATGTACCCTTTTTTTTCCGTTGTTAGTGTGTCATTTGGAATTAGGTGAGAGCGTATTTACACATAAATAGTAATGGAATTAAATCATGGTAATAGAGTCACGGTGATGAAATTTGGAACTACAAGAATAATTATAATTGAGTAGCAAGTGAGCCTAATAACAATAGTTATGATGATAGTATCGATACTGGCAACTGGCAACGTCAATGTAAAAGAGAGAAGAAAATAAATTTCAAAAAAAAAAAAAAACCTTTTTAAGAGATCCTCACCAATTAATATTGCTCTTTTTCCTTATGTTTTCATCACATTAAGCTACACTTAAAATAGTGATGGCAAAACAAAAACATATAAAACTTGCGATAATAACTTGAGATAAGTTGGATTTCACTCATTAAAGGTGATCATTTATGACTATATGTATATCTGTTTCGAAACGAAAATTAAAGTTAAATTTGAGCTCATGATAACTGGATAAATTATTAAATTATAAATAGAATGGATGAGAATGAACCTATGTAAAAACCAACTCTTAGCTCCCCTCTTCAAATTTTTGAATGAAGAACGAAAACATAGTTTAAGAGAAGAAGATAATACCAATGGCTTGGCTGAATTATTTTTTCCGAAATTGTACAGTTTTTTAAAAGTACACTTCTATCCTTTACGCATCTTATTTTAAAAAGGATTAATTACAGCCAGACCCCCTGTAGTATTAGGGTGTGTAACTTAACACCATGAAGTATGAAACTTTCAAAAAACTCTTTGGACTTAGTTATTTTCACTCTCCTCTTTATTAAAGTGCACTCTTGTCTCTCAAATTCTCATTCTACTCTCATCCTTCTTTTTAACCAGCACACTTCCTCTCTCTCTCACTCTCTCCCTCTCTATCCCTCTCTCTCAGTCACTCACGCTCCCTCTCTGACTGAGAGAGAGGGATAGAGAGAGAGAAAGAGAGAGAGGAGAGAAAGAGAGAGAGTGTGCTGGTTAAAAAGAGTGATAATGGTAGAATATAAATTTGAAGAATAAGAGTACACTTTAGTAAAAAAAAAGAGTGAAAATAACTAAGTTCAGGGAGTTTTTTGAGAGTTTTAAACTTTAGAGGCATTAAGTTACAAATCCCAATATTATAAGGGATCTATCTGTAATTAACTGCAAAGTTACAAACCCTTTTAAAAATTACTGCAAAGTTTCCTAATGCGGGTCCCACTAAATAAAATCCCAAAAATAAAAATAAAAATAGCTGTCTAAATCTACAGACACAATGTGATTGTGCGAACAATTTGCAATTCCCCCAAAACAATTTTCTCCAGAAGAGCCCCAATCTCTCTCTGTAGGCTAATTTCATGGCTTCTCCCAAAACCCTAATGCTAACCGTAGCTCCTCTCTGATCCCCTGTCCTTTTCTGCTCGAGTACAATTGTAATAACAAGAGGCGAACGGAGAGAGGGTGGGAATGGAGAACCCCAAGAAGTCCGCGCTTCGGCTCCGCATGAGGGTGACGGCGAAGAAGCGGGGAAGGGACGTGAGCACCTCCGCCGGCGCCGGCGCCCGTAAGATCCAGCGGGAATGCGTCAATTCGGTGAAAAAGCTGCAGAGGAGGGAGATCGGGGGGTTCCCGAGGATGGCGCGCGGGGCATCCTCGAATGCGCCCGAGAAGTTCCGGAACATTCAGCTTCAGGTTAGTTTTGGAAACTATTGGTGGTTGGTTTTGGGTTCGAAACTTACGATTGTGGTGGGGGTATGATTGGTATTGGTTAATTAGGGTTTGGCTTGCTGGTTAGGGTTTGAAAATTTTCTTTTTGGCGCTGAATTGGTTGATAATTTGGAGAATAAGTCTTAATTGTGCTCGTTTTTAGATCCCTTCTCGTATCTGGGTTTGGAGCCTTCGTGCCCTAGCTGGAAAAGTTGTTTCCTGATAGAAAAGTGTGTACTTGGAGCTCGTGGGTCGGCTAATTTGTTTGATCAGAGCGTGTAGTTATGGTTATTCGTCATGGTTGCTATGCCCCAGGAGTCTTTGCTAGGTTATCGTTGATTAGGGTTTTGAAACTTTGCTGCTGGAATTTCATTTTGGTGCTAGGTTGCATATGGGTAGACAATTCGTTTTGACCAACAACCTCCTAGTAGGGGTTCGTTGGCCTGTAGAACTGCATATATGAATCGGTTATACGCATGCTTGCGGTCAATGGTCTGAAGATTGTTAGTGCTGGGAGTGGAATTTTCTTTAGGGCCTTGAAATCGCTTGTGCAATGGGTTGTTCTGGGATGACATATCACATTGATAGCCTGAGAGTTTGAGATTCTAAGGCCGTGTTTGGATGTTTGAACACATAAATTCAGATTTTTGGTTTTTCTTATATTTGGAAGTTATAATTTTTTAGGGAATCTTTAGTATTAGTTTAGTGTTTGCTTAAGAAATTGTAGAGATAAAATAGGTGACAAAATCGTGAACACATTAAAGAGAATCACGTATTTTGAAATTACTAATATGGACATAAATTTCTAATATCATAAATTTAGGCAATTATCGTATTCTTGTCTATCCAAAATCTCATCTAACATACCATGGATTATTATTTTTTATATCCAGCTAAAATCAAGTTATTTCCTAAATTTGTTAGACATCCAAACACAACCTAATTTTTTTTTAATAATCTGAAACCTTGAATAGGGATATGATTTACGTCTCTACCTATATTTGAGACCTTATATTTTTATATCTTCCAATCCTTAGAACCTTGGATAGACTTTGGTCCTATCTTAGTGCAAATTTTGTTGTACTTAATGATCTGCAGATCACCAGCTCAACTTCTGATTTTGATGTAAAACTAGGCAGCCTTTATATGTATGGTTATGCAGAGCCTGACGGAAATATCATGAGAGTAATTGTTGATTGTAGGCTTTGTACTTTGCTCCTACTCATAACGAGGGCTTGATGTTGTTAAATTATTTAAACTTATGGCCTAGTCAAAAAGTTCCTAACTTGGGTGATCATGCCTTTAAGCTCATGAGTGCGGTTCTTGGTTGTAATCTTGGACAAAAATATTTAGTTCATTGCTTCATCACCTCCTTTTAGGTTTTGGTGTCCACAAGTCAGAACACGTTAAATTGATTTATACTTTGCTTTTAGGGTGTTCCATATGTCAATTTGCAAGTGAAGATGGCAATTATTATGGGGAAAAGGGTTATGGTTGGCACTCTTTAATGGGTGCTTCCTCCAATCAGGCCTCATGTGATATTGTTTCAAACAACAGAGTAAAACTTTTTCTAGCTTCCTTTCATGTTTGAAGACAACTAAGGACTAACTAATTCGGTGTAACGCGTGGCAAAAGAGATGCCTTCGACAGCTTGAATTTCATGTCACCTTGTTTCGACCTAATTCCATGAATGCTTGGGATCACTGGCTTTTTTGTCTATCAATATGGCATTGTCCAACTGATGGGCCATGAGATATTCTAAGCTTTTGTTAGAATGTAATTGTATATTCCTTCATCCTCACCTTATATTCAGATTTTAGTGAACCGGTAGAGACTTAGATGTTAATCAGAGCCATCTAAATTGTGTCGGTCCAGTCCCCTACTGAAGCAGATTAAATGAAGAAAAAAAATACCCTGCACCAAATTGCCACAAAAAGAGTGTTCAACTTGTAGGGAAACAAAGCATTAGAGTATGAAAAATATCCCCTAATTTCATTATAACTTGGAACTTTGGTATTGGTAGGTTCCCAACCTGTTTTTATTACCTCTGCACTTGCTATGGAAGCATGATCTCATCAACTCAATATTGCTAATTTGACCTACTACTAAGAAAGCTACTAGTAGACCAGTAGTTGTTTTATGTTTAAAGGGTTCTATACCAAGAAGCCTTTTGAGATTTGCTGGCAATACTTCAGGTTGAGTTCATGATCAACGGTTACGAGTCTAAAATACTTTTTGCTTTCAGTTGATAGTCTCTTTGTTTGTTTCCCAGTTTTTAAATTAATTTTTGCAACAGGTCATAAGGGTATTCATTCATGTAAGGAGTTATAGCTAGGGTAAACTTCCATGTATTAGCGTTTTGCTTTTATTCAAGTGTAATTTTTAAAGTCTAAGTAACGTTGCATGAATTTATGGAAAGGTAAAAAAAATGAACACATATTTAAAAAGAAAATAGATTTAAGTTATTTGGAAGTCGTGGAAAATTGTACACAGATAATTAGAACTCTCAGAAAATAGATTGCAATGAGGTATTCTCAAGTTAGACACCAAATTATTGGAATAAGGGATATCGGCTAATGGTGCTGCTCTATAGTGAAAAGCAACTTAGCGTGTCTTGCATTTGGTTTTCTACTCGTTATGCCTCATTGTTTCTCATGTAAAAACAAGACATCCCAGTTTAAAGATGAAGTTTGGAGACACTAGTGGTATATATTCTAAAACAAGATATACCTCATTAAATGACCTGTATGTATATGGTAAGCCTTTCTAATAATCTTAATTAGGCAGTTGATATGTTTTCTGCAGAAAGGGGAATTTTTTTGAATCAATTTTCGAAAGCTTAAATCCAAAATGATCTAATATAATAAAAAAAAGAGTTGAATTGGTGCTAGTCACGTGCAAGTTCAGGATAAAATAATCAGTCAAACTGTCCAACTTTTCATAACAATGCTGATGGCCAATTCTGATTTTTTTTCTTCTGAAATCTAGTTTACTCTTTCAAGCTGCTCAATTTAAAACATGTGAAAGTAAATGGGGAGCTAACTGTTACCTCTATAAGTTCTTAAAGTTGAAAACTTGAAGCTGTGAAATCAATTCCCTATTTGAGTTTGACTAGCATAATATGAAAGCTCACTACATGTAAGCATCTGCCTTCCTCCTCACACCCACAGCCCCCTCCCCTGCTCACCCACGAAAAGAAGATTTTTTTTTTTAATATATATTTGCATGTTTATTCTGTAGGGAATTAGGTTTGCACATCTGTTTGATGTACCAAGTAAGACGAGGCTTAGTTCCGAAGTAGTTCTAATTATTGAGTCGTTCCATTGCTCACGTAAAGATCACTGGCAGAGTAGAACAGTTGAACTTAAATGGTAGCATGTTTAGTTAATCCACATAATACTTTCTCTTGACTTGGAAGTTTAAATACGTTAATGAACGTTAATACAAGAAGGGAATTGCTCTGCTTGTATGACCATATATATAGTAAGCCTGTGGTCTTACCATGACTTGATAATTGTTTATATCTTAATGATTACACATGATTCATATGTTGGGATACTGCAGGAGGAGTTTGATACATATGACCACAATGTTCACTGGTTTTTGAAATTGCAATTTCTCAAGAAGCGATCTAAAATCATTGAGATCGTTGCGGCAAAAGATGTTATATTTGCTTTAGCTCAATCTGGCCTCTGTGCGGCTTTTAGTCGAAGTAAGCCCTTCTGCAGACCTTTTTTCTTTTTTTCTAAAACTTCTCATTTAATCTCATTTGTTACTGGTACTTCTGTTCTTATGATGACAGCAACGAACAGACGCATATGCTTCTTGAACATAAGTCCCGATGAAGTGATTAGAAGCCTTTTCTACAATAAGAACAATGATTCACTCATAACAGTATCGGTTTATGCATCTGACCAATTCAGTTCCTTGAAATGCCGAACTACTCCAGTAGAGTAAGAATCTATATCATGCAAGTAGTGACATTAGATTAGATGGATATTTATCTTATTTATTTTTTATGCTTTAACCATATTTCATTTATATTGTATGACTGAACATAAAACTATATTATTAAAAACAGCTTTGCATGTGATCAGTTAGTGAAACCTGGTGGTTTCAACACCCTTAAATCAAAATTTAAAAATACAATAAAATAGAAGCTAGCTGTTTAAGGGACAAAGCTTGGAGTTGATAGATACGAGGAACTAGTCACATTGTGGAAGCCATTGTACACATCTTACCCTGGAGTTTCAATCACAATTTTTTTTTTAGATCAGGAAGCTTGTAGGTTCCTGGTAATGATTATTCTGGTTGGCAAACCTGACAGGTATATCAGGAGGAACCAATTAGATGCTGGATTCCCTCTTTTTGAAACGGAGTCCCTCAAGTGGCCTGGTTTTGTTGAATTTGATGATGTGAATGGGAAAGTACTAACTTATTCAGCTCAAGATGGGTAAGATATTTCCCTGTTCTGGTTTTCCAATACATTTTGGTTTATATTGCTTAATGGGTTATTTTGGCTTTTCTGCACTTTGCAGCATTTACAAGGTTTTTGATCTAAAGAACTACTCATTTTTGTACTCAATATCTGATAAGAATGTGCAAGAGATCAAAATCAGGTGAGACTTTTCTGCTGGAAGATTTTGCCTCTTCTTTTTACATAACCTGATCTCTTAATAGTGAGTTCCATTCACAGTCCAGGGATCATGCTGTTAATATACCACAGAACTCCTGGTTATGTTCCGTTAAAAATACTGTCCATCGAAGATGGAACTGTGTTAAAGTCTTTCAATCACTTGTTACATCGGAACAAAAAGGTCGACTTCATCGAGCAGTTCAATGAGAAGCTCCTGGTCAAGCAAGAAAATGAGAATCTTCAAATTCTTGATGTACGCAACTGCAGCCTTCTGCTTATTTATTTCCTTTGAGCACCTTTGAAAAACATAAAAATTTAGATTTGCTGTAACTAGTATTTTTTATTGTTAGAATATGAGACTATATAATGCATGCACTGTGCAGTATGAACATAGTTTTGATATAGGTAATTGTCTATTTTTTTAATGGCTTTTTTTGCCTCTTTCCTTGGGTTAATGATGTCCTTTGGTTTATTTGTACAAAATCTTTCACAAACTATGTAATTCATCTCTTAATAGCTGTTTAGCTTTATAAGGGGCGAGGCAACATTTATTTCTTTAGTCTGAATTTTTAACTTAAAATGTGGAAATCCAGAAGAGTCTTGTTTGTATTTCTTTTTGGGATTAGGTAATTTGGCATTTTTCTTTCTGTGGGGGCTACCAAGCATGCTAATATGTCCAGGAAACATGTTTCCAATCTTCTGGATGAAATATCTCCAGAAGAAATCATGTTTAGCATTTTTTTAGGTTTTAGGGAAATTTAACATTTTTGTTGTTCTGTGGGGCTTCCAAGCTTATGCTGGTACATCCATGAAAGGTGTTTTGGAACTTTTTGACAGAAATTACTGTACTTTCATTTGTGCAGGTGAGGAATTCGCAGCTAACAGAAGTTAGTAGGACAGAGTTCATGACCCCTTCAGCTTTCATCTTTCTTTATGAGAACCATCTCTTCTTGACGTTTCGAAATAGAACTGTTGCCGTTTGGAATTTCCGAGGAGAACTTGTCACATCCTTTGAGGACCACCTGCTGTGGCACCCAGATTGTAATACCAACAATATTTACATCACGAGTGATCAGGATCTAATAATTTCCTACTGTAAAGCAGAAGAAGGATGTGAAGATGACGGAGAAGGTACTTGAAAGTTCTTTTTCTGAATTTTGTTTGTGGGTTTCTATTCACTGCATCATGATCTCCCATCAATCAATATTACATCGTAAAAGGCTATGCATGTTCATTGCCAGTATCATGCCAATTTCTGAAGTAAGCAACTATATCTATTGGCTGATTTTTTAAAGAAATTTTACCTATCTATCTAATTCCTTATCCTGCATTTACATCCATATGTAGTTTTTCTCTACATTTATTCAAATTGGGACTGCATTTTCAATTGGTGTGAGTTGGCTAACAGATCTTTTTAACAAGATTTGGCAAACTATGAAAATGCCAAATGATTGGAGGAAGAGTACCCTAATAACTCTGTATAAAAATAAGGGCGACATTCAGATTTGTTCTAACTATCGGGGAATAAAACTCATGTGTCACACTATGAAGCTTTGAGAAAGGGTAATTGAACATAGATTACGACAAACTGTTAAAATATCAGAGAACCAGTTTGGATTTATGCCGGGACGATCGACGACAGAAACTATTCATTTACTTCGTCAACTTATAGAGTGATTCCGAGAGAGAAATAGAGATTTGCATATGGTATTTATTGACTTAGAGAAAGTCTATGATAAGGTTCCACGAGAGATATTTTGGTGGACACTGATGAAGAAAAGAGTTCCCATCAAGTATATCGATATAATTAAGGACATGTATGATGGAGTAGTGGCCAATGTCAGAACATGTGGTGTTTAACAAGTGATTTTTCTATCACAATTGGATTGCATCAAAGATCTGCATTGAGCCCATTCTTATTTGCTATAGTGATGGATGAGCTTACTAAAGCCATTCAGGATGAGATACCTTGGTGTATGCTATTTGCTGATGATATTGTCTTAGTTGATGAGACAAGAGCATGGGTAAATACCAAGTTAGAGTTATGAAGACATACATTAGAATCTAGATGTTTTAGATTGAGTAGGTTTAAAACAGAGTATATGGAGTGTAAATTTAGTAAACGACGGACCATAGATTATAATGCTATAAAAATGGATAGGCAAGATATACAAATGAACAGTCAATTTAGATATTTGGGTTCTATTATTCAGAATGATGGAGAGATCAATAATAATGTTAACCATAGTGATGGAGATCAGGATTTGATTTGGGAATATATTATATTTGATTAGATTTGGATCTTATTAGGATTTGGATTTTATTAGGATATTTGATTGGATTAGGAGCTTGAATTCTATTAGGATTTTGTTTGTTAGGGTTTTCCTATATATATGGGTTTGTATGGAGAATTGAAACAGAAAAATAATATTTGAAAAATTTGAGAAATTTCTGGCGTGGATTTCGCAGAATTAAATTTTTCCTCGTGGATTCGTGGAGAGTGGGCTTGGATTCGCTTGGGTGGATTCCCAAACCCCGTAAGTTCTTCCCTAATTCATCCAAAAAAATCCCAATTTTCAAAACCCTAACCCTAATTTCGCTTCCGTCCTACGTCAAACTTGGTATCAGAGCCTAGATTTTATTCTCCATCATCTTCTTCCACATCTCCATCCTTTTTTAATTTTATTTCAGTTTTTTTATTTAAAAAAAAAGTACAGATCAAAAAAAAAAATGATCTAAAAAAAAGAGAGAAAGTTCAAATTAAAAAAAAAGAACAGTTCAGATTTGAAAAAAAAAAGGGAGGAGAGAAAAAAAAGAAAAGAGAAAAAAAAGAGAAGAAAAGAGAAAAAAGAGAAGGAAGAATTCAAAAAAAAAAGAGAAAATTCAGGGAAAAAAAGAGAAGGAAGAATTAATTTGGGTAAAAAAAAAGAACAGTTCAGATTTGAAAAAAAAAGAGAAAAGAGAGAAAAAGAAGAAAAGAGAGAAAAAAAGAAAAGAGAAAAAAAAGAGAGAAAATTCAGAAAAAAAAAAGAGAAGGAAGAATTAATTTGGGTTTGGATTGGATTTGATTGGATTCAATTTAATCAGACCTGCCTCCAAGACCTGCATCCAAAAGTTAAAGAAGTTGGATTTTATTTGAGTTCAAACCCGACCCGCTCCAGATCCAACTCAAATTCAAGTTGGGTTCAATCCACATCACAGTGCAGACCCGTTAAGATAGTGCAGACCCGTTAAGGGTAGTTTTGTGATTCAGAGCCCGTTTCATATCTAATTCGAGTCGGTTTTGAGCTGCTGTGTTCTTTGGGTATTTCCTAAACTTTTGGGCTAAAATTGAATTGATGGAATTCATATTTTACGGCCATTATACAAATGCTAAAATATCACGAGTTGAGCGTGATATGTATGCTACTATACCCATTTTTTCGGTTTTGAAGATCGGTAAATTATGAAGATTGGGAGAATTATCTCGAAGATTTCTTTAGATATTTTGATCCAACATCAGCACAAAAATGTCGTTACGCCCGACAAAAGTTGGGTGGAGAAGTTTATATTTGGAATAGAGAGTATAAATTATGCTTGAATTGGGATATCTTGCAACGTCTATTTCGTCTTTGGTATACTCAACACTACATTCCAAATTTATCATCTCATCGGTTTCAATCGTCTGAGCCTAAAACAATGTCCACTGATGAAAAACTTCAATATATGATTGATGAATTTGAAAAGTGTAGCCGAATACTTGATAGGTTCAACAAAACACTTAAATACAAGGATGAAAGAAGTCAAATGGTTAATGATGATAGCATCGCCAACAAGATTGAAGCAAATATTCATATTTTTTATTGCGAATTGCAGTCTATACTGGATACAGAAGTTCATGATGAGCCACTATTAATGCCAGATATAATTTCCTTTCCATCCATAGAAGTTGAAGACTCAAAGTTTCAGATTTCTGACGATCTCTTAGCGGAACCAACTGAAAAGTTTCAGCCACATAAAAATACATCTGATGATCATATTCATGAGCAGAAGCCAACAGAAGTACCTCCTACACTCCTATATCACATGCCCATAAAATCGACAGTTTCTTTAGAAGACCTGCTAAAAATTTGTAAGAAACTTCGTCGACAATTCGTATTTACTGATAGTATTTGCATATCAGTTGCAGATGTACAGAGAGTATAGGAACTTCCAATTCAAAGTGAGACTTTAGACAAAAAAGAAGAGATATTGTTGATGATGAGGTAAAAACTTCAGTTTCTCTTTTGAGATTCATTATAAGAATTATGAAGAAATTACCGACTCAACATACAGATTCATATGAAGTTTCGAAGAGATTTGCTTGTACTGTTCATGGCCAGAATAATTTGTGGGATTTACGATCATCTGAAACTGATTCACGAAAAAAGCCAGTTCCATCTCCACCGCCTTGGTTCAGATGTGATGTACTAGATATGGTTTCTCGACCACCACCATGGCCCAATTGGGATACTTCGTGGATGCCAATCAGTTTAATCCGGACGTGTTTATCATTCCTTATCTCCGCATTCATCCCGATGAATGCTTTGAAGCCGGGGAGAATTGATGGAGATCAGGATTTGATTTGGGAATAAATTAGATTTGATTAGATTTGGATCTTATTAGGATTTGGATTTTATTAGGATATTTGATTGGATTAGGAGTTTGGATTCTATTAGGATTTTATTTGTTATGGTTTTACTATATATATATGGGTTTGTATGGAGAATTGAAACAGAAAGTTAATATTTGAAAATTTTGAGAAATTTCTGACGTGGATTTCGCAGAATTAAATCTTTTCTCGTGGATTCGTGGAGAGTGGGCGTGGATTCGCCTGTTTGGATTCCCAAACCCCGTAAGTTCTTCCCCAATTTATCTATTTTCCCCAATTCATTCAAAAAAACCATAATTTTCAAAATCCTAACCCTAATTTCGCCTCCGTCCTGTGTCACAGAATACAAGCTGACTGGTTGAAATGGAGGAGGGCAATGGGAGTTTTATGCGATCGTAACATTCCGTTAAGATTGAAAGGAAAATTTATAGGACTGATATTAGGCCAACTTTATTATATGGCACGGAATGTTGGGCTATAAAGAAACGTCATTCACAGAAAATAAGTGTAGTAGAGATGCGCATGCTCCGTTGGATGTGCGACAACACTAGGAAAGATAAAGTGAGAAATGAAGATATTTGTGCTAAAATAGGTGTAGCTCCCATCGATGAGAAGATGCAAGAAAATCGCTTACGATGGTTTGGTCATGTGCAACGTAGGTCTACAAGTGCACCAGTTCAAAGAGGGGAGTTTAGCAATGTAGGACAAGTTAAAAGAACGAAGGGAAGACGAAAAAAATATGGATGTAGGTGATACGCAAAGATATGGAGTTTAGAGGTTTAAATAAGGAGATATTACTTGATAGAAAGGAATGGAGAAGGAATATCAAAGTGATCGATTTGGCGTGATTCTCTTTTTGGTTCATGTAGCCTACCCCAAATACTTGGGATAAAAGGCTTAGTTGTTGTTGGGACTGCATTTTCAATTAATTTGGTTTTAGAGACGATGCATTTGATAATAACAAGAAAAGAAAAGATTCCTTTTAAGTTTTTAAAACAAATTGTTGAGAAAATTTTGCTTGAAAGAGTCGGGTGCCAGGTGCCAGGTTTGATCAGTTTGCTGCTAAGTTATGAAGGCATCCTAATTTCCATTTACTAACATCGTCAAATGCTTTCAATTACTATTATGTTTGATGTGAAAAATGAAACTGAAGCTCAATTTTCTTGATCAATCCTATTGTATACCATCGATTTATAGAAGAGTGAATGAAATCTAAAATTGCCTGCAGTTTCAGCTGTTGGGTCCATCAACATGAGCAACATATTGACGGGGAAGTGCATTGCCAAGATATGCTCAAGCGATCCAACACTACAGATCAGCCCTCGCCGGAGAGGTGATGCTGGCAGGTCCTCCATCCGGAGTACTGTCAGGGAGGCACTCGAGGACGTAACAGCTCTCTTCTACGATGAGGACAGGAATGAAATCTACACAGGAAATAAGCAAGGTCTGATTCATGTCTGGTCCAATTAGCTCCGTCATTGTTTCAGGTGACCTCTCTCTCTCTCTCTGGTGTTTTAACTTACTTTGTAGCATATATATAGGCAGCACATTTGCCAGAGAAGGTTGTGTATCAGAGCCTGTAAGGGTCTTTTACTCACACAATGTTCCGTAATTTGTGCACTTTGTAGTTTCTATTATGTAATGTGTGTGTGCCACGAAATCTTAACGTCCTACAATCTTTTGCTTGTTTGCTTTTATTTTTTGGTATCAGAACGTCCGCTTTGTATTGCCTTAAATAGAATGTTGTCTGTATTGCCTATAATTTGAGGCTTTTTTTTTTCCTCCTTGTCATTCTTATTCCATTTTGCATTGCCGTGTGCAGTCATTTATGAGTGGTTTAAGAGAAAGTCGTCTAATATTATATTTTCAAAATGATTGAGAAACATTTTCACAGTATGCTGTCTTTGTTCTGTCACCTACGAACTTCACTGTGTCTCCGCTGTGGCTTATCGTTGTTGCAGGTGCTAAGATTTGAATGATTAGTCTATCTAGAAAATTAAAGCTTGATGGTATCTACTTAGGCTGTGTTTGGTTTGAATTGGTTTGAAAGAAAGAGAGGGAAAGAGGGAAGAAAATTAAAAGAGATGGAAAATGGTTTTTCTTTGATGATTGGTCGGTAAGAAAATATTTTCTTTTCTTTTAAATTTTCTCTCAAACTAAACGATAAGAAATATTTCCTTCCTTATTTCCTTTTCCTTTTTTTTTTTTTTTTTTCCCTCCCTCAAACCACCTAAGAAGCGTGGATTGATACAAAGGTCTAAATCCAATGGCAAATATCTAATTTGATACTGAACAAATTTCCACCAGATTAAAGCAATGTGGCCTTCTACAAGTTTTTTAGAATTTTTGTATCATGGTCAGAACATAGAACGGTAAATGGCAATCAGTCTTTGGAAGAGAATGTACATTAACAGATGCAACCTATGCAAGAGACATAAGAAGTTACGATGGACAGAGCAAAACACGGCATTTCTGAGCTATAAAACCCCAATTCCTTTAAAATATTGAGGCACGCCAGTCACTCTCTTCGTGCTCCTTGATATGCAACTGTGACCATGTTGTGACGAAGGAAGCTGCAAACTCTTTTGAGTGCTGAGAAGGAAGCTGCAAACTCCTTTGAATACTGCGATATTGTCACCTACAGACACAGTTGTCATGACAGTCTTAACAGGAAACACGTCCGATGATCTTGTACAGAAAGGGCGGCAAGCATTCCAAACACAGTCAAGAACTAATTGATGAGCAAAGGATACTAATGTAATTATAGCCTGGGAGATTGATTTAATGGCGCGCAAGATACCTCCGAGGAACCCTTTCTCGTCAAATATTATGCAAAACTATTACCAAAATTCTAACAAATTCAAATACAACAGTCAGACATTGCATCCAACTCGAGTAATAGAAACCTTAATTATACACGATTTGGGCTCAAAAACGCATTTCATTTGAAAGCAACTGCCGGCAACCACAACAATTAGAGTAGAACTAAGCAGTGTAAGACCAAACAACAAAAACCTAGCAGCCAATTCATTAAAACAATCTAAGTTATCTACCAAAACGCATTAAACATCCCATGCACTAAGAAGAGAGAACAGCAATAACATCGGATGCTCTCAAGGCAATGTAATCCGAACCATCTCCGCTCTTAAATTCACTTCCAGCGTACTTCGAGTACAAAACTGTGCTCCCTGGACTCAAGCCCACTGGCTTTCGTTTGCCCTCCTCATCCAAGGGGCCAGGCCCGACCTCAACCACCTGTGCTCAGGATGCAGTGGATATATCAAGCTAATGTCGCGATATTAGTTAGTTTTTGCAGGAAACTATATGTATAGCATTAAGAGGAAAATGAAAATATAAATGCAGTAAGAAATAACATGAAAGAAGGGAAAAAATATATATATATCTTACTGTCCCAATGGAAGGCTTTTGCTTGGTCGCATCAGTGAGCAGCAAGCCGCCTTCGGTTTTCTCCTCAGCTTGCGCAACCTGTATACATGGAAGAAAACTTACTGTCATCTTGCAAAAGCTTCACATAGCTTGAAAGCTAATCGATACAATCTCAGCATAGAAGGGAGTGTATATATTGACAATACGAGCAACTAATTCTTTGATGGCTGAACTAAATGAATATAAGTTGGAACGCTTCAAACGGTAGAAATGGCATGTGGTGCCCATACTGAACTTTGAACAATTTACATGGATCCCAACATTGTAATTACTAGGCTGCTAAATATATAATACGGGGTGAATAGCAATAATATCAGAACACCATCTCAGAGAAAGCAAAAAATAAAAATAAAACATTAGAGATAATGCAAAGCTACAAGCAGTGAAATTCATCCTTTTCGTTATTTTATTATACTTATTTGTTGGATCTTGCTGTTTATCCTTGATGAGGATCGGTTGAGCAGCTCGAGCTATAGTATAGGTTATAATGATAAAAATTGTTGGAAGGCTTAGCCCCTCTTAACAGAAGGCATCACAACTGAATGATTATTTCAGTAAGATCAGACAGGCGCTGCTGCTGCTGCTGCAGCAGTCTATGCCCACAAAGCGTTCTACTCAAATCAAAATTTAAAATCCTTCCTTTACGACTTAAAAACTTGATGTTGTGTGGCCTCTGCATACTCTATATATTGATTCAACCAAATCCTTTCTTTATGACTTAAACGCTTGATATTTAATTGTCTTTACATATAATTTTGGTTCAACCATATTTATCTCAATCAAGCGACCAAAATCATTAATATGAAAAGAAAATTAATTTGGAAAAGTATAAAGCACAACAATGTTAAAGACGCTGATTAGAGCAGAGAATCAGAAATGGACCTTGATCAGAACTCGATCATTCAATGGCTTAAGATCCTTGACATCATCAGTATCAAGAATACCGACAATGTCATCTTCCTTCAACAACAGATGGTTTGTTCCCTTGAATTCCAATTCCGTTCCTGCATACTTGGAGTATACAACCTGTGTTCCAGCCTACATCCATGGAAGGAGGTCGAGTTAAAGAATAACGAGCAAGTCCGAGGCAACGAACTTGAGAAAGTTTATGTTTCTGAAATCCCACTTAAAATGACCTATGAAAATATTTGCAATATTTAGAACCTTCAATTTCATGAAACCTACAATTTCAAAATGAAATGCAAAGACAATATGTGCTAGACTTTGAGGTAAAACATAGGAAAATAATTATACAAAGTAAGCAAGTGGTATTTACCTGAATACTGATATCAACTTTATTCTTGCCAATGATTCTGCCTTCACCAATTTCAACAACCTCGCCACTCTGAGGCTTTGACTGAGAACTTGTGGGCAGTAATATGCCTCCGGTTGTTTTCTCCTCGGACGACTTGACCTTTACAAGTATTCTGTCACCCAAAGGCTTAACAGAATTATACTGAAACCATGAACATATATAAAAGAATTAGCATAGAAGACCAAGGTGAACAATATATAAAGACAATCAAAAAGTACAAACACATGAACTCGAACAAGCCACAACATACAGAAGTGGAGTTCCATCTGTTTTCGTCATTAACAGCAACAGAGAAAATGAAGCCATTGAACAGAAAACAAAACAAAGATTTTGTTGAATTTTCAAAGATTGTCTCCTTCTCCGCCGACACATTGAATTGGTTCATTAATCCAATGTTTACCTTTGATGGGTATTTTGAACGAATTTTTTCTACTGTCTGCACCATCTAATTATTTAGAAAGGACATAAACTTTACAAACTTAGAATATTTGGGGCTGTAAACATATATTGTCACACTTGTGAGATAACAAAGAATACGTGCATACCACCAAAATAAATAAATGAAAGAAGATATGAATGTTGTTGGCAGTTTCAGCAAGTTGCGTACTTGCCTTCAAATAATTAAAAAACCACAATTAGAAAAGCAAATATTTTACAAAACACAAAACAAGAATATACATAATGAACAAGCCATACGATAAAATTTTCTTACAGGTTACCTCCATATTATAAGAAACTCTTTTATAGAGTAAGTACGATATGCATTGTAATACCCTAGCTTAATAGTCCCACATCGGATTTGAGATAAGAGCTAGAATATTTTATAATGATTCCAACGAACCCATTGAGTAATTGTAGCTAGCTCATTGGTGGAGAAATCCATAGCCTATTATAAATTATTTTAACTCTTGTTATCCTGCTACATGCATCAACAGAAATTTGATAAAGAATGCAAAGATCTCTTTTTTCAACAATTTATCAAAATAAAATCCCTATTTATCCTTCGCCAATTGATAGAGGATAGAGATAATATTAGTTATTTAGTTGGATTTGATTTGATTAGATATTTAGTTGGATCTTGAAATTTTAGAGATTTGTTTTTATCTTGTAATTTGTTATAAATATTTCTTGTAACTTTGATTTTATAGTGAGAGATAATTAATGAAAATTGAATGCATGTGATTTGGCTCTTTCCAAATCTTTTCCATGAGTGATTATGATATAGTGGGCACGTGATTCACCTAGAGGTCTAAAAACCTAATTTATCCTCAAAACCCTAGATTCTTCCCCAATTCTCTGCTATAAAACCCTAAATCACCTTCCGTCATGAGTCTCATTACGAAGTCTGTTCACAAATTAGCAAACGATCCTCACTGCATTAAAGATCATGACGAAGATATCCTATTATTTCTCCATTCTCCCAAAAAAAAACAAACCTTTTCCAAAGAATAGCAAATATAACCTCCAATTAAAGTGAGAGAAAAGATCAAAATAAGTTATTGGTAAAATTTGTACCTTCGGAGCAATGACAGTGGCGGCCTTAACAACGAGCCCCCTGAACTTTCTCCCATCCACTCCAACTCTCAAGGCACCAACGCCCGGAGAAACCCTAAACGACGTCGGCGTTGTAATCTTCAGCCCATCGAAGGACGGAACGCCCTTCTTCATCGCCAACCCCAACCCAATCTGCTGCAACGCCGCCATCGATCGTCACCTGAAACCAATCGACTTTGGGTACGTGTGAAATCGAGCAAAAGCAGTGAAGAGAAATGTAAAGTTTGATTACATACCTATTGGGAGAAGAATTAGAGAATTCTGAGAGGTTTAGAAAATTTGGGAAAACCCATTCGAGTGCTTAAAATTGGGAAAAACCCTAGCGCTCTTTTATCGGATAGGAAAGTTCTGATGCTCCTTAGGATCGTTTAATTAATCCTACCTCAGTGCTTATAGAGGGGAGTTTCCAAAGGAGCACACCAAGCTCACTTTTTAAGACTCGTCCATATCAAAAATACGCTAGTGAGCTTACTAGAAAAATTGGTGTGCTCAGTTGAAACTCCCTTATGGGGAGGTCTTTAGTCTTGTTTCTTGTTGGAGAATTACTAAATGCGCTTCATATTTTTCTCGCTCCATATTTTTTGGGGTGTTTACATATTTGTTTATTAAATATTTTAAAATTTAAATTTAGTCTTTGTAATCTTCATATTTTGAATTTAGTCTTCTAAATTTTTTAAAATTTTTTAAATCACCTCACTTTAGTGCTTAGTCATATTTTTAGTCCAAATTTTCCGTTATACCTCTAAGTTACTTCACGTTAATACAACTTCCCTCTTTCTCTTCTCTTAGTCTTCTTATTGGATTTCTCTCTCCATTCTTATCCCTCTATTCTTTTCCTCTCTCTCTTTCCTCTTCTTATTGGTTTTCTCTAAATTACTTCACTTTAGAGATTAATTGGGAGGGGAGAGAGAAAGATGAGAAGAATGGAAATGAGAATACAATAAGAAGAGAGAGATGATGAATAGTGAAAAGAGTAGTATAAAGTAAAGTAACCCCATTTTTTTGGGATTGTCCCTTAAATCTTTATAAATTATGATTTAGTCCCCCAAATCTTCATATTTAGGATTTAGTTCCCAAATCCTTTAAATTACCATAATTTCGTCTCTCCGTTAGTTTTTCCGTCCAAATAAACTACAAAATTTAATTTTTTACTTTTTTAAATAATAAAATGACTTAAATACCCTTATAAAGAAAAATTGGAAAGAATAGAAAGATGGAAGAAAAGAAGAAGGGGAAAAGCCGATAAACCCAATGAAGAAAATGAGAAGAGAGGAGGAAGAGCGAAAGAGAAGAGAGGAGGAAGAGGGAAGAAGGAATTAAGGAAGGGTAAAATGGAAAAATCAGGTCAAAAAATTAACTGACTAACGGAAGTTAGGAAGAGAGACTAAATTGTAATAACTTAGAGGATTTGGAGACTAAATCCTAAATATGAAGATTTGAGAGACTAAATTATAATTTATAAAGATTAAGGGACAAATCTATAAATACCTTTTTTTTTTTTTTTTGGGGCGCTCTAACTTTTGGGCCTACTAAGAAAAATATGGAGCGCATCCAGTAATTCTTTCCTTGTTGAGAGAGTTGGGGCAGTTAGTCTGTTCAGGAGAGAGAGAGTAGCTGGGGCTTTTTGGTTGGTGGGGTTAAAAGAAAGTTCTACAACTATGAGCTTGTTTGATTATGATTATATTATGCAAATCCTTGGAAAAAGCTATTTATTTGTCAATCAGGTTGTTTTTAAAGTATGCTATTTATTTGATTTGAATTGAAGTGTTTTGATGATACATGTTTTGGCGTGTTATAACTATACTTTTTGGGTATTCAAATAAATATTTAGACGTTTAGATTTTATAAATAAGATGCATGTTAGATAAATGTAGCTACTGTATATTACATAATTCATTTAACAAAAGAAATTAAGAAATATAACACTCGGAACGCATTCGACCCTCACAAGCCCGAGTCATACCTAGCTCAGCTTGTTCATGCGGGGTTGTTATTCCTTGGATATAGGCGCAACACCAAATTGTGCCCCGGTGTTTCTTTCAGCGAGTCTACTTCTGTGCATATATGTAATACTTACAAACTATAGTTTCCTGGCAATTTTCACAAGGAAAATATGTAACAACATGTTCAGTTCAGATCAGCCATTTTCTTTTGTTTCCAGAGCAAAGAGGAGTAAATCCTCAATGGAATACAATCAATTTCTCAGGCTCAAATCTGCCCCACTGCAACTTGAAACAGCACTAATTCATTGGTGTATCTAGCTAACTTAATGGTGTTTCTCTAATCTCGTCGCTCTCTTCTGCTGTTTGGCTATTCACATCCACGGCAATGGGGGCAAAACTGACCTGTAAGTTAACGGCAAAAGTAAAAAAAAAAAAAAAAAAAAAAAAAAAAAAATCAATTGACTTCATACTTTGTAGCAAGGGGGCAAGCAAGTAGAAAGAAACGGTTCGGCCATATTTTCACCATGCCACGAGAAATGGGGACCAAAGGATTTGATAGTTTATAGAAGAAGGCACAGTTTGAGTTTGAAGGAACGTAGATATATAAAAAGAGTAAACGGGAAATTCAGCGACAGTTTCTTCACTGCTGCTTAGGTGGTCTAATAAAATTATTACACGTGAAGCACTCAAAGGGCGATTAAGGAAATTTTTTTATTTGTTATCTTGACTGGTGCCACATGTAATAATTTTATTGGGTCATCTAAGCGGCGGTGAAGGAACTCCCTTCACTTTCACCGCCGGTGAATTTCCCGTTTTCTCATATAAAAAAGTGTAATAATTGCTCATGTGTTTTCTTGAGGTAAATAAGCTTTATATGCTTGATATGGAAAATATAAACTTGGGCACTCATTTTAGTCTTTTAAGCCACTGGGTTCTCTAGGAGTTGAGTTCAAACCGCCAGAAAAGAATTCTTGTGCACTTTGAAATGCTTCTTCTCAAGACTTTGTCACTACAAAGAGATGTTATGTTCGACGAAAAGGGTAAGGTAACAGAAAGTTCTTAGTTTAGGGGATGTATTCACATACTTGTTGAAAGAAGCTGATCTTGAGCAAAAGAGTCTCAATGGGTCTGGTCGCTGCTTTGATTGTTCAGATGGGAAGTCCTGAGAAATAGTTGGGATTGGGAATGCATTTCTTGAGTTGTGTAACCCTGCAAAATATTCATAAATTAAATCAGTAATGCAAAATTATCTTTTCTTCTACTTGGGTTAGAGCCTAATTTGTTATTATTCCAATTACTCTTTAGGACCATATCGTAAAGATTCCCTTTCAAAGCTCTCAACACATTTAAAGCACTGATAGTTAAACCTGATATCTTAGCGACGATGCATTCATGTTCCTGATACTTATTTCTTTTAGTAACTGTTTACCTGGGGTAGCTGAGCAGTTCCATGGAATGGATGTTGGTGCATATCAGATGCGGGAGATTCCTGCATGCATCACGTCCACATCAATTTCAAGTAATGTCGAGAAAAAAGAGAAGATTCCTTTGACAAGAAGCTATATACTTACTTGACTAAATTGATTAATCCCGTGGAACCCCCGGTGTTGAGCATATGGTGGTGAAAACGGAGCTAGCACTGTCGTGGCTGTAGGGGATCTAAGATCACCCTGGCTTGTGGCTCCTCGATTTTCCTCATTTCCAACCTTGGCCTCTTTTGTCCACCTTTTCAAGAAATATTTGATTGGCAACTCCTTGATGTTTCTAAAGTCGAGTACCTTCAGAACATGACAACATTGAATTCCCATGAACTCAAATTTCTTACAACTACAGATGGCAGAACAATCAGTTGAGTCGAAGCGAACAAAATGCTCTTTAGGGCTCTCCGTGACAGCAACTCTATACTCAGATATTGTCTCAACCTCCCCACAATTAAATAGCACGCAATCCACAAACATTTCAAACTCCTTTCTAAAAATTTCAAATGCTATTGGCGTATATAAGTTGGCAGCTTGCCTCAACATCTTCGAGGGAGGTATCCTGGGGAAGCTTTGGCTCGCATGGAAGTCTGCTTGTAGCTCTGCATAACGATGTTCATCCAACACCCTTTCATAATGCTTAAAGAAGGACAAGAGATCAAGTTGCGGGCTCAAGTACTTCTTTAGTGTGCTGCTCAAGGTCTCACCCTGTAGCGTGGTTTTCATGTCAGCACAGAATGTTTGGCGACCATATGGAAGAGCCCATTTATCCCTCTCATCAAACAGCTTGCTTAACCATTCATTGTTTCTGAGATCATACTTTTCTATCAATGCTCTCCACGACAACAAGAAGTCTTCCTCTTCCTCGTAATCGTAAATACATCTGCTGAAATCCTTTGCAAAAGTTTTTGAGCCTTGGAAGACATGGTTAAGGTGCTTTGCAGCATTCTGGTAGACATGCCAAACACACATACGCTGAGCCGTACCCGGCCATGCTAAAGCTATTGCACTACTCATCACAGGAAATTGATCAGTCAAACTTGTCTTTGGTTGTTTTCCATGCATTGCAATCTTGAAAGTCTCAAATAGCCATTTGAAAGATTCTAAAGACTCATCATAGAGCAAGGCTGCACCAAAGATGACACTCTGCTTGTGATGATTGACACCAAGGAATGGCGCAAACGGTCTACCATATCCATTTATTCTAAAAGTAGTGTCCAAACAAACAACGTCACCAAAAGAGTTGAAGTCCCTCACAGATTTTGGATCCGTCCAAAAGATATTAGTCAATTTATCATCCTCATCGACTTGTATGGCATAAAAGAAAGACGGATTATTAAGTTGCATACTCTGGAGATACTTCAATATTGCCCCAGCGTCTCCCATCTGCATGGTCTTCATCCGCTTCGTTCTTAGATAATTTTGATAATCAACAGGAAGAAAATTGACATTTCGAGGCCCTGCAACCTGTCTTCCACTTGGTTCATTTGCAGATTTTGGGGTTCCTGAATCATCTGAGATATCTGCTTCAGGTGCTTGAATCTCGGTAACTATCCTCTGAGATCTTAACATGTGAGTTGTTGATGGGGGTGCAGGCTGATGGTTATGATCCAATATGAATTCTGTCACACGGTATTTACCACTTGGTGTGATCTTAATTGTCATGCGTGCAGGGCAACCAATTCTTGTTTCTGGCCGTGGCCTCTTCACTTCCTTCGCTCCTTTCTTGTCCTTGCGGAACCCTTCTCTTGAGCAAACAAATGTTCTTGACCTAGTAATGTTTTCGGAAGATTTGTCTGATGAACTTTTTCGAACACTGAAGCCCACAATACCTGCATATTTATTGTAGAACTCATATGCTTTGTCTTCACTGTCAAATTCCATGTCAAGTTCTGGCACTGCTTTTGAATTCACATCGTCTATGGGAACATCAGACTCTATCATTCTTCTCATTTTCCCCTGTTTGTTCAAATTCTAGAATGATTCGTCAGTTTAGGAAAAAAAAAAAAAAAGGGAAAAGATCAGGCAGCTCCCAGGTTAAGTCATGACATACATTAAATGAAGAAAGCAGAGGTAGCATACAAGAAAATTAACAAGAAAGACTATCCAAACTATTGAGAACAACAACGAATCAGAACCCATTGACTTAAAAACTTGATCCTTGGAGTAAATCATTTATTATTAGCTAATAAACTTATTAAATGAACATATATACATAAAAATGAATACAATAATAAAAATAGATAAACCCCCATATAAACTTGAGTTCTAGTTTTACCCCCCAATCCTGTTCGCGTCAACTTAATAGATCAATCTGGGTCACAACTTATAGGACCTGCTTGGAATTGCAAATCACCAAAACTTTTTTTTTTTTCCTTTTGGCAATGTAAGTGTAATTTCAATGTGTTCATATAACCAAAAATATAAATAAATAAAAGAAAAAAGGAGAAGAAGAAAATGTTGCGCCTAGCCGATGCCACTCCTTTTGTTGCATGCCACATCAGTCTCTTCTTAAAAGGAGAATCCTCTCATATACATGCGCTGGGATGAGTGATAGACCAAATTAATCTTGTGAGGTCAAATATATGAGGCGCATGCTACTTTCGACAAGGAAATTCTTTCCCGAAAGAATCTCAGAGTACTAAAATTGGGTTACGGTTCACATAACTATAGAAATCAGTTACACATATCATTTCAACCTTTACTTGGGCTAACAATGATGCATCCTGCTTTAGCAGCTGTGTTTCATGGTGCACATAATGACGCTTAAATAAACAAGAGGTGCTTAATTCGCTAGTTCTGGGATCCAGCATTTGGATTCTAAAATCCAATAAAAAAAATATTTCTAATGATAGCTCTTAAGGATTAACATCGGTTTGCCAATAGCAGTTGTTCTACTTGCAGTTACAATGGCAAGTGTCCATGACTGTAGCAGCAATGGTGCTGCTTGTGATTACAATAGCAAGCTGCAGTTGCCTGCTGTCAAAACAGCAGCTGGAGACCCTGAACATCCAAACCTAGAAATCGAACTTTGTTAACTAGAACTAATTGAAACAACTTGATTCAATTGGATTCTAATATATGAACTGTTTAATTGAAAAGCAGACATTCACTCACTAACATCAGCTATCTAATTTTTCAACTAAAAAAGTAGTCCTTAGCAGGTTGAAATAAAATATTGTCCTTATATTTGCTAAGATATTTAAAATGCCAAATGATTATTGTGCCCTTTATATGGAGATCAGCATATAATGTGCAAGTTGGTGATCTTATCTGCTTTATTGGTTCAGAAGACTACATAGGTGGGCTTTATGGTAATTCATAAAACCCTTGCCAGTATATTACTGGAAAAGAAAATGTTGGTTGAAATTGTAACTATCACATAAATAGGCAGCTTTCGTGTATCTACCTTTGTCCATGCAATGCCACATGCATTGCATAGAGTTCTTGGTCCCTCTGGGCCACGACGCATATGTGGTGTAGAATTTGCACCGATACCACAGCGAAGGCATCTGAGCAAGTTGACAACAACAAAAGCAAAGTTAACTGTGGAATTTCTTCACACAAATAGCTTTTAGGAAGTAACCAAAAATAAATATACTGTTCAAAATTATAAGCATGTTTGGCATTTTGAAAGAATATTTCAAACATATCAGATGGCTAGGCATGACAATAGGCTGTTTTGTGAAAGAATGTCCTAATCCTAACTTCAAGGAGGTCCTCCACTGAATCCTAAAAATCTAAACTATGTTCAAGCATGCATCTAAAGCATACCCATCATAATACAAATAAAATCGACATCCAGAGCATACTTCAACAATCTCAGTTTATAATTCTTGATCAGATTAAAATATATACTTTCATAGAAAAAATGAAGTTTACCAAGTGTTTCCATCAATTCTTAATCCTAAAACTACTTTTTGAACTCATTAATCAGTATTTTATATCTCCATATGCAAACTTGCAGTTTGAGTTCTGATTCAAATATACACTTACATTGAAGGACAATTTCCATTCATTCACCAGAAGCTAGCGTCAATTATTATTTCCAGAACTATTTCTTGATCTCGATAATCACTATCATATGTCTCCCAATGCAAACCTGCAGTTCGAGTTTCCTCCATAACCCTAGCACGCAGATATCTTTAACCATGAATTCTAGATATCTATATCAATGTATTAGTAGGGATTGATCAATCAATGTTCAATAGTCACACCAGCAATAGCAGCGTTTCCATGGCACTTTACATTTTTAGTAGAATCTTTTTTTTTCTTTTGGGAACTTTTCAAGAACAAGACTAAATGCAGGATTAGCGAGAAAGTAGGTCTACTACAGTTGTCAAGAATCTAAATTCCACCAGCAGCATAATTTGTGCATCTCCCTTTCATTATCAATCTCTACCCCAACTTAGGAGTACGAAATGATGATGCTACATGGAAACCGCTCATTTATGATTATAAATCTCATTGTTAAAAATACTCTTCATTCATGGAAAAAATCCCAAATATTTACATTGAATGCTAGGGGCAAAGACATAGCTCATATGAAGCTAGCAGAGGCAATTCTCCTCCTAGATAAGTTGAAACTAGTAATTGATCTTAGCTACATAGTTGATCGAAGGAGTTTATATTCTTGATCATTGAAAACAATATTGGTGAATTAATGCGTCAAGCATCTAATACCACTTTGGATAACAAGCAAATCAAATCATCCAATTAGAGGGTACACAATCCTACACATCTAATGGACAGGTTAAAACTTACACTTTACCTCCCTTCTCAAGCTTCCCTCTTAGTCATCGCAGGTTATTTGTTAGTATAATTAATTCAAGTAACATAAAAGTTGCATGTCATGTTTGGTGACCTAGTGGTTACAGTTCTATGTGGAGTCCTAAGCATAGATTAAAATGAGCTGAAGATCTCTTAGCTCCTCTCATATACAGTATAGAAATTCCATCAGTTTTACTCCAAGACTCAATCTCGTCTCCTCTCTTCTATGAAACCGCACCTCATTAGCTACATTATTTGTCTATTTCAGCGCAATGTGAACAAGCTCATGAAATCCAATCGATGTCAATTCCAGTAAAATCACATAAACTTGGTTTAAATTTTCATAAATGCAATTCTATCCAGTATTCATCAGCTTCTAACAATTGCTGTCTACTTCATTCACTCACAAAATTAACTAAAGGTTTGATCTTTCACCATGAAAAAGACGTAAAAACCTAGAAGTAACAGTAAAAATTAACTGTAACTTCGAATGTTGCTGAAAATTACCTGAGTGGACCGTCGAGCCCGTCGTCGCCATTGGCTTGATGGACCTCATGATCCGGCTCCTGATCGTACTCAATCACCTGGTTACCTCCGTTCATCGGATCATCAGCATGAGCTCTGCCGCAGCTCTAGGGTTCGCAATCGCCTCTCTATCGAGAGTAGAACTCGCAGCAACGGCAAAGAGAGGAGTTGAGGGTTGTCAATTTTGATTCCCGATCGAAGATGAATCTTAGGAAAATTAGGGTTAGGGTTTTAGCTTGTCCCCGCCGATGAGGGGAGAGGGGGGAGAGGGGGGGGCGGAGGGGGCAGACGAGGAGGGGGGAGTGGATCAGCTGAGAAGCCCTAGCTAGCGAAAACACGGTCAAGAGCTTGCGGGCAGGTGACACGTACGTATGTAGGATTGGAAGTTGGTGATTGTCTCAAAGAATGACACCTGTCCTGTTGAATATGATGAACCTGACGTTTTCTTTAGATTAGAGAAGCTAGAGGGAATGAGATTTTCTTTAAATATTAATTTTAATTCTTTAAGAATAAGGAGATAAATTGGGATTACCCTCTCTTATTTTCTCCAATTCTTTAATTCTTCACTCTTGCTCTATGGTTCCCTTCTAAGAAATTCTAAGCTTAAAAAAGTAATCTAATTTTTTAAAAAAAATTGTGTAAGAATAAACTATTTTACTTATTGTTTAAAATTTTTATTTACAAAATGTAATTATTGTTATTTAAAAAAAAATTAATCAATTTTTGCTATACTCCTCCTAGCAAGATCCTTCTTTTTAATCTCTTGAATTTTGCTTTAATTGGATTTAAAAATTTATTATCTAAATTTTGAAAAGAGATTTAAAGGTAAAAGAGGGCGAAAACAAGGACAGAAACATTCTAAATATTTAATAATAAATTTATAATAAAAGTATACTTTTTAAGGAGTTATATAGAAATTGAAAGGATACAAGCTGGAGAGATTGATAATAATGTTAATCATAGGATACAAGCTGGCTGGTTGAAATAGAGGAGGGTAACGGGAGTTTTATGTCATTGTAACATTCCGTTAAGATTGAAGGAAAATTTTTATAGAACTACTATTAGGCCAGTTTTATTATATGGCACAGAATGTTGGGTTATAAAGAAACATCATTCACAGAAAATAAGTGTAGCATAGATGCGCATGCTCCGCTGGATATGCGACAATACTAGGAGAGATAAAGTGAGAAATGAAGATATTCGTGCTAAAATAGGTGTAGCTCCCATTGATGAGAAGTTACGAGAAAATCGCCTACGATGGAGTTACGAGAAAATCGCCTACGATGGTTTGGTCATATGCAACGTAGGCCTACAAATATACCAGTTCGACGAGGGGAGTTTATCAATATTGGACAAGTTAAAAGAACGAAGGAAAGACCGAAGAAAATATTGATGGAGGTGATACGAAAATATATGGATTCTAGAGGTTTAAATGAGGAGATATTGCTTGATAGAAATGAATGGAGAGGACTATCAAAGTAATCGATCCGACGTGATTCCTTTTTTTGGTTCATGTAGCCTATCCCAAATACTTGGAATAAAAGACTTAGTTGTTGTTGTTGTTGTATAGAAATTGAAAGGGTGAAAACATAACTAATCTTTCCTTTTCTTTTGCTTTTATTTCTTGTCTCTCCTTTTATTCCCATATATTAGAAGATTTTATATGAAAAATCGAAGAGGAAGAGGCGATTTAGTAAACCACCTAGATATTAAACACGGAAATTCCTCCCATCATAGTTTTCAACAGATATTGCGTAGTACAAAATTAGATAAACTCTTCATTTTTTTTTTCTCTATAGATCTGGCGATGCTCTTTAAATGAACTCAACAAATAAGAAATTTCTAATATTTGTAACTTATAAGTCGCAAATACATGATAACTTGGTTGGTTATTGAGTTGTCCATAATGGATTTGATAAGATCCATATCCAATAAACCATTCTAAATGAGTGGAAATTCTTACAGAGAGTTATTGATAGCTCCAAAAGAAATGGAAATTTTAATATGGAAGTAATGTGAGTTTTTTTAGAATGTTCAATTCAAAAGCAGAAGAGAATTCTGTGTATGTGATAAATACGAAACTCCAAGAGAGATTAAAAGTCATTCCTAAGAATCTCTATCACAACATTTTTTTTTAAATAGAGATTTTCTTACTGTGCAAAGAGGTATGATTCACACTAGATCCTTAGGAACTCGAATCAAGTAAGTTTTTAAATTTTTTTTTTTAAATACTCTATATGCTTACAGAATTCTACGGAAAAAGCAAGGTATAAAACTTTTAGCAGCATACATAAAAATATAATGAAAGATTTTAGATGACTTTGTAGACATGAAAGAACTTGCATTTTTCTTTTGACATCCAAGTTAGGATGTCACATGGTACACCCTTCACTCGTTACCACTGCAACATTTTGTTATTTAGCTAGGAAAAAAAGACTTACAAGTCAGAAATCTGTACAAATGTTTAGAATTATTTGAATATATATATATATATATATATATATATATATATATGGATTACTATAGGTGAGTCGCCAGCTCAGGAAAAATTACGTGAGCTAGCAGCAAAAATATAATAATCCAATAATTTTTCTTCAAATTTTTTTCTAGAATTAGGATCTCTACCTCCTTAACTTTAATAAGATAAAATTTTATGAATTTTGAAATCCATTTACACTTTTATCAAATGGATACAAAATATTTATTTATTGAAAATCGTTAAAATTTATGTCTATTTGATGGAGAAAGAAATCAAAGCTAAAACCTAAAAAATTGAGTATGAATGAACCCTAAAGGATCGAAATCATAATCCAAAATGAATTTTTAAATTTATTTTATTGGAGATAGTGAAAATAAACTGCAATTCAAATAACTTACATGAACTGTCACCTCATTTCTATTTTTTTCATATATATATATATATATATATATATATATATATTTTGGCTAGGAAGTTATAGATTTGAGTTAAGTACATACAACTCAAATGTCAAATATGCAAAAGCTCCTTTACCTCCCTAAATGCTTCCATGTGAATTGGCCTCCGTGCACTGCAACTCCCCAGTCCACACCTGTATAATGACAGCAATCAACATGGCCTGACCCTCATTAACACGGATCCAACCATGTGACCCATAACTCCTCACACTCAACTCAAAATAAATACTTGCTTCCGAGCTAAGAGCTGCCAACCAACCCCACCTCCATAAATTCTGTATACATCTTTTATAAATACCGTGCTGGAATAAAAAACAATTTTGCTCGATCATCACTAAAAAAATTCAGAATTTTGGTTAATTACAGTTAGACTCCCTGTAGTATTGGGAGTGTGTAACTTTAACACTTCTGAAGTTTGAAACTCTCAAAAAATCCCCTAAACTGTTAACACTTTTAGTGAGAGTTAGTTATTTTTACTCTCATTTTTTTTTTATAAAATACACTTTTGTCCCTTAAATTCCTATTCTACTCTCATCCCTCCATTTAACCAGCACACACACTCTCTCTTTCTTTCCTCTCTCTATCCCTCTCTCTCAGTCACTCTCTCTTTATCCCTCTCTCTCAGGCAGAGAGGCACACACACTCTCTCTTTCTTTCCTCTCTCTATCCCTCTCTCTCAGTCACTCTCTCTCTATCCCTCTCTCTCAAGCAGAGAGGCTCTCTCTCAGTCACTCTCTCTCTATCCCTCTCTCTCAGGCAGAGAGGGAGCATGAGTGACTGAGAGAGAGGGATAGAGAGGGAGAGAGAGAGAGAGAGGGAGTGTGCTGATTAAACGGACGGATGTTGGTAGAATAGAGATTTGAGGGACAGGAGAGTGAAAATAACTAACCCTCACTAACAGTGTTAACAGTCCAGAGGGTTTTTTGAGAGTTTTAAAATTCATGGGTATTAAGTTACACACCCCTAATACTACAAGGGGGTCTGACTGTAATTAACCCTTTTGATATAGTATAATAGACTTCAAAATGACATCAGAGAAATTCAAATTAGAAAATAAAATAATTATTTTTTTTATCAAACTATGAGCTGCTAACCAACCCCACCTCCATAAATTCTGTATTCATCTCTTATAGACACCGGATTAGAATACAAAAATAATTTCTCTCGATCATTACTAAAAACTTCAGAATTTTGGTGCAGTGTGAATTCAAAATAGTATAAGAGAAATCCAAATTGAAATCCTATAAAAAAAATAAATATCATTACATAAAACTAAGTTTCGGTCTAGAATGAATGCTCAATTTACAAGAGTATGTTAGAATATAAAATAATTTTTCTCAACTCTCATATGATATTTTGAAGTTTTGATACACTAAAATATACTTCAGACTAGTGTCAGAGTGATCAAGATTTAAATTCTACTGAACAATAAATATCATTTCATAATGCAACTTTGGATCCAAAATATCCGCTCAACCTACCAGGGCATATTAGGAAACAAAGTAATTTCTCTCGTACTATCACCAAAAGTGAAAGGGACTTAAAAACACCGACTATTCATTCATTCAATTTCTTTAACACTTGATTCAACAACAATATCTCTAATACAACAAACAATTATCAAGAATTCATTTGAATTCTCAACAATCTCACTACATCATAAACCAAAGTTCATCAAACCAAATAACCCTAATCTTATTTGAATGTTCTTCTTCTAACCATAGCAAGTTCTAGTTCAGAGCCAAGCATCACCAACCATACTAAAGAGCAGGACATAAGCAGAGCATAGTAACATCTATTCTTGGAGTGCCACCGCTGCCCTAGAGCTCGACCGGATACCGGTCAACGCAGTCGAGCCACGGGTTCTTGGCCGCCGGCCTCCTGACCCGCCGCATTGCCCGCCAGACTGCGCTGTTGCACTTGAACCCAGACCCGAACGCGAGCTGCCATATTTTGTCCCCGCGCCTGACCTGGCCCTTGGCCTCCAGGTACGCGAGCTCGTACCAGATGCTGCTGCTCGAGGTGTTGCCGAACCGGTGCAGGACCGCACGGGAGGCCTCCATGTTCTTGTCCGTCAGCTCCAGGTTCCTCTGGAGCTCGTCGAGCACCACCTTACTGGCCGCGTGGACGCAGAAGTGCTCGAATGCGAGCTTGTAGTCGGGAATGTAGGGCTTGGTGGCGGTCTCCGCGGTGGACTTGTCAGATTTGGTGCCGAAGAGGTTGCGGTAGATGAGGGTGCCGAAGAAGAGGAGCTGCTCGGAGAAGGGGAGGACTAGGGGGCCGAGCGTGGTGATGTTAGCCTTCAAAGCGTTGCCGCCGACCTCCATTAGGTCGCGGCTGATGGATATACCCTTGTTGCGCTGATCATCCTCCTCTTGGTACACGCACCTGGTGTCATGTAAGATTGTTGAGATTGTGTCAGTAAAATTGCGGACTTGAGAAGCTAAATTTTCGAATATCTCCGATACATATAGAGTACCTGAAGCTCCTGTCATCGCTACCCTTGTGAGTCCTAACGATGTGCTCCAACCGATACTTTGCCCTCGGAAAATCCCTCCTCCGGTTCGACAGCAGCACCGCCGAGCACCCCATCCTGAAGAAGCAGTTCGGGATCAGCATCGACCTGTTCTTCCCCGGATACCATGTAAAGCTCACCACCTCCGTGCTCACCACCACCGCATAATTGTTCGGATTCGCCTGCACAACAACCCGATCAAAATCAATCCGATCAATTAAAATCGTAACTCAAGATCTTACCATAATATGTTTACCTGCAGGATATCGCGAGCAAGGTCAAGCGCTATGATCCCTGCGCTGCACCCCATCCCTCCGAGGTTGTAGCTCAGCACATTGCCTCGCATCTTGTAGTGGTTGACGATCATGGCGGAGAGCGAGGGAGTGGGGTTGAAGAGGCTGCAGTTGACGACCAGCACGCCGACGTCCTTGGGGCGGACGCGGCACTTGTCGAAGACCTCGTCCAAGGCTGCAAACATTGCGGTGGAGGCCTCCAGTCGACCTTCCTTCATTGTGGCCGAGGGGCCCGGGGCGAAGACGGACGTCGGGACGTAGGTCTCGTCTCCGATGCCAGAGGAGGCCAGGATGCGCCGCTGGAAGGCCAGGCTGTCCTCGTCGAATTTGCCTGATTTTCGAGCTTGTTCCATGAATTCATCCTTGGATACCTGAATCAAAATAATTAATACAGTGAATTACTAAATATAGAACTCGCGTAGTTAGATATTATGAGAAGCATTGAGTTCCTGCAAAAATTCAATACTTGTGGTAAAGATTTCAACAAAATAATTATTTGGTGGTAAAAAAATTTCCTAAATTAATTCTATATTTTCAATAAATAGTTTTTGAATACGCAACTTGTGAACTAGCCTTATCAACATGAGAATGGATTGGAAATTTTAATGGATAAATAATATATTTCTGTTATTTTCTCCTTCTAAAAGTAACTTATAGGACTTTAATTTATTCATATAGTTTAATCGGGAAAAAAATAGCCTTTATTTATAGATCAAGTTTCTTTAGTATTTTTTTTTTTTCTATTCAAACTCATATACACATATTTTTTTGTAATATTATCTAAATTGATTTTGATCCACTTCAAATTAATCTTAGAACCTCTCACAGATTGAAAACAGGTGATGCCTAGATGTCTCTAAAAACAAGGCTAACTTACCAGAGTTTCTGTAGTTATAAACAAACTTTTGTACTATGCATTATGATCTAGTTAAATCTAATTTATTTATACAGTTTAATTGGAAAAATTAATAATTTTTTTTTAAATCAACTGTACCAATTTCTAAATCTTCTTTTTTCTTCAAATATATAATTAACGAACTCTCGTAGATTTATACATCTGGTCAAATTTTACACACATAAGCAAAGGATCCGTTAGGTCTGCTAACAGAGGTACAAACAACTACAAAGACTAACAAGCCAACCTAATTAGCAAACTTAGAAACAAATTAATTAATTTGACCATCCAATTCCATAGTATCTAGGTGAGCTTCTTCACACCAAACCTAACCTCTTATTACTTAAATGCTTGCTAATCTCATCTTAATTAAGGTTTTTTTTTGAAAAAAAAAAAAAAAACGAATGATCATACACAATGCATGAGATATCAAGAACATGCATGTAGTAGTCACCTTGAACTGATCCGAGGGCTTGTAGCAAGCGAAGTCCACGAGGTAAATCGGCCGGGGCCGCGACATGAAGTAGACCGAGATCGTGAACACGAGAACGCCAAAGAGTGCGAGCCCCGTCGCAAGATCGTAGCTGGTCTCCTGCCACAGCCGCCCCAACACCTCCCCCTTCCTCAGGCTCCCGATCTCCGCACCGAACACCGCGACCAGCACCGGGATGGTGGCCAGGTAGATCCCATGGCTGATCAGGTAGCGGTACCCCAACTTCACGTACTTGAGGTTAACGGATTGCAGGAAGTCGGGGAGGCGGCGCCGGACCCGGACGGAGAATGTGGGAGAGCCAGCGTCGGGGCCGGTGGACTCCACGCCCCGGTTGACGATCTCGGTGGACAGCAGAGCGTGCTCTCCTCTTGAACTGGCCATCTCGGACCAGCCGAGCTATGGGATGGCTGTGGTGTGGGTTTGGGGGGTCTTGGGGTAGTTGGGGGGAATTTATAGGGGGAGGAAGGGTGTGTGCACCGAACAGGAGGGTGCGTAGTTGGAACTGCAATGAATTCGTCTGCCCGCTAGCTTTCGATTGAATGCATGGGGAATGAGAGAGGAAGGTTGGGGGTTGGGAATTTGAGTGTTGTTTAATGAGTGTAAGGGTTGATTTGTTTGTTTCTGTTGATAGGGAAATTCGAAATGAGCACACCACTTGATTTAGTCATCACGGAAATTCAATTTAAACATGCCACTTTGCTCAGCTAGTCTATCTTTGAAAGCTTAAGAAAAATTACAATTTGCCACCGAATTATTTAAAATAAATTATCTTTCTTCCTCTCTAATCCAACATAGTTCAGATAATGAGAGTTGAATTTATGTATATTTGAATATTAAATTTTTGAGTCAATCCACTAGTTCAAAAATAAATGAATTAGGTGAATAGAAAATGATTTCAAAGAGGAGTGCAAAGGAAACAAAAAGGAAAGAGAAAAGAATAGTCCCACATCGGATAGAGTGTTACTAGGATGTGGGTTTATATAGTATTGTTTGTTCTATGTCATTACTTATGTAAGAAGAGGAGAAATCTTGAGCATCACGGGTGGTGCGTACTGCTACGCACCACCCGCATGCGCGTGTGCGAATGGGTGCTTTAGTGGCGTACTTGGCACTTCTTTTAACATTTACCGTTAAACGGTTACAACTATTAACAGCCAATCGTTGCGACTTTTAGTCCAAAAGCCTATAAATAGGCCTCTGTCCAGACTCATTAGCAATAAGTTTTTTTTTTTTTTGTTTACTCTTTTCGTTTTCTTCTTTTGATTGTCTTTCAGGCAGAAGTTTTCTGTTTTAAGAAGAACAGTTCTATCCATTTCTGTCCTACACTACACCATACACAAAACAGAAAATATTCTTTATCAGATTCGCCAGAGTAAAAGGATTTCGGCTTCCTTCCTTTTACAAACCGATCGTTGTATCTTGGGAGACCGACGCCCACTGTAATCCAGAAGCAAAACGGTGGAGGGCGAATCGGTTTTAAGGAGATAGTATCAAATACTAGCCTCGATCATGTTCCATTCATCTTCTGCATACACGCTTCCAATCAAGTAAAGTATTCTAATTTTGTTTTTTTTAGATAATTAACCTATATATAAATATATAGATATTCTGCTACTCTCTACTAGATAATAAAATCAATTCAGATTGTGAATAATTTTAACTTTGTCTCCAGATCTAATTAATAACAGTATGTAATAAGATATAATTTTATTAGTATTATTACAATACAGTTCTGAATGTTTTATACAAATAAATCAATTCAGATTTATTCTATAATATCATCTTTCTGGTTGAATTAGAAAATATATCTTTCTAATTTTTTATAGTAATAATTTTGGCTATATTAATCTAAAATAACTAACAGCAACAACAGAAAATAAAAGGAAAGAGAAGATGGAGGGGGAGGAAGGAGACGAGAGAAGAGGGGAGAGGAGGGAGACGGAGGAGGGAGGCGGATGAGGAGGGGGAGGAGGGCAGAGGGGGAGGTGGAGGCGTATATGTTGCGTCCTTCCCCTCCTCTCTCCTCCCCCTCTGCTGCTCCTCCTCCACCTTCGTCGCCTCCTCCACCTCCACCTTCCTCCTCCTTCCTCTTCGTCGCCTCCTCCCCCTCCTCCTCCCTTTTCTCCCCTTCGCCTCCTTCATCCCCCCCTTCGTTGCCTCCTCCCCTTCATGTTCTAAATCTTTTTTTTTTTTGATTAAAAAAATAAAAAAAGAATAAGAAAAAAAAATAAGAGAAAGGAGCCTATGATAAAAGATGGTTCACTAAATGAGTAAAAGTTTTAGATTTCAAAAGTGACGGTGAGCTTATAGAGTTAGGTGGGCTAGGTGAACAAAGTTGTTTACTTAAATAGAATTTTCCAATAAGCACTACCTCCTAAATTTGTAAAAAACTACAAGTTTGCTATTTTATTTTTATCCTATTTTTTTTTTGCCTTGGTCAGGAATTAGTCTCTGAGCAATGTTAAAACTGTTATGGGACTAAAACCTTTCGGGAACTAATTGCTGTCTCAATTGAATTCCCCCTGTTGATATTGAGAGTGAGGGATGTAGGAAGTCCCCACGTTTTTTTTTCTTTTTCTTTTTTTCCCGGTAGGGTGTCCTTTGGAGGTTTTAAAAGGTTGATTCTAACATAACTTAATTATTAGTTATTTAATTTTTCCCCTCCCGCTCTGTTGTCTAACTAAAATGAGCCATCGATTTATGTCGGAAACTCAATTTATATAATATTATGAAAAATATGTGCCTAAATTTGACTAGCTATGAAAAACTAAAATGGTTTGTCCTAGTGAACAAAAAGAAATAGAAAGAATAAAAATAAAAATGAAAAAAATACCATCCTCATAGGCTCTGAATGTTATTGTTATCTCAAATTCTCAAATTATTGGAAATAAACCTTGGGTAAGTTCTTCAAATGTCAAAAGCAATGGTAGATGAATGTCTTTGAGAGTATAAGACATCTCTTTTTGGAGACTTGTAGTATGATCTAGAATCGTTTCAACTATATTTAGAAGTTTGTACTTTTATTTGATAGAAAATATATCTGAGCATGCAGATAAAATAATAACAAAATCTTTATTCCAATATTTTGGGAGAGATAAATTGATCTTCCAGTCCAAATAAATAAATAAATAAATAAATAAATAAATAAATAAATATATATATATATATATATATATATATATATATATATATATATATATATATATATATATATATATATATATATATATATATATATATATATATATATATATATATATATATGGATTACTGTAGGTGAGCCGTCAGCTCAGAAAAACTATAATCATCCAATGATTTTTCTTCAATTTTCTTTAACAATTACTATCTCTATCTTCTTAACTTCTTTAAAATTAAATTTCATAAATTTTGGAGTTCTTTTACCCTTTCATCAAGTGCATACAAAATGTTTTATTTATTGAAAATCGTTAATTTTGTGTTAACTTGATAAAGAACCAAATTAAAACTAAAACCCAAGAAAATAGGTATGAGTGAATTCTAGAAGGTCGAAATCATAATCCCAAAGAAATTTTTTTTAAAATATTATTGGAGACAGTGGAAATGAACTGTAGCTCAGATAACTTACATGAGTTATCAACTCATTTCCATTTTTGAATATATATATATATATATATATATATATATATATATATATATATATATATATATATATATATATATAGACACACACACACACAGAGAAACATAGACACACTCTCTTAATTAGGGGATGGGTCAAAGCACACACGGATCCTAACCCAAAAATTTGAAAAATCTCTATTTTTTTCTAGGACTTTAACCCTTCGGAAATTAAAAGACGAGTTTATTTGAATTGTTAAATGATAGAAAATTAATGTTTTATTTGTTGAATTCATTCACTAATTTGAACCTTAAATTGAGTCAATTCACTAGTTCAAATTAAATGAATTAAGTGAATTGAAATTGGCTTCAAAAGATGAGTACATAGCAAATGAACAAAAAGAGAAGATAAAAAGATAGTCCCACATTGGATAGAGAATTGTAAGGATGTGAGTTTAAATATGGTAGCTTGCTCTTTTACTTTGCTTATGTAAGAAGAGGAAAACCTTGGGCGCTTTAGAGGCGCACTTTGCACTTCGCACGTACGCAACGTCGCGAGGAGCCTTTGATTTTTGGTCCTATTGGATTCGGGTTGCCTCTATTGGGTTCAGAATTGAATGGATTCGACCTGCACCCGCCCTGTCAGTCAAGAGTCGTTGAAGTCCAACGGTCGGCGGTCCAACAGTCACCGGCCGCCGTCAACGGTTGCCGTTGAAGTCCAACGGTCGGCGGTCCAACAGTCACCGGCCGCCGTCAACGGTTGCCGTTAAACGGTCACAACTGTTGAAACGGCCAACTGTTGCGACTGTTGAAAACCCAACCGTTGCGACTGTTGAAAATTTATAAATAGGGTCTGGGTTCAGAGTTTCAAAAATACGTTTTTTCTTTTCTGTTTCATTTCTTCTTCTGTGCACAGAAGTTCTAGAATTTCTGTCTACAGAAGACCTCTGTTCAATTCCATTCAATAAGTCTCCAGTCCTGCATTACATAAACCAGAGAGAACCTTTATCAGATTCGCCAGAGCAGAGGGATTGCGGCTTCCTTCCCTCTGCAGATCGATCGTTGTATCCTGGGAGATCGACGTCCAAAAAATTCAGAAGCAAACAGTGGAGGACGAATCAATTTTAAGGAGATAGTGTCCAACACTAGCCTCGATCTTCATCCGATCTACTTCCTGTCATCTTCCAGTGGTCTTCCAGTCTTCCTGCAAGTATCTGAAACAGGTTTTTCATAATCTAGTTTCTTCTTTATTCACTTTAGGTTAAGTAAACTAGATAAAGAAGGAAAAATTAGATAGTTTTATCTGTAAACAGTCTTCTTCTAATTTAAAACGGAAATATAGAGATTAAATAATCCATAATTCTTCTTCTCCAAATTTATTTCTCTTTTGAGTACAGAATACAGAAACCTAATTACAGAATTCATTTCCTACAAGATAACAGTAGTAATTCTGTGTAGTAAATCTATTAACTACAATTCTGCCCTCTTGTATTAATCTAAAACAATTATGTATGCTTCAATCTGCAACCAGAGAATTAGTGTCACGCCCCGCTCTCGATATACGGTATACGAGCACGTGCAACAAGTACCGGCAACATATTCAGTTTGAATATGCTAAAACCTCAATAAATTTGCCACAATAATACTCAGTAATTACGATAGAAGAATTCAACAAAGTTTTGACTTTTCATTTATTGGAATGAAGTTTAGATACAATTAAAACAAAATATAATAAAACTAAACAAAAGAAAGCAGAGAATATCTAATCCGTTATTGAGCTTCAATCTGATCTTTAAAGTACACCAGATTCTGCGTCAGTTTTGGCGGGTCCATCGATAAATCTGGGCATGCACACCCAGGTCGTCAGATTGCGACCAAAATAAAAATGCAGAAAGAATATGAAATATAACAGTTATATCCAAACATAATAATAACACAAGTTTTAGAAAATATAGAATGAGATGTCTGTAATAATGATGTCAATTAATTTAGGTTATCTTAATGTCAGTTTAACGTCAACTTTATAACAGAGGTATTTTTGTCTAGAATGTCATGTAATTGGAAAACCTAATTGATGGGATACCACTGTTTCGATTGTTTCCTGTACAGACCCAGGAAATGGTCACAGGATTGTCCGGTGCTGAGTCGGACATGCCGTCAGGCAAACAGGAATTATAATCAGGTATGATCCAGCAAATCATCACGCACCCATGGTATACGAAATATTCAGTTGTACAACTTAACAAGTTTACAGCCGAAATAGAGTATATTTCCATCATTCAGTTTCTCCCCCAACCCAGTGTCATTTAGGTATAGTACAGTATATTGATTATATCAAGTACAATATTTCAATTGGATTTTTCTTCATTTATTAACAACATGATTTATAGAGTCCATTCAGTTTATACTTTATTCAATAAATCATAATTAGTTATATTTAAGAGTCACTGATTCGAGACATCATAGAGATATCGGCCAGGCAATTATATGGATGCTGGGAGGTTTTCCGTGCGTTGCACGTTTCTTAATTAGATAACCAACATACAAAATAACTTTTCTAGACACCGACACAAAATGATATCATGAACAATATTTTTCCGTGAATATAACTTTTATGTGATTTATCAAATTTGTATATATGATTATTCTAAAATCTAACTATACTATATAATTTAAATTTAATGACAATTGATAATAGATTTTTTATGATAAGAAACATAATAAGTAATTGATAAATTCCTACAAAATAACAAATCAATTTACACAAAATAAATAACATGATTAAAACAACATGTATATAAAATAGCATGATTAGTGAGTCCAAAAATGAACTCACCTGGATTTTATTTCCCGATATTGCTCAATGGAGTAATCTACACATTAAAAATATTCTAAGAATATTAAAAACATATTAATATGAATTTAGATGATTTTTAGGGATTTTTTTTCTAATATTTATAACATACTCAAAATTGATTTTAAAGTTAAGTTGGTCTGAAATTAGGAAATAAGTTTGACTCCATTTTATTGGGTTTATAAAATGATTGATATTATTCTTAAATCATTAGGGTTATTAGATAATAGGTCAAGTAGTTTTAAGGCCCAATAGTTTAACCCAATAAGAAAGAAAAGTATTTATTACTAACATTTTGACAAAACGGTGATAATTCAAGATGAAAAGATAGGAGAAATGCGTTCATCTCGGGCAAAGTGGTGGCTCCGACGGTGGCGACTCTGGTGGCGGCTCCTTCGGCGTGATGAGAAGAAGAGAGAAATTTTAGAGAATGAGTGTAGATTGAATTTAGAAAATATGTTAGGTTTATATAGTGTTGGATTTAGGAGTTATAGAATGTGAAGGGTTTTGGGAGTTATAGAATTTAAAGGGTTTGAGGTGTTATGGAATTTCAAGAGTTTGATGGGTTATGGAATTTGAAAGGTTTTAGATTAATTTTGAAGGGTTTAGAATATGAAAGGTTTTAGTTTAATTAGGGAGTTTAATTTTGAGAATTAAATATGGGAGTTTCATTATTGAAATAATGGAGAATATGAAGAGTTTGGAGGTTAGAGAAGATGAAAGGTTTAGAAGGTTAAAGAAAATGAAAGGTGTAAGAGTTATAGAAAAAGAAAAAGAAATGTTATATTTATTATTTGTTTATTTTTATTTATTTATTTATAGCTATAAAAGATGAAGGGTTATTACAATTAGTAACCTCCACAAATATTCCAACAATCTTAAAATCGATTCTCGTACTTGTTTTAGATTAATTTTTAAGAATACAGTTTAAATATTTTTGTTTAGAACCTACATTCTTAAAACTGATTTTTTGAATTCTGTCAAAATACCATCAATTAGAGTACTGTTATCAATTAGAACTCTGTTATAATAGTATTTAATCTTTAAACTGATATTTCGTTTTAGATTAAAATACTGTCATCAATCACTAGTAATCTAGATTGCTTCTGGAAAATTTCTATTTGGTGATTTGGAGACTAGTAATCTTAATTGCTTCTGGAAAAAGAATAGTTAATTTTTGTTTTGTGATTTGGAGTGTTGAATTGTTTTTCAGTTTTATTAGAAAGTTAAAATTTATTACAAGACATTAAGATAGATAAATTTAATATTTGTAGATGACCACTACATCTGATATGTCCACTGTGATAACTCCTGTCATGGTTACTCCAACTGTGCATTCAAACCAGTATGAGAAACCAGAAATTTTCAGTGGTTCAGACTTTAAGAGATGGCAACAGAAAATATTATTCTATCTCACTACACTGAATCTGGCCAAGTACTTGAAGGAGACTGTGCCTACTCTTGTTGAAGATGATCAACAATCTGTGAAGGCGGTTGAAGCATGGAAACATGCGGACTTCTTGAGTAAGAACTATATTCTCAATGGTTTGGACAATATACTGTATAATGTATATAATTCAGTTGCTACTGCTAAGGAACTTTGGGAGTTCTTAGACAAGAAATATAATACAGAAGATGCCGGCTCTAAGAAATATGTAGTCGGTAAGTTTCTGGATTATAAAATGGTTGATTCTAAAAATGTAATCAACCAAGTACAAGATTTTCAAGTGATCATTCATGAAATTCATGCTGAAGGTATGAGTATTAATGAATCTTTTCAAGTGGCTGCAATTATTGAAAAATTGCCACCATCTTGAAAAGAATTTAGATATTACCTAAAGTATAAACGAAAAGAAATGACACTTGAAGATCTAATTGTACGATTGAGGATTGAAGAAGATAACCGCCTTTCTGAAAAGAAAATTGGAAATCCATACAATGTTTCTAAAACTAATGTTATGGAAAATTCCAATAAGTCTAATGACAGGAAGAGAAAGGACAATGGTGAAGACTCTAAGAGTGGTAACTCGAAGAGATTCAATGGCAAGTGCTACAACTGTGACAAGCCTGGACATCGTGCAAAGGACTGCCGTGTGCGAAAGGTACCAGATTCTTCGAAGAAGAAGCATCCTAATGCACATTTGGCCGAAGAAGAAAATCTTTGTGCAAATGTAGATGTAAATTGTACATCTGTTGTCTCAGAGGTAAACCTAGTTGGTGGCAATTCTAAGGAATGGTGGGTGGATACTGGGGCCACTCGCTACATCTGCTCCAACAAGTGGATGTTCTCCACATATGAACATGTGGAAGGAGAACTACTCTACATGGGTAACTCTGCAACCTCCAAGGCTGAAGGACGAGGAAACATTGTACTAAAGATGACTTCGGGAAAAGAACTTACTCTTACTGATGTACTTCATGTACCAGATGTCCGCAAGAATCTGGTTTCAGGGTCAGTCTTGAGTAAGAAAGGGTTTAGGTTTATGTTTGAGTCTGATAAGTTTATACTCACAAAGAATGATGTATATGTAGGTAAGGGGTATATGACCAATGGTCTGTTTAAAATAAATGTAATGACCATTGCCCCTAAGGTTATCAATAAAATTGATTCTTCTGTTTATATGACTGAGTCACCTTTTATTTGGCATGGTAGATTAGGATATGTTAATTATTATACTTTACAAAGATTAATAAATTTGAATATGTTGCCTAATTTCAATATAAACTTTGAAAATAAATGTGAAACATGTGTTGAATCAAAAATGACTAAGCTTCCATTTCACTCTATAGAACGTAGTACTGAACCTTTAGAATTAATTCATACAGATGTATGTGATTTAAAATCTATTCAAACTAGAGGTGGAAAGAAGTACTTTATTACGTTTATAGATGATTGTACTAGATATTGTTATGTATATCTACTTAGAACAAAAGATGAGGCAATTGAAATGTTTATACAATACAAAAATGAAGTTGAGAATCAACTTAGCAAAAAGATAAAAATGCTAAAAAGTGATAGAGGTGGTGAATATGAGTCACCATTTACACAAATTTGTGCAGAACATGGTATTATACATCAAACAACTGCTCCTTACACTCCACAGCAAAATGGAATTGCTGAGCGTAAGAACAGAACTTTAAAAGAAATGATGAATGCCATATTAATAAGTTCTGATTTACCCCAGAACATGTGGGGGGAAGCTCTGCTTTCTGCCAATTATATTCTCAACAAAATACCCCAAAAGAAACTTGATAAAACACCTTATGAATTATGGACAGGTCGAGCATCTAGTTATAAATTCTTAAGAGTGTGGGGGTGTCTAGCTAAGGTTGCAATTCCTACTCCGAAAAGGACTAAAATTGGACCTAAAACTATTGATTGTATATTCATTGGATATGCGCATAATAGCAGTGCTTATCGTTTCTTTGTTTTTAACTCTGATCATCCAGAGATACATAAGTACTCTATTATTGAATCTAGGAATGCTGTATTTTTTGAGAATGTATTTCCTAGTAAAGAACATGAATCAAATTCTCCGAAAAGGACTTGTGATGAAATTTTAAGAGATACAAAATCTGATTCTGTAAATAAAACTAATGAGGATGAATGTAGACGAAGCAAAAGGGCCAGAGTTACTAAAATATTTGGTCCTGATTTTCTAACATATATATTAGAAAAAGAACCTCAAACTTATAAAGAGGCTATGTCTACTCCTGAAACTCCTTTTTGGAAAGAAACTGTAAATAGTGAAATTGAATCAATTATTCAAAATCACACATGGGAACTTGTGGATTTTCCTCCAGCAAGTAAACCATTAGGATATAAATGGATCTTTAAGAGAAAGATAAAACCTGATGGGTCTATAGATAAATACAAAGGTAGACTTGTATTAAAAGGCTATAGACAAAAGGAAGGTATTGACTATTTTGATACATATTCACCTGTAACAAGAATAACATCCATAAGATTAATAATTGCTTTTGTTGTATTATATAATCTTGAGCTTCATCAAATAGATGTAAAAACAGCATTTTTAAATGGTGAATTAGATGAAGAAATCTACATGGAACAATCTGAAGGGTTTGTAGTTCCAGGTAAAGAAAAGAAGGTGTGTAGACTTGTTAAGTCTCTTTATGGACTTAAACAAGCACCTAAACAATGACATGAGAAGTTTGACCAAGTTATGTTGTCAAATGGATTTCGCTATAATGAATGCGATAAATGTGTATATGTAAAAGGGGATATGCACAACTATGTCATTGTATGTTTATATGTGGATGACATGATTATCATCGGTAGCACGGTGGCTCTAATTAAAGAGGTAAAAATTATGTTAACACGGAAATTTGATATGAAAGACTTATGTACTGCAGATATTATTCTTGGTGTTAAAATCTCCAAGACATCTGATAGATATACCTTATCACAATCACATTATGTCAAGAAAATACTAGAAAAATTTGATAAGGGAAATACTGATATAGCTAAGACACCTGTATATATGAGTCTACATCTTATAAAGAATATATGTGCTAGTATATCACAGTTAGAATATTCTCAGATCATTGGCAGTCTTATGTATTTAATGAACTGCACAAGACCTGATATAACATACTCAGTAAGCAAACTGAGTAGGTTTACAAGTAATTCAGGGGAAAACCACTGGAAAGCAATAGTTAGAGTACTCAAATATTTGAGCTACACTACTAACTATGGGTTGCACTATACTAGATATCCAACAGTGATAGAAGGATACACTGATGCTAACTGGATTACCGATTCAAAAGACATTAAATCCACAAGTGGATATATTTTTACTGTTGGAGGTGCAGCTATCTCTTAGAAATCTTCTAAACAAACATGTATAGCCAGATCCACTATGGAATATGAGTTTATAGCCTTAGATAAAGCTGGAGAAGAAGCAGAATGGCTTCGAAACTTTTTAGAGGATATTCCAATGTGGCCTAAACCTGTGTCAGCAATATGCATCCATTGCGATAATCAATCAGCAATTGGAAGGGCACAAAATGTATTATATAATGGAAAGTCACGACATATATGTCGTAGGCATGAAACTGTAAGACAGTTGCTTACAAACGGAATAATATCTCTTGATTATATAAAATCAAAAGATAATATTGCAGATCTATTAACAAAAGGCTTGACTAGAGATCAAATATATAAGTTGTCGAGGGGAATGGGATTACAGCCTACTAAAGAGTAACTCCATAATAGCAACCCAACCTAGCTGACTGGAGATCCCAAGATCTAGGTTCAAAGGGACAACCGAATTGTGGGGGAACTCGAAAGAATCACTGAGGAAAATATTTCCTATCTCATTTCTATGGTAAAATAGTGATTACCTGCAATGTGTTAGGATAAGCTAAACTTTTAATGATCTTTATATCTTAGAAATTTAAGTGGAGTATGGCAGGATACTCTTGATAAGAGATCACCTATGTGAGTGAGAAGGGGCCGCTTCTATGAGAATGAGAAAGGCTAAGTTTTCTAAGAGCACTCACAGAATTACCAGGTTGTCCAAGGCCAAAATGGACACAACATAGAATCTGATAAAGTTGAAAGAAGTCGTGTGAATATTATTGTCTTAGTTTACATCAAAATCTGAACAGTTCAAAAATATCGTGTTCACTGGTTAGCAAGTAAACTCGATAATATTTCACTAGGGAAGGTTCAAAACCAAAAGCCACATCTCCCGATGCGGTAACTTTCTATTACACTCTCTGGTTATTTGCATTAGAGTCTAAGCCATTTCATTCATGTGGGAGATTGTTGAATTCATTCACTAATTTGAACCTTAAATTGAGCTAATTCACTAGTTCAAATTAAATGAATTAAGTGAATTGAAATTGGTTTCAAAAGATGAGTACATAGCAAAGGAACAAAAAGGGAAGATAAAAAGATAGTCCCACATTGGATAGAGGATTGTAAGGTTGTGGGTTTAAATATGATAGCTTGCTCCTTTACTTTGCTTATGTAAGAAGAGGAAAACCTTGAGCACCACGGGTGGTGCTACGCACCGCCCGCACGCGCAAGCGCACGCGCACGTGCGTGTGCGAGGGCGAATGGGCGAATGGGCATTTAGGGCGCTTTAGAGGCGCACTTTGCACTTCGCACGTACGCAACGTCGCGAGGATCTGAGGAGCCTTTGATTTTTGGTCCTATTGGATTCGGGTTGCCTCTATTGGGTTCAGAATTGAATGGATTCGACCTGCACCCGCCCCGTCAGTCAAGAGTCGTTGAAGTCCAACGGTCAGCGGTCCAACGGTCACAACTGTTGAAACGGCCAACTGTTGCGACTGTTGAAAACCCAATACGCAACGTCGCGAGGAGCTAAGGAGCCTTTGATTTTTGGTCCTATTGGATTCGGGTTGCCTCTATTGGGTTCAGAATTGAATGGATTCGACCTGCACCCGCCCCGTCAGTCAAGAGTCGTTGAAGTCCAACGGTTGGCGGTCCAACAGTCACCGGCCGCCGTCAACGGTTGCCGTTAAACGGTCACAACTGTTGAAACGGCCAACTGTTGCGACTGTTGAAAACCCAACCGTTGCGACTATTGAAAATCTATAAATAGGGTCTGGGTTCAAAGTTTCAAAAATACGTTTTTTCTTTTCTGTTTCATTTCTTCTTCTGCAGACAGAAGTTCCAGAATTTCTGTCTACAGAAGACCTCTGTTCAATTCCATTCAATAAGTCTCCAGTCCTGCATTACATAAACCAGAGAGAACCTTTATCAGATTCGCCAGAGCAGAGGGATTGCGGCTTCCTTCCCTCTGCAGATCGATCGTTGTATCCTGGGAGATCGACGTCCAAGAAATGCAGAAGCAAACAGTGGAGGACGAATCGATTTTAAGGAGATAGTGTCCAACACTAGCCTCGATTTTCATCCGATCTACTTTCTGTCATCTTCCAGTGGTCTTCCAGTCTTCCTGCAAGTATCTGAAACAGGTTTTTCATAATCCAGTTTCTTCTTTATTCACTTTAGGTTAAGTAAACTAGATAAAGAAGGAAAAATTAGATAGTTTTCTCTGTAAACAGTCTTCTTCTAATTTAAAACGGAAATATAGAGATTAAATAATCCATAATTCTTCTTCTCCAAATTTATTTCTGTTTTGAGTACAGAATACAGAAATCTAATTACAGAATTCATTTCCTGCAAGATAACAGTAGTAATTCTGTGTAGTAAATCTATTAACTACAATTCTGTCCTCTTGTATTAATCTAAAACAATTATGTATGCTTCAATCTGCAACCAGAGAATTAGTAACCTCCACAAATATTCCAACATTATTTATATATAAATGTCCATTAATTTTGAGAGAGAAAGGTCAAACTTTTGGTTTAGCAAAAAGAAAAGATTTTTGGCTATTTTTTAGACTCTTGAGTTTGCTAATCTAATCCTATTTGACTTAAGATTTGTATCAAACAAACCTAAACTATATAAAGAGGTTATATAGGACTTTTGTGATTATCTTTGAGACTTTTGATGACTCTTTTATAACTTTAAGGCTCTGTTTGGTTTGCGGTAAAATGAAGGAAAAGAAAACAAAACATGAATGGAAATATTTTCTATTTTTTTGATTTGAGAGAAAATTTAAAAGAGAATAAAACATTTTCTTAATAACCAAACCAAGCATCATAGAAAAACCAATTCTTTTTATCTTTCTTTTCTCTTTCGTTTTCTTTTCTTTTTCTGTCTTCCATTTTCTTTCAAACCAAACACATCCGAAGTTTTTTAAGAGATTCAAAATATATAATTACAAACATCATGAATAGTGAAATTTGATTTGACCCGTAAATACAGAACTTGCTCCGAATTATGTAAAACTTTTTGTGTATTTTATGGTATGCTATTCTTATTTGCTTTTCTCTTAAAGTTTGATTTTGTTGATTTAATTTTGAATCTCAATAATTCCTATTTATCTATATGAAAGACTTGGGAGTTTCCAAATGAGCACACCACTTTTCCTAGTGAGTCCACTATCTAGTGTATTTTTGATCCGAACGATTCTTAAAAAGTGGACTCATTAGGAGAAATGGTGTGCTCATTTGGAGACTCCCAAAGACTTCCATTTCCACAACAGGTGGTATCTAAATTTGCACATCTAATTTCCTATATACCTGTTTTTTTGGGGAGAAACTTTATTTTAATTTATTTAAACCATCATCGTTACAAAGAGAGAATCATTGTTAGCTTAATGGTCCTAAATCATCTTAAGATTTGATATAAGATGATTTCAGTGTCAAATTACATATACATATCGGAATATACTAAACTCTAAGACAATAACGAGAATTAAAAAACAATTTATATTTAGACATGAATTCCTCTCTAAAAAATTTGGCTATAATTACTTTATAAATTTATTTAAATTATTATAAACTATATTAACTCTTGTGATATGGAATTATTTTTTAATTCTTGTATCGCATCTGATATGTAATTGTTTTTTTTTTAACTCTTATCTTAAATTTGATATGGAATTATTTTTTAATTCTTGCCTTACATCTGATATGAAACTATTCGAGACATGAATATTACATCAAGTATGCTGGATTGACAGTAGAAATGATAATAGATGCGTTCATGGATTAATTTTTGGCATATTCTATACAAAATTTTGAATTAAAAATGAAAACTTTATTTTTATAATTCAAAATTTTGTATGGAAATGACAAAAAATTTATATGTAGACACGTCTATTAACATGCCTAGTTAGCAGCCAACCACGGACCTATAATAGCCAGTCTAATGGGTCCGATCAGCACTTGTGTTGTCTTAGACTTTTAGGCTATCTCGAGTCGTTGACTGAACCAAGACAAAGATATAATTTGCCAATCCATATTGCATTAAATCTCACTTAATTAGGGTAGGGACAAGTCTGGAAAGATATTTTGCTACAAGATTAAAGATTTTTCTGTCAAACGAATTAGACTTGGGACCCAACTCACTTTGGGGATTTCTAAATGAGCACACCATTAGTTATAGTGTATAAAAACTATAAGTTGGTCATTTATTTTTTGATCCTATTTTATGTCCTGATCCGCAGGGAATTAGTCCAGAACGATGGGGACTAATCCGTCTCAGAAAGATGTGCTCACTTAGTTAAGTGGTATGCTCATTTACAAATTCCCCTCACTGATCCGCAGGGAATTAGTCCACAACGATGGGGACTAGTCCGTCTCAGAAAGGTGTGCTCTCTTAGTCAAGTGGTGTGCTCATTTACAAATTCCGCTCACTTTCCCCTCCCATCAAGGAGTTCGCTTGGAAGATGAACTGTTGGTTGGAAAAATGTGGACAAAAACAAGGCTAACTTGGCTGAGATTAAGGTGAAATTATGCTTAATCAATGTTTAGGAACCATATTTGAAAGTGAGAGAAGATTCAATAAAGATGGACACGGACAGGCTACATAAGATGATGGATTCTTAAGCACCGCAGAATCGTTTTCTTCTTCTAAGAATAAATGGTTGGTATAAATCCTCTGCATTCCGTTAACTAAGAATTAATTAACAGAGCTTACATGATAGGGTCCTTGTTGAAAAGTAGACTAAATATAGTAAATAAAAGAAAAATAAACAAAAAATACAAGAGAAAAAACGGAAAAAAAAAAACAAGAGCTCTCTTGCACAGTAGTTAGATTCGAAGATCATTTGGCATGTTTCATCCCTTCTTTCTTCGACACCGCCGATAAAATCCAATAGCGTCGTTCACAACGAGAATGGAAAACATTATTAAAAAAAAAAAAAAAATGAAAACCGCCAACAGAATGAGAATGAATAAGTACATAAACGGAACTAGGATTCCATAATGGAAGGAGACAATAATCAGAACTGAACTAAAATTGTAATCGATGGACAAAACAAACAACCTATTTACTAATTAATTTGTAAAGCATCTTAATTTTTATAAGGGTTAATTACAGTTAGATCCTCTGTAGTATTGAGGATGTGTCACTTAACACCCATGAAGTTTGAAACTCTCAAAAAAACCCCTGGACTTAGTTATTTTCACTCTCTTTTTTTACTAAAGTGCACTCTTGTCCCTCAAATTCCTATTCTACTCTCATCCCTCCTTTTAACCAGCACACTTATTAAATAAGTGAGAGATAATGGTAGAATAGAAATTTGAGGGACAAGAGTGCACTTTAATAAAAAAGGAGAGTGAAAATAACTAAGTCCAGGGGGTTTTTTGAGAGTTTAAAACTTCATGGTGTTAAGTGACACATCCCCAATACTACAATGGTCTACCTGTAATTAACCCTTTTTATAAATAAAAGACACCTACTTATCTATTAATTAAAAAAACTAGTTACTATTTAAAAATTGACTAATTGTGAAATTGGTAGAGACACAACCTTGGGAATTCTATTTTAGATCATAAATAACATATTAATCAAGAGATTAATAATGCTACAACACCAGAAGACAAAAAACTCGCCATATGCACGCTACGTGCAATGAATCAATCTCGGGTAGTTGGCGAGTCCCCTCTCATTCATTGACAAAGGAAAAGTGTAGAAGCCGCAAGCAATTGGAGTGAGAGTGACATTCTCCTGCAATTCTCAATTCCATTCTCATCTCCATGCTTATATCATTTTAATGCATCCATGGAGTCTAATTGGAGTGAGAGTGACAAATTATTCATGTAACGCTCCCTCATTCGGAACCTGGATAACAGAATATCGATTTATACAACAAGAGTTAAAATAATTTATAATTACCTATGAATTCCTCTGTGAAAAAGAAAAATTACAATTACTTTATAAACTTTTGAGAATTATTATAAAATTACACTAACATCCGAGGTGGAACTATTTGAGAGACGACCCTAACGCTCCCTTCGCTGAGAATGCTAACACTTCATTTTGGCTCTGATACCATTTATAACCCCCGTAATGCTCCCTTCACATAGGAATATGTTAAATGTATGGTATAATAATAAAAATTAAATAATTTATAATTATCACATATTACGCAATAAAAAATAATAGCCACAATTTTTTTTGGAGTCATTGAAATTGTTATAAACTTCACTAACTCTTATCTTATATTCGATGTGAAATATTTAAACTAACAATATTATAATTTACAATCCAGTTTACGAGACATAATTAAAAATAAAATCTGGTTTAGTCCGTATTCTCTGCAAAATCTTACTTTCTTTCATTAATTATGATGATTACAATGAAAGAGGAATAATAGAAAAACAAACGAGAGGATTTATATTTTTATCACTCTCTTTTACAATAAAAGTGGGTTCTAATGTGGCGATGAGATCTAATTAGTATAACCTGTAGACGATCTAACGTGAAGAATTTCGATTTGTTGAAGATGATGGCCAGCCCTAGTTTCTCACTCTTTCTCCTGATATTAATGAATTCAAGACTCTCGTGCGTAACTTGAACTCCAAAAAGATTTCAAAGGCTTCAAGATTTTCGTGCGTAACTTGAACTCCAAAAAGATTTCAAAGACTACAAGACTCTCTAGCGTAACTTGAATTGCCAAAAATCTCATAAAGTCTCCTCAAAGAGGTTATTTATAAATTTTAGTTGGTTATGTGAGTTCCCTTAGGGATATGAATAGAAGGTTTTTGTATTTATCAAGAATTTTAATCAAATATTTGATTTTGATTTAAATCTCTTGAATTTAAATTCTGATTGGATTCAATTCGGGTATTAAATAATCCAAAATTTCAATTATAATCAATTTAGGATTCTGAAAATCTGCCAATGCGGAGTTAAGGGCTCTGGACACGAAGCTAATTACTTAGTTTCCCATTTTACTCCAACGTGAAGTTAAGATCTAACCGACGCGAAACTATGGAGTTAGCTCCGTATTTTGCGAAGGTAGTTGTCATCTTTTATTTATTTTGAACTTAACAGTCCGCATATAATTTTTTAAAATGATGGAATAACCTGCCACTTATCCTGAATCACTCAAATCACAACCTTAAAATATATGCAGAGTTGTTATTATGTTAACATAACTCGACAAATGAGTCACGGATCAAGAAACGTCCATGTCCTCCTTATAACAAACATGACAGAAACCGATGGAATTCAAAAAAATTGGCTCACTCCAACCACCCCTCAATTCATTACAGGAATTGTCTAGTATATGGACGTACATTTCATCTGCATATATTGTATCAGGTCGAGCTCAAACTTCAACTACAGATTCAATTGATTGTTTGATATATTTTTGATATATTTGTCATTAATAAGTAGGTCAAGCATTTGGATATTGGTGAACACGATTTGTACCAATTTGGTATCAAAGAACCACCTCACATCTCTTCCGAATAGTTGCAACATAATTATATAAGACAACAACCTATAAGTGTCGCGAATATGTGGATTTCTATCGACGTTTTTTGATTAATGATACCAAATTCTATCAGCGGCCAACCGTACACTTAAATGGCATGCTGCCATCTGATGAATAATATTGATGTTCAAGTACTAGTCAGACATAATATTGCATCCTTCTGACCAAAGTCCAGTGTGTCTGAATTTTAATACGCTATGTGTCAAATATTAGGGATATTTACAAATTTATCCCTTACATCTTTATAAATTATAATTTAGTCTCTCAAATCTTCATATTTAGAATTTAGTCCCCAAATGCTCAAAGTTACTACAATTAAGTTCCCCTCCCTAACTTCCGTCAGCCCAATTTATTTTTTGACATGATTTTTCCATTTTACCTCTCCTTAATCCCTTTTCCCTCTTCCTCATTCTTTATTGGGTTCATTGGCTTTCCCTCTTCTTCTTCTCTTCTATCTCTCTATTCTTTTCCCTTTTTTCTTCATAGGGGTATTTAAGTCATTTCATTATTTAAAAAAGTAAAAATTAAATTCTGTCATTTATTTGGACAAAAAAAACTAACGGAGAGACTAAATTGTAGTTATTTAGAGAATTTGAGAGACTAAATTCTAAATATGAAGATTAATTTATAAAGATTTAAGGGACAAACCTGTAAATACCCCTAAATATTATTATTTTAACATGAGTATAGAGTTATATATAAAGCATTATTATGGACTTTCTAAGTCAAGATGCTGACTCTTCTGGCGATAGCAATTGAGAGGCCAATTTTTTTTTTTTTTTTAAAAGGAAGCAGTTCGTTAGGGGGTTAGTTGGCGGATAGCTAAATTGTCTGATTAATTAAGACATAGTGTTAATTAAGCATCATTACTAAATCCAATATAAATTGCAACGGAATCTAGGAATGCATGACCGATCTAAACTGATCAATGGCATGTTTAAGCATTAAGACGATTCTCACCCCAATTTAAGAGTTTGGTGCATCGTGTTTTTAAAATATCCTCACGAGTTAGATTCAAACCCATGGGACATGGACCACTAGAAGTAAATGTCTTTTTGGACCACAAAATAGCACTCGGGAGGAGGGGAGCCTTGGCGCAACGGTAAAAGTTGTCGCCATGTGACATGGAGGTCACGGGTTCGAGTCGTGGAAACAGCCTCTTGCAAAAAAAAAAAAAAAAAAAAAGCGCGTACAAAAGACCATTTGCGCAAAGCGGGAGCTTTGTAGCACCGGGCCTTTTTTTTAAAATAGCACTCGAGAGAAATTCTATTTGAGCACACCATTTTGCTTAGTGAGGTCATCTCAACCTTTTCCCTTGTGGGAGATTAATCCCTAAACAATATTAAATTTGTTTAGGAACTAATCTTCGAACGGTGTGAAAACCGCTCGGGAGACTAGTCCCCAGCTAGGAATCAGAATCGTGAGCTCACTGAGCAAAGTGGTGTGCTCAAATAGAATTTCCCTAGCGCTTGACCTGTATGGTGGACCCAACCCTAAAGGCGTGTCAGAATATAAAAATATGATTACATACAGGAGAGCAACACCAGCAGATCTGTTGAGAGACAAACAGCTAGTTGCGAGCACTTAAGCTTTCACACTGTGATTAAAGTTACAGAAGACTCTGGTCTGGGTCTGGCAAGCCTGAAGTATGTGTGTTATAAATGTTGACATTAAAGGAGAACCACATACATGCATGTGGATGAGTAGAAGAAATCTGGCTAGAGACTCATGTGGCTTCGGGAGTTTCCAAAGGAGCACAACATTTTTCCTAGTGAGCCCATTTTATAACTGTTCGAGTTTTGAGCCCCGACAAAAAAAACACAGAGAAGTGGGCTCACTAGGAAAATTGGTGTGCTCCTTCGAAAACTCCCTCATCTAGAAAAAAAAAAAAAGTTGGAAATTATTTTTTATATACTGAGATGACACTTATGTGACACCTTACATTCAAAATATTCGGTTGATGCATGCCAAAATACTCGTGTTATTTCCGAGCAGTTCAATTTTGGTATCATTGCATCCCACTAGACCAAATTCTGCTTTAAGTTCATCGTTCTAGGTTGTTCAACATCTCCACAAAAACTATACTTTTGTTATTTGTATGCCATCATTTTCATTCAGAAAACAATCGTATTGTTTTAGAGCAGTTTAATTTTTTATTTGCATACCATTATTATCATTCAAAAACTATATTTTTATACGTATAAATCCAATAAAATTATATAAATATTATTTTATTTAATCAATTAAATAATACTCACATTACTTTCTAATACATTTTTTATTCCAAAAGTTAACAAACAAATAAAAAAAAAAAACTCTTTTCTTCTACTTTCATCTTGGGAGTTACTTTTTAATTTTTTTCACTATTTCCACTCTTTCAATATCCAAACACATCCCCGAAGAAATTAAGGGAACAAAGTAGTAGAACAAGAGTAATCCGAGTTAAGTTGGACTCCATCCGCCACTTACGATGCTTGATTTCCTATTTTCATGTGGTTTGGAAGGTTCAATGTATGCATGGTGCATGGGGTCCATATTGTTGAAAGTACCTTTTACTGCATCAAAACTCCAAAATTATAGTGAGAGTTGAGAGAAATTATTTTGTATTTTAACATGCACGCTCCCGCCAGTTGAAGGCCCACTTATGGGAAGAAACTTAAGCTTTACGCAGTGATATAATTTTTTTTAAATCTGCAATTACATGCGGGCCCGGTAAGAATTGAATCTGGATTGCTCTAATACCATGTTACAAATCCAAACTCCGAAGTTATAGTGAAGATTGAGCAAATTTTTTTTGTATTTTAACAATAATGATAATCGCATATTGCCCCCATTTCGAGTGGATCATAGTACAATATATAGCCTAAGCTTTTACATAATAAAGTATTTTTTTTTTCCTTCTTCTTTTATGTAAAAGATAGCTATTCCACCCTTATTCCTTTAAAACATTGATAACGAAACATTACACCATTGTCGGAAGCAAATAGAGAGATACATAAGCCTAAAAGTTGTGGAAACAAAACCCGCACCAAGACTCAAATTAGATAATGTTTTCTAGAAACTATTAGAATATAAAACAATTTCACTCGATCCTTACAGTCCGGCCTCCTAGCCGAGATCTTTGCATCCTCACTTCGCCTGGACGTGTACCCCTATAGAATTCAATTTGGACCAACATGAGATACAGTAAAATATTTGATGTGTGAGCGAATGAATATATCAATGTCCTTCCCATCGCTCAAAAATATGGCGGTATAAGAATGTGAGGAATACTTAATTAGCTTTAATTTCATAAAAAAATTCTTTTAATTAGCTTCAAACAACAATGATTTTCCAAACCGTATGATGTAACGACATTTATGAACTATATATTAGTTAAAAATTTGCTATAAAATGCAACTTATTTTAATTTCTTACTATCTTCCTCCCATAATCAACATTATTGCTTCGGGGTTTTTACATATCGATCACTTATTTCTTTAAAAATTGAATATCGATTCCTCAAAACTTCATATTTTGATTTTAGTAATCTAAAATATTTAAGTTATATCGTTTTAGTCTCGCGGGTCGCTTCCGTTTTAGTCAAGTTAACTTTTTGGTCCTTTATAACCGTTATATCACTGGAAAAGGAGGGAAAAGTGGGTTATTTCTCTCCCTTCTTCTCTCTTCCCCTCCTCCTCCTCTCTTCCTCTCTTCTTGTTTGGTTTGCTCTCTCTATCCTTCTCTTTTCTTCTCTTCTTGGTTAGATTTCCCTTTCTATCCTCAATCTCTCTCTCCTCCAATGTGTTCTTTAATTAATGACTAATTTTTATCTACTCACAACATCTCCTCTCTAGAATATTAATTTGTCTCTCCTCTTTTTTTTCTTGTCTTTTCCTAAATCCTCTTCACCAAATCCAATCCCTATCTCCCTCATCTTGTGAAGTATAACAATAAGGACGGTCTCAAGGATCAATCCATGTCAGTAAGCTGTGATGCAGATCTCGGAGAAAGGATGACCTCAATAGCCTTGTACTGATCAGGTGAAAGAGAAATCGAGATTTGAGGGAGAGGGTGAATTGGACGACCCTTCTAGGGTTAGGGTTTGAGGGTTACTGGGATTTAAGCGGGGGGAGAGAGGCGAAGATGGCCTTTTTTTTTTTTACTAGATTCTTTAGCTTTGTTCGATGGATTTGGGTCAATTTGGGAATTAGGGAGCTAGGATTTTGGGAGAGGCAGCGAAGATAAGAGAGAAGAAGAGGTGGTTGAAGTTGATGGCGACGATAGTGATGATGATGATGATGAGCTAAGGTTTTGGGAGGCAGAAGATCGAGTTGAGAATAGTGATGTTTTGATTTTGTTGGAGGGAGATAGATAGAAATGAGGCTTTGGGATCCTTCACTTCTTCTTGTGGATCTTCATCGTCATTAGAAAAAGCATAGTTTGCTAAGAGATAATCTATGGCGATTGAAAATGAGGAGGTGGAAGGAGAGATCAGAGATTTAACCTTTAGAATATTTAGGCAATTTTACTAACATATAAAAATAAAAAAAATAAGAGCGCCGTTTATTTTGACGGAATAAGGAGTGAAGTGACTAAAACAGTGTAACTTAAATATTTTGAGGACTAATATCAAAATATAGAGTTTTGAGGGATCAATATTCAATTTTTAAAGAATTAAGGTATCGATCTGTAAAAATCCCTAGTACTAAATCAATAAGGTTTTTCCTCAAAATCAATACAGGAAGTATATAAGAATTCTTAAAGCCATGTTTAGTTGCAAACAGTTGAAAAGCAAAATAAATCTAAATTTTGCTAATTTCAAAATTGTGAAATTTAAATTTCCGACTTGAAAGTTCAAATATCATGATATTTGATAAGACTTTTATTTTGTAAATCTAAAATTTATTAATTAAATAGTTTTTTAAAATTAAAATTTAAAATATCTCAAAATATCAAAATATTTTGTGATAGCTAGTATCGTTCAAATGCGCCTATGACTTGCTATATCACATATATATTTTTTATTTTTTGTCCGTTACACACTTTTAGGGCAAAGGATCCAAATATATATTTGGGATGGCGCAGGGCCACTTATATATTGGTATTAATACATGTTTTGTCTTTTCATTTGAGTTTAAAAAAGAAAATAAAAAAGTATATGCATAGGTGGATCATTCTCATATAAAAAACAATATTCTAAAAGGGTTTCCTAATGAGGAAAGGGTTATTCTACATTCTATACTATATTTAAGTGAAAGAAATTTAGTTCATTCAGTAACACTTCATATTTTTTAAATAATTGTTGCATATTTGATCGAAGGATTAATTTTGATAATAATTAATCAAGTTACGACTTATTATCAAAAAAAATATATTTTTACAACAACAACAACAATTACTAAGCCTTTTATCTCAAGTATTTGGGGTAGGCTATATGAACCAAAAAAAAAATCACGCCGAATCGATCACTTTGATATTCCTTCTCCATTCATTTCTATCAAGTAATATCTCCTTATTTAAACCTCTAGACTCCATATCTTTGTGTATCATCTCCATCCATATTTTTTTCGGTCTTCCCTTCGTTCTTTCAACTTGTCCTACATTGATAAACTCCCCTCTTCGAATTGGTGCACTTGTAGGCTTACGTTGCACATGACCAAACCATCGTAAGCGATTTTCTCGCATCTTCTCATCGATGGGAGTTACACCTAATTTAGCACGAATATCTTCATTTCTCACTTTATCTCTCCTAGTGTTGCTGCACATCCAATGTAGCATGCGCATCGCTGCTACACTTATCTTCTGTGAATGACGTTTCTTTATAGCCTAACATTCCGTACTATATAATAAAGTTGGCCTAATAGCAGTCCTATAAAAATTTTCTTTCAATCTTCACGGAATGTTACGGTCGCATAAAACTCCCTCCTCCATTTCAACCAGCCAACTTGTATCATATGGTTAATATCATTATCGATCTCTCCATCATTCTAAATAATAAAATCCAAATATCTAAACTGACTGCTCATTTGTATCTCTTACATATCCAGTTTTACAGCATTATAATTTATGGTCCGTCGTGTGCTAAATTTATACTCCATATACTCTATTTTAGACATACTCAATTTAAAATCTCTACATTCTAATGTATACCTCTATAACTCTAATTTGGAATTTACCCATACTCTTGTCTCATCAACTAAGACAAATATCATCAGCAATAAAAATATATTTTTAGCAAAGAAAAAAAACATATTCTACATGTCAACTCGGTACTACTAAAAGAAGAAGTAAAACAGTTGGTATTTGCGCTAATGATTCACCTTTCCTTGCAAAAGTGAGGAGACTCTGAGCTAGACGTTTTTTTGGGAGTTTTCAAAGGAGCACACCATTTTTCCTAATAAATCCACTTTATAGTGTCATTTTGGAAGTCTGAACGATTTTAAAGTGAGCTCACTAGGAAAAAAGGTGTGCTCCTTTAGAAACTCCCCTTTCTCTGAGTGGAGAATTAATTTGAATAGTCCGGAAACATATGTGTGCATATAGTTGACTAACAAAGAAGGAGGAAAAAAAATGGTAGATTAGAAATTAGTTGCAAAAGAGACTAATTAATTACAGGCGTTGGATTTGCTATAACTTTGACTTTGTATTGTTGGGATACATTTTGATATTATTCTTCTTTAAAAATGGGAAATTCTAAACGAGTATGCTACTTGACTTAATGACTACTATTGCGTAGTGAGCACACATCTCTTTTAATAAGAGGTTCTTCTTAGTGAGCACCTATCTTCTTTTAATATTGCCTCTATTTTTTCCCTTCAAAGTCCACCTTCTCCTAACCCCTGTCACCCGCAAGTAGGGGTGGCAATCAGGCCCGGCTCGGGCACGGCACGTCCTGTTTTCAGGACGTGTCGTGGGCATTGGTTCGGGCTCGGCTTGCCAGGCATGACACGTTTTTTTAAAAATTTTTAAAAATTATTAATTTGATTATTAAGATAGTTTAATAGAATAATTAACTTAATTTAATTAGATCCGATAAGAAAAAAGATAGTAAAAATAAAATTTTATTATATTAAATCTCATTACATTAACAAAATTATTCTATAATTCTCTTTTGAAATCATACAAAACCCGAAAAGAGGGGAGATGACCATTATCGTCACCCTCAACTTATACTTAGTATTTTTTCCAAGAGATTTATGAGCTCTAAAAAAAATACATGAAAAATTTACAAATGTAGAAATTAGAATTGGAAAAAAAATACAAAAGTCTTCAATTTTCATTCATCCACCGGTGAGTTCTCTTACTCTACTTCATTAGATAGTCCTTATTCTCTTTGTTCTGCGTCGAGCCAGTCCTTCAAATAAACACATATCTCCACTGTATTTGTTGCCATTGAGCTCCTCCACTCCGTTAGCACTCTACCACCTGTACTAAAAGAAGATTCCGATGTTACTATGGACACCGGAGGGGTTATGTATTCTTATAATGTTGGATTTACATGTAGAACGTGGGACTCTTTTATATTCGAGATTACGTGCCTATCTTATAATTTTTTCTAATTTTGGGTCTTTGGGCATAGAGAAAGGTTGTTTGGCATGTAATATATATAATGTTAATTCTTCTCTACCGGTTATAAGAATATATTTAAAAGTTCCTAAAACTTTTCCGTAGGTGTTTAATTATATTTGTTGTGGTTTATTTCGTAGGTATACTTTTTCTAAGTGCCTTTTAAGGTGACCCGTTCCACTACCTAAAGGGAATTAGTAGGGTTTTTGACAATACTTACACTTAACTTTTCTAACACAATTTTCAATGAAATTTTTAAAATGTTTCCATATGTCTGATTTTATAGTCCTACCAGGGGTAGTTGTTTGGGTTTCGGGTATGGTTGCTTCGATAGGCTATTCTTCGGACATATTAGTTGATTATATATTTTCATATGATTGCGATGCAAATGGTACTTGAGGAGAATGCTTTAATGATTGTCAAAAATTTTGATATTCTTTATTTGATAAAAAAGAAAAAAAATACCCGCGACTTGAGAGGAAGAACCACTGGACGAGTATGGATCCATTTCGAAAAAACTACAAAAAAACTGAATAAAAAAATTCAAATTATAAATATCTCAACTGCTTGAGAGTTGAGATTTGAGAGTTGAAACCGCTTGAGAGACGAGAGTAGAGATATGAGAGATTAAGAGAGGAAGCCGAAAGATCTTCGATTCTTGTTGATCACTTAATGCTTGCGTGAGCCTTGTCCCTTAACTCTTGAAACTTGATCGAATATTGAAGAAGTTATTTGAAAGAATTTTGTGCTTGAAAATTTTTAAGAGAGTTGAACATTAAAAAGAGTTTGAGAGAATTGTGATTTGTGAGGAACAATGAAAATGAAGGAATGAAATGGTTATTTATAGGGAAAGAAAAAAAAAATTTGCCCCCCCCCCCCCACACACACACACACAATGGCCATTTTGATCGTTGGGGGGCAAAATTTACAAATTTAATTTGCAAGAAATTCCCAACAACTACTTTTATAGCTGTTGGAGGGTTCTATAAAAAAATTCGCAAAAAAACCCAACGACTATAAACGGTCAGTTAATTTTTTTTTTACATGTCCGGTCGTGTCCACCACGTGCCAGGCATGACTTGGTTAGGTCAGGCCGAGCCGTGCCGGGAGCCTAGGGTACCCAAGTCCTAGCCGGAGACTCGAGCTATGCCGGCACATGCCGTTGGACACGTCCGGTCCATTTGCCACCCATACCTGCGAAACCATTGCCACTAGTCATTGCATTAATAAGAGAGGGATTAAGTTTGAGGAAAATAGAGTTTGGAATTTAGGATTTCTGAGGAATTTTTTGGCTTGGATGTGTGCTTGAAGAGAGAAAGAGTGTTTATATTGGGGAAAAAGAAAATAGATAAAATTATCCTTATTTTTACCTACTATTCAAAAATATATTTATGTTTAGAAATAGATTCTGAATAATATTATTTTTTTTTTAAAGTTAGATTTTAATCAGTATTATTTTCATACAGCGTACAACGAAAGGACACGCGGCTGCGGTGGAGTTAGATGGGATCGGAGGAGACGAAGCTATAAGATTTGTACGTTTCATGGTATGCGGGCCGGGAGAAACTGAAAAGAGAATATGTGCGCATTATGCAAGGGGTGCTCAGGTCAAGTGGTGTGCTACTCTAGAAATTCCCCTCTCCTTGTTCGTAAATTTTCAGCTTCGCTCCCTTTTCGAGCCGTAGCTCTGTCCGCTCTCTGCTTCTCTCTACCCTTTTCTTCCCTCGATTTCGAGGGTTTTTCTTTTTCTTTTTTTCTTTTTTATTTTATCATTCCTGTCCTTTTTTGGGTCCCGCTCGATAAACCCCAACCCTAGCTTTGATCCGATCCTATCATAATGCAGCAGCAGGAAAGGATGAAGCAGCAGCAGCAAATGATGGTGCAGCAAGCAATTATTCAGCAGCAGCAGCAGCAGCCGCCTCTCTATCCCCATCCTGGCCTCCTCGCTGCTCCTCAGGTTTCCCCCTTCAGATTAAATATCAATTCCTTTGTTGGATTACGTTTTCGTCTCGTTCATTTTTTTTTTTTTTTTTTTTTTTTTAGTTAAAGGTAGTCTTTTGATGGATTTATTGCTGTGATTTAGGGTTTTAGGGGGTTTGAATTCTGAATTGTTTGAGAAATTTGGGGAATCTTAGGGAATGGGAATTTGGATTGTATGATTGTTAGATTTTTTTTTTTTTTCCGGTGTACCAAAATTTAATTTCAGTAATCTCTTGGTTCGACTGCAGCGAGCAGTGAGCACTCAGAGTACTATGGGAGTACTAATTCAGCCCTCATAATAATAATATTTTAATAATGAGGCATACAGAAAATATGTAATAAAGAAGTATGTAACTTCAGAATTCAAAATCAAATATCATAAAATATATGCGAGCAAGTTTCTTGAATCATAAACTTATGGTATAGCTATACATCATCCTCATATTAAACATTCTTTTCATCCAATTTCTCGTCCGAAAAAGCATCATAGTTAATTATTTTTATCTTTGTATGCATCATCTTCTTTGCTCAAGCACATAAACAAGCACCGAGAAGCTAAGAATCCAAAACCATATACAGTACACATAGTCAAGCACAAAGTCAAGCAAAGAGTTCACATAGACTACACAATCATATAGAATTGAGCATTAAGAAGTCAAAACCAGAAACAGTGCATACAATCGCACAGAGAGCCGAAAGCCCAAAACTATAGTGATAACCACAACTGAAAACTATAGCCAAATTGAAAGCTACAACCAAATCAAAAGTCACAACTGAAAGCCAAAACCAATTCGAAACCCACAACCGAAGTTCCAAAGCGAAACCAAATGCATAATCGAAAGCCATAGGCCAAGTGAAACTCACAATTGAAAACCATAGCCAAATTCAATATAAAAATAAAAATAACAGACTTATAATTCTTTACAAATTACAGTGCGGTGCACACTAAGTCAAATGGTGTGCGCTCATTTAGAATTTCCCTTTAAAAATCGGACCATCTACCGATTGACTATTCAATTTAGGCCCCGATTGATATATGTACAGGAATTAACCGGAAACTTTCCTCTTTAAGATAAACCCTAGTTTGTTTTCTTGAGAGCAATGGAGTGTCGTCAAGCGAATTAACCCTAGCATCCCGATCCATTTTCGATAAACACGTCGGATTCGGCGGCGGAAGGGGATCGGCGATTTTTAGAAACAGCGCGTCGAGATACATTGCAGGGGGCGGCGACAGCTAGGGCAAGGACGATGAGAGCCCTCCGCTGGTGGCGTTGGCATTCGACGGCGACAAGGACAGCCAGCACTACGTCAATTGGTCGGCCGATCACGTCATCTCCAGAGGCTACATCTTGGACCTCCTCCACGTGAGGAGCCGACCATTGGCTTTTCTGTTCTAGGTAATTTTATCTCTTGATTTCTGTGTTGCATTCGTAGAAAGTTGCTATTTTTTTTTTCTCTTTAAATTAAAACAAAATGATATAATGCTGATTGAAATTCGCATTTTCTTGCTTTATTTTCGTGCATGATGCTGGTAATTTCAGTCTTCTTCAACGTAGAATGTTTGATACTTTTGATTATAGGCGAATTGGGGCTATTTGTTTGCACTGAAGAGGGCGAAGTGTTTGAAATCTATTTTCAAAAGCTAAAGTACCTCTCAGATCTTCAGGTTAGGGTTTTTTGTTTATTGCGTGGGAGAGAACTCTTCTAAACATAGAAATAGCGAACGTTAGGTTTCAAAATATTCCGGAACAACTTATTTTCAACTAAAAAAATAGATGAAAATGTGCCCTTCTCCATTTTCTATGCGTCTTCAAACCCTTTTCTCTTTGAACACAAGGGAATTACCACATAAGATCCTCCACATGATAGAGCTCATCGAAGTCGGTACAAACTCTTGCACTTACCACGTAAGATCCGTAAGATCCACTTTTTATGGGTCTTCAAAGTTCGAACCCTTTTCTCTTCAAACACAAGCGAATTACCACATAAGATCCACGTGATAGAGCTCATCAAAATCTGTACAAACTCTTGCCTTGCCTTCTCCAAATAAAACTATTATGAAGAGCTTGAAGGGGAGTCACTTTGAGAACTTTGGGATTACTTCCAAGCAAACAAACAAACCTAGTGTTGAAACTTGAGGTGCAAAATAATAGAAAGTATATAGTACAACTTTATAAACTCTCTTGATATATGAGTGAGTGATGTAATATATTTAACTTTTTGAGATATGTTTGGACTCATGTCATAATATGTGACAATATTTTATGCTAGCTGTCACAGGCCTATTACAGTTCTCCTCCTTTATCTTAGTTTGGGACATACAGCGAAAAGATAAAACTTTAAGCACAACACTGGCAGAGTTAACTTTTTGAGATATATGCGTGTGCGTGTGCGTGTGCGTGTGCGTGTATGTGTGTTATACCCTCTTTATATATGGGCAAACCGAAACTATTCCCCCATGAAATTTAATATATATATATAATATTTTCTATATATGTTTGTGTATTAATGAGTATCAAACACCATAGAACCTATAATATGAATTAGCTTTGGTTTGCCCTTCGATCAAGCGAATATGAAATTAGATTTTATACTCTCTTGATATATGGGCAAACCAAAACTATTCCCCATGAAATTTAATAATGTTTGAACCCTAAGGGATAAATACCAACATCTTGAAGTCCACAGCAAAAATCCGATCTTGGCTGTAAATATGATCTGCCATCGGTGGCAAGGAAAGTGCCATCAATGGCGGGTTGATATGCTACGACAATGACGGAGTGTAGGAAAGGCTGTCATTGATGGCGAAAGTTGCCATCAATGGTGCCTTACTATTCAACAATTTCAGCTTGGCAGCATTTCAGTAAAATGATCATTCGATTGAGATGATCCAAGAGCTGTCGAAAAGAGAATTCAAAAATCTACTTCTTCCTATATAAATTTTTCCACTTCTATTTTCATCAGGGTCAAAATTAGACTTGAAGTTAATATTGCTATACAGGTTCCATCGAACTTGATCTCACTCAATTTCGATCATTCTTCTGTAGAGTGTGTTCATAATTTCTAATCACTATTTTTTAGTGTCTACAGGAATGAGGAGATGCGAACCCATGTATTGTCGGTGTTTTTTTCGGATATTTTAATATTAAAAATAATATGTTAATAATTGAAGAATATATATTTGTATTTATATTTTTTTTAACCTTGTTACATCCGTTCCTTATTTTTTCACAAATACCATGTCCTATATTTGGATCTCTGTCCGTATTCATGTCTTTGTCTGTGTTTATGCTTCCTACCCCATCATTTTCTACTGGCTCACAATCACCCCCTTGATATGATCCTCCCCCATACCACCACACAAAGGAGCTTGCAAGCTTCAAAGTGGACCAAGAAGTCATCTCCACAGTGAGTGGCTGAGAATGGTGATAGAGTGAATGGAGTTATTGGAAGACTCTAGGATGGTGATAGAGGGAATGGAGTTAATGGAGGACTTGGGGGTGGGACAAGAGGAGCAGTAGGGTGAGGGTGGAGGGAGGGGCAGCAGTGGTGTTGGGACATCGAGGTTGGAGGGGGTAGAGGAGTTGTTACTGACATGTTGCAAAATGGGGAGCTGAAGGCGGGGTTGGTGAGCCTAGGTTGGGTTAGGGTTGGGGGGAGGATTAGGTTTGGGGTTAGGTTAAATTTTGGATTTAGTGTGAAGATTAGGATTATATTAGAATTTTTTTAATTTGGGTTGGGGTCAAAGTAGGATTTCGATAAGGATCATATTAGCTCTCAAATGAAGGTTAAAGTTCATAAGAAATGTTTAAATAAATACTTTATTTATTTAATAGGAATAAACATATATTTAGAAACATTGCCATTATTTTCTTAAACTACTAGGGGTCCTGTGGCTATTTTGCTATTCCCTTGACTGCCATTATTGTTCTGTCAGCGTATCAAGGCATCTTGAATTCATGATCACTTTTGAGTTTTGAAATTGAGAGGTGTTTGTTTAAAACAAGCAAAATATATGGGGATTTTTGAGAAATTAATCCTTTTTATGATTAAGATACTCTCTAACTAATGTTTGTGTAGGGAAGTTGTATATGTTGTATTCACGCACTCTTGGGAGTTTTGCATCCTTTAATTTCATTACTTATTGATGTCTGCCAAGAGCCATCCTATTGTAAGGTTTATCTCCCCGACTTGAGATTGGACATTCTGATGCTGTATCCTATAATGAGGTTTACCTCCCCAACTTGAGAATGAATGTTGTATCCTATTATAAGGTATACACCTCTCCAACTTGAGATTGAGTTCTTTATCCTTTTTAACTAATCGTTCGTATTTAGGCTCCTAGAATGTCAGACTCTAACTTCAATTCAGAATGATGGTTGATATTGTCATGATTTCCGTATCAGCATGCACTTACAGTTGCATTTGCCTGTAATTGTTCTTCTTTTCATTAAACCATTGTTAATGTACCTTGTTGAATTGGCCTAATTGGATTTTTATCATTTATAATTCCTGTAATTATTAACTAATTCCCTTTCAGGTGGAGGCCCTGAGCAGCATTCATCACCCTGGCTTGGTTCTCTTCGTGGGTGCCTGTCCGGAACATGGATGTCTGGTTTATGAATACATGGCCGATGGCAGCCTTGAAGGCCACATCTTCTGCCACTCTGCAAGTCAGGCACACCACCTCCTCCTTTGCAGCTCTGCTTCAAGATTGCAGCAGAATGCCTCTGCCCTTCTCCACCTCCACCAGACCAAGCCGGAGCCTCTTATTCATCGTTAACTCGAGCTTGCCAACATCCTCCAGCCTATCTTGAAGATAAATTTATTTTATAATTTGCAGAAAGTAAGTGATATCTTTTAACTCATTCAAGTTTATCATCAAGTTGTGTCTTATTAGATGTTGGATAACAGCAGGGTATACCAGGAAAATATTCTAAATCAGCATGGTCATGTAGGACAGTAAGCAATTACAACTACTAAGCTTTTTATCCCAAGTACTTGGAGTAGATTATATAAACCAAAAGAGAATAATGCCAGATTCATCACATGGATGATCCTGCTCCCTTCATTGTTGTCTTCATTTAAGCCTCTAGCATCCATATCTTTTCGTATTAACTTCATCCATATTTTCTTCAGTTGTCCATTTTCTTTTTTAAGTTGTTCTACGGTAACAAGTTTCACTCGTCAAACTGGTGTATCTGCTGTAAATATACATCAAACATGACCAAATCAAATTGTATCTTCTCTTAATATGGGCTACGCCTAACTTATTACAAATATCCTCATTTCTCAGGTTATGTCACGTAGTTTTACCATATATCAAATGAAGCATGCACATCTTTTCTACATTTATCTTATGTATATGACGTCTAATTATACCCCCAACATTCCGTGCCATATAACAAAAGTGGCCTAATTGCTTTCAGCCCTAACGGTATGATACCTTCGCATAAAACTCCTGATAGTAAGCAAATGAGAGATGAAACAATTACTCCAAAAGGTTGGGGTACATATGCTAAAAGCTCATGATTTATTGGTTTATCCCTCATTTCTTTTTATATATCTGGTTAATTTTACTTATCTGCCGTATTCTTCTATGATGAAATTGTGCTCCATCACCACTTCTCAGCTAGCTGGGAAGAAGCTTCTCTCCTTTTCTTTTTTTGAGAGGAAGATGGGGGCCTCAATCTGGAGATCCCCAGCCTATTTATCATTACTTCCAAAAAACAATGTACAATTTTGAAGCTTCTAACCACATGTATATGATATATTCTGTCACGCCCCACTCCCGATATACGGTATATGAGTACGTGTAACAGTTACAGGCAACATATTCAGTTTGAACATGCTAAAGCCTCAATAAATTTGCAACAATAATACTCAATAATTACGATAGAAAAATTTAATAAAAGTTTGACTTGTCATTTATTGGAACGAAGTTTAGATACAATTGAAACAAAATTTAATAAAATTAAACAAAAGGAAGTAGAGAATCTCTAATCCGTTATTGAGTTTCAATCTGATCTTTAAAATACACCAGATCCTGTGTCAGTTTTGGCGTGTCCATCGATAAATCTGGACATGTACACGCAGGTCGTCAGATTGCGACCAAAATAAAATACGCAGAAAAAATGTGAAATATAGCTGTTATGTCCAAATATAATAATATTGCAAGTTTTAGAAAATATGGAATGAGATGTCTGTAATAATAATGTCAATTAATTTATGTTATTTTAATGTCATTTTAGTAAAGTCAACTTTATAACAGAGGTATTTTTGTCTAGGATGTTATATAATCGGAAAAGCTAACTGATAGGGTACAATTGTTTCGATTGTTTCCTGTATAGACCCAGAAAATGGTCATAGGATTGTCCAGTGCTGAGTCGGATTTGCCGTCAGGCAAACAGGAATTATAGTCAGGTATGATTCAACAAATCATCACGCACCCATGGTGTGCGAAATATTCAGTTGTATAACTTAACAAGTTTACAGCCAAAGTAGAGTATATTTCTATCATTCAGTTTCTTCTCCAACACACCAGATCCTATGTCAGTTTTGGCGTGTCCATCGATAAATCTGGGCATGCACACGCAGATCTTCAGATTACAACCAAAATTAAATACGCAGAAAGAATGTGAAATATAGTTGTTATGTCCAAACATAATAATAATGCAAGTTTTAGAAAATATAGAATGAGATGTCTGTAATAATAATGTCAATTAATTTATGTTATCTTAATGTCATTTTAGTGAAGTCAACTTTATAACAGAGGTATTTTTGTTTAGGATGTCATATAATCGGAAAAGCTAACAGATATGGTACAATTATTTCGATTGTTTCCTGCACAGACTCAGAAAATGGTCACAGGATTATTCAGTGCTGAGTCAGACCTGCCGTCAGGCAAACATGAATTATAGTCAGGTATGATTTAGCAAATCATCACGCACCCATGGTGTGCGAAATATTCAGTTGTACAACTTAACAAGTTTACAACCAAAATAGAGTATATTTCCATCATTCAGTTTCTTCTCCAACACAGTGTCATTTAGGTATAGTACAGTATATTAATTATATCATGTACAATATTTCAATTGGATTTTTCTTAACTTGTTAACAACATGATTTATAGAGTCTGTTCAGTTTATATTTTATTCAATAAATCACAATTAGTTATGTTTAAGTCTCACTGATTTGAGACATCATAGAGATATCGGCCAGGCAATTATATGGATGCTGGGAGGTTTTCCGTACGTTGCACGTTCCTTAGTTAGAGAACTAGCATACAAGATAATTTTTCTAGACACCGATACAAAATGATATCACAAACAGTATTTTTCCATGAATATAACTTTTATGTGATTTATCAAATTTGTATATATGATTATTCTAAAATCTAACTATACTATGTAATTTAAATTTAATGACAATTGACAATAAATTTTTTGATGACAAGAAACATAATAAGTAATTGATAAATTCTTACAAAATAACAAATTAATTTATACAAAATAAATAATATGATTGAAACAACATGTATATAAAATAGCATGATTAGTGAGTCCAAAAATGAACTCACCTGGATTTTGTTTCCCAATGTCGCTCAATGGAGTAATCTACACATTAAAAATATTCTAAGAATATTAAAAACAGATTAACCTATGATTCATTAAAATAATTTAACCTAAGAAGAAAAAGAAAGATAATATCTAACCTCTTGTCAAAAGGTGAGAATGTAAAATATGGAAAGAGATGGAAGGAGATACCCTTCTCCGGTGAAGTGGTGGCAGCTCTGGCGGTGGCTTCTGTGGTAGTTTTGAAGGTGGCTCGGGCGAGATGAGAGAGAGAGATTAGAAAGCTGGAGAATGATTTTTAGAATGAGTAGAATGTGTTTTGATTTAGGGGTTTATATAGGATTGGATTTAGGAGTTACAGAATGTGAATGGTTTTGAGAGTTATAGAATTTAAAAGATTTAAAGTGTTATGGAATTTCAAGAGTTTGAGGGGTTATGGAATTTGAAATGTCTTATATTAATTTAGAGGGTTTAGAATATGAAAGGTTTTAATTTAATTAGAGAGTTTAATTTTGAGAATTAAAGATGAGAGTTTTATTATTGAAATAATGGAGAAAATGAAAAATTTGGAGTTTGAAGAAGATGAAAAGTTTAGTAGGTTAAAGAAATTGAAAGGTGTAAGAGTTAAAGAAAAAAAAAAATTATATTTATTATTTTTTTATTTTTTTATTTATTTATAGGCATAAAAGATGAAGGGTTATTACATATTCTTATAGAAAACACTAGGGTAGTGAGGACCCTTAGCTCTATCGGAAAAGGTACAGCAACGATGCAAAACACCCACAAAACAAACTCTACACAACCAAAAAAAAAAAAAAGTCCTCACAAGTCCGACAAGCTGGGAGAAAGCTTAATTTTTCTCAGAAATTAAATGTAAAATTCATTTCCAACTTTGTTATCGTGCTTAATGATTTCCTTGGCAATTAATGCAGGAGTTGATTCTATTTTACATCACACATTGCAGAATCTTAATGGATCCTTCATACAAAGAGAGAGGTACATGACTCTAAATGCGACACTATTCTTTCTTACTGTTAAGCAAAGCATGTTATCTTATTGTTCAAAGTCCTTTTGATCGTATATTCTCTCTATAATTTTTTGTTTTTTTTGCACTACCGCATTGCTGTAAGTTGTCGTTGCCTCTTTATGCTCATATATCTAAAAGATTGATGAGCATTGGAGCACCCTTGTGTTACTCGGACATCCAAGTAGGGATTACAATCAATTACAGAGCATGTACAGATCCTTAGTCACACTATGAGAACGCCCTCCTGGAAGTCTCTCTTGTGAGCTGCCTCAAAATGAGCAGCTTAATTTCCCGGCATAAAGCTATATATTTGAAGATGGGGTAACTTTTCATTATTGTCACCGATATCAGTGTCCTTGTGCATCTTTTTGAGTTATCATGAAACAAATCGCTGATTGCATGATCTCTTTAAATTGATTCGGAGGATGCGAATTATGAAATGGCCTTGGGTTGTTTGCATTGTTACTATATCTTTTTTCCAGTACTATATAGTTTATACTTACCATACTTTCTTTATTTTCATGTGAGATGGGGGATAGAACTATAAGAGAAAATAGTACAGGATAAATTTCCATAAGCTCTGTTTGGTTGTTATTGGAGTGTTCAGCCTCCAATGCGGGTGTCCACCACCATTTTTCTGGGGGTAGATACCCCTTGAATGTAGGGGGGGTGAGAATTCAATTTTTTAATTCAAAATTTGGATATGGTGGGTTAATTACTGGTTTTGGATCTGTCCATTCTCATTCCTACTTGAATAACTATTTTCGAAATACGAATCTCTTACAAACTAGGTGGCTCATTGGCTTCTAGAAGCCTAGTTGCTATTTGGTTGTTTCTCGGTTGTAAAAGGCCTAGTTAATCTAGTATTTCTTTGTTAATCTAAGATAAAAAGAATCAAACAAAAGATGGGTACTATTTGTTTCCTCTGGGGGCATTCATAGTGCCTATTTTACGAACACAGATATAAAACCTCAAGTTGGTATTATCTTTGTTGGCCTCAACGCGGTTTTTTATTTTTCATTTTTTAAGTGCATTTTGTATAAAGTAGATCTAGATATCCAAATAACACCTGAACAAAGTATCCTCGAAGGCACTTATTAGATATTTCACTAAAGGGGTATTTACGGGGTTGTCCCTTAAATCTTTATAAATTATGATTTAGTCTTCTAAATCTTCATATTTAGGATTTAGTCTCCCAAATTTTCTAAGTTACTACAATTTAGTTCCTCCGTTAGTTTTTCCGTCCAAATAAACGGTAGAATATAATTTTTACTTTGAATAATAAAATGACTTAAATAACTTTATGAAGAAAAAAAAGGGGAAAGAATAAAGAGATAGAAGAGAAGAAGAATGAGGAAAGCTAATGAATCTAATGAAGAAAAGGAGAAGATAGGAGGTATAGGGAAGAAGAAGAGAGGAGGAATAGGGAAGGAGAAGAGAGGAAGAAGAATGAAGAAAAGGAGAAGAGAGGAGGAAGAGGGAAGGAGAAGAGAGGAGGAAAAGAGAAGAAGGAATTAAGGAGGGGTAAAATGGAAAAATCAGGTCAAAAAATAAACTGAGCTAACGGAAGTTAGATATAGGGACTAAATTGTAGTAACTTAGAGGATTTGGGAACTAAATCCTAAATATGAAGATATGGGGGACTAAATTATAATTTATAAAGATGTAAGGGACAAATATGTAAATACCCCTTCACTAAAATGTCTTAAATATATTTATTTAATCAATGGATAAGCACACTTAGTGGAAGCATGACAATGGCCTCAGAAAAAGGCTGGGCCGAGATTAGTTCTAGTATTCAATTTCATTTGATTAATAACAAATAATAATTCAGGTTTAAGAAGGAACAGGTCTAGGTTTTCTTCCATAATATTTTTTTATTAACAACCAGTACAAATCTAGACAGAGTTTAATCTAAGTAATTAGATAGAAATATGAACGTCGCCATCGGAAGTCTCACGCTCCGATGAAGGATGATTTCTTTTATAATTATAACCCACTAAACGAGCCCCATTTTGATAATTGGTTTAATTATTTGTTTATAATCTAATATACTATAGTATAATAGTATCACTTGGTAATTTAATATTTGATAATAATTAATTTATAGGAAAAAGAGATGTACCTGGTGAAAATTGATCTACACATGTATCAAACCGGGACAATTAATCAATCATCAATTATGATCCCCAGAACTTGATTGATTAAACTTGGACAATGACGAATTGACGAGAAGACAAACTCCTCTAGAAGGGGAAAAAAATAACTTTTTTTAATATCATATCACATTTTTATAACATCTCTGATCAAGGTAAAAAAAAAATTGAATCCATAATTTTCTACATGGAGAAAAAATGGCATTATGCATTATAGGGGAAAGGGCATAACTAGTATTGTTTGGGTCCGTCTATAAATTTTATTTATGTTTATTTTTGTGTAAATCCTCTAGGCATAAATAATTTAGGAACACCTTCATTAAGGATGTAAGGCGTCTTACATGAAATCTGAGAAATGCTGGAAACTTTTTCGCATTGGAATATATGAAGGCCCAAGTAGAATAATAAAAAATAGAATAGTTTATAATTAACTACAAATTACTTCCTAAAGAAGACAACTATAATTATTTGAAACTATTTAATATTCTCCCTCCCCTCCCCTTCTCTAATAATAATGCTCAACATTTCTAAAAGTGCCTCACATGGACTCTAGATATGGCTTGCATGTAGGGATGGTAATGGATGTGTTCGTATATCAATTTTTGATCCATTCTATATAAAATTTTGAATTAAAAAAATAAAAATTTTATACAGAAAGAACCAAAATTTGATCCGTAAATATATCTATTAACATTCCTACTCGCTTGGATTTATGACATGAACTCCACTATATTTGTGTGGCATCATGCTCAACACTCAACACTTCACCGTACACTTCTTACTATGTTGTCCATTCTGCTTTCTAGATTTGGAGTAAGATCATTACTGAGGAAAAGACCGCTCAAGAGTGTGGAGGATATTTCTTTTCTCCAATATAGAGACACAATGGTCCTCTTAACAATGTAGCTCTATTTCCGTCTAAGACTCGCCAGCTAAGATTGATTGTGATTTGTGTCAGTGTTTCCAAATGTCTGTCCGGAGACGTGTGTGTATATATAATCTTGGGTGCCCTTATCAACCAAAGAATAAAAAAAAAAAAAGTGGCCCATGGTATCGCCCCCAAATGGTCCGTCTTATTGTCAGTCGCACTCGCACCCCAGGAAAGCATCGACGAGTGGCGGGCCAGAGGCCCAGAAGGGACACATTTTGAGCCATCAGGACAGAGTGCGGGCTGTCTTGTAGTGGATTAAGCCGGGCCTACCTCGGTCACGTGGATTGATGAGCTACACCATATAGACTGCTGACACGTATAAAAGATCACGCGAGCTTGGTCCTTCGTGGATCATCAATAATGGAACCTAGATCATCTGTCCAAGACTTCCCGGTCTCAGGGACATCAACTGAAACTGAAAGGGAAATTTTATTTGAGCACACCCTTTTGCCAATAATAATAATAATAATAATAATAAATTATAAATTTGTCATTAATCTGGATGGTGTGAAAACCGTTCGGAATTAATTTTCCACTGAAACTTTTTCAGTCTCACTGAGCAAAGTGGGGTGTGCTCCAATAAAAATTCCCCAACTGAAAGGAGCAACTGTTGGAATTTGTATGACCAAATTAGCCCTTCATTTTCTATCAATGGAAATCTGCGGTAGGGGGGAAGTTAAATCAAAGAACTAGCTTAAATCGTAAGCAAAAAACTAACTAGTTTTTGCCATTGATATTTAGGTTATTGAAAATCAATGAGCCTAGTCTCTAGTGACATCAACCCTATAATATTTTTTTTCTCTCTTTGATTATACATATAATCAATTATTAATGAGACAAAAGTGAGCTAATAATAATAATAATAAAAAAAATCTCATTTGTGATTAGAATTAAGAAATAGGTTTGCTACTTAGCGGGACAGACCCATCCTTATGTCAGGGTGAACAGTCCCCTCAAAAAAAGAAAAAAAAAAGAAAAAGTAATCTCTAAAAAAAGTTTTATAAGTTTACCTCGTTCCAGCCCTCTCAAACTTTTAACCTAATCCCTCCTCGAGTCCGAATAGTCATAATTAAAATATGTTTTTGGCCCTTTCATATTGCATTTTCTAACTTTCAATGTAGAATTTTTTTTTTGGGTATTTACAGATTTGTCCCCTAAATCCTTATAAATTATAATTTAGTCCCCCAAATCTTTATATTTAGGATTTAGTTCTCCAAAAACTAATTAGTTACTACAATTTAGTCCCCTAGTTTATATTTTGGCCCGATTTTTCCGTTTTACCCCTGATTTCCTTTACTTAATTTTCCCTTCCCTCTTTCCCCTCTCTTCTTAGTTCTTATTGGCTTCCTCCTTTCTTTTTCTCCTCTCTCTATTCATTTATTGGGTTCTCTCCCTATATTGAAACCAAATTTATTATTCTACACTAAATGTATTAAATCTATAAATGAATTTATCAAATATAGAGAGGGAGAACTCAATAAATGAATTTATATTTAAACTTAAAAGTTAATACATTTAGTAGAGAATAATATATTTGATTTCAATATAGAGAGGGAGAACCCAATAAATGAATAGAGAGGAGAAGAGAAGAGTAGAGAGAGAATCCAATAAGAAGTAAGAAGAGAAGGGGAAGAGAGAAGGGAATTAAGTGAAAGAAATCTGGGGTAAAATAGAAAAATCGGATCAAAATATAAACTGCGGGACTAAATTGTAGTAACTTAAAGGATTTGGGGGACTAAATCCTAAATATGAAGATGTGGAGGACTAAATTATAATTTATAAAGATGTAAGGGACAAATTTGTAAATACCCTTTTTTTTTAAAAAAAATATGCTTTTATGTTGGATAGTTGTTGGTTATTTCTATAGTTTTATTTTGTAAGTTTTAAGAACATATTAGTTACATCATGACCCTAAATCGAGTTACAAAATTATAATTTTATAATTGAATTCATATTTCTATAATATAGAATTTGTTGAATTTATATTTCTATAATATAGAATTTGTTCGTTCTAGCGCTTTGCCCCTGCACCTCTGACAAAGACCCTTCGCTCTCGCACTCGTAATAACTCTACCACTAATTCAGATAACTCGACTCCCAAATAACTCCACTCCTAGTTAAGATGGCGGCGGGTCCACCCAACGCTACCACTGCGATGTTTATTAAAAGAATTCTTCAAGATCTTAAAATTCTTTCCCACTGAAAAGCCAACATCATGAATTTATGCCAATTATGGCGGATGCTGAACTTGTCCCAAAAGCGCAACCAAGGAAGTGGATTAGTAAAAAATTCCTTGTGCCAATGAAGCTGCAATCTATTAGCCATCCCCATGAGGAATTTTCTTTATTTACTTTTTCGTTAATTTTAGTTAAAGGGCATAGCTTTATGCTTAAAAAAAAAAAAAAAAAAAACTAATGAAACATAACTCAATCCAAATTCAATCAAATTGTTAAGTTGTGTTGTCAAACAAATACAATATGAATCATACAGACAAATCTTATTCTTTATTAGACATTGAGATGAATCCTTAGAAAGAAGAAAGAAAAAAAAAAAATACAACGATAATGGAGAAAATATTCCATTTTGTTCTGACTGCATCCAATTCCTTCTCAAACTATTCTAGACAAGATTGTTCATGTTGAGGATATCTAATTACGAATAAATAAAATATTTGCACAATAATATCCTTTGAACCCAAAAAAAAAAAAAAAAACCTTGTAAATTATAACTCATTAATAAAAAGTTTGCAGATTTAAAGAGACATGTTAACATCTACATAATTTGGTAACGTGAATCTGATCATATTGATATTATTTGCTCAAATATATCTTTTATCTTTTGACAGAAAATGATGGAGGAAATATTTCATCCTGAACACACACACACAAATATATTATATAATTTGAATATATCAACTCAAACTTACAGCCAAGAAGCATAACAACACATAATAATATAAACAACATAAAATGGAGCATATATAATATGAGTAAACGGGAATTTCACCGGTCTAAAGGGACCGTCGCTTAGATGACCCAATAAAATTATTACACGTGACGTCACTCAAAGCGATGTTAAAAAAGTTCTTTTATTATTTATCTTAAGTGGCACTACGTGTAATAATTTTATTGGACCACCAAAGTGGCGGTGAAGGAATTTCTTTCACCGCAGGTGAATTTTCTGTTTTCTCATGTAATATAATATAATAACTCAAACTCTAAATTAGATACTGCATCTAAACAAAATTTATCCCAGTTCACAGGTCACCTAAAATTACACTTGGAATCCACAAAATTTGCATAAAAATTATAGAAGTTGTCAACTATTTTTGCTCAGATGAAATCATACAATTTTTAGTGTGTTTGAATTTCAAAGGAGATCTAAATTTTAATTAAGGAAATGAAAGAAACAAAATTATTTAAATGAGATCTCAAGAGAAGAGTATTATGGTCATTCTTCATCCGACTCCGAAGCCAGAATCCGGGAAATTTTATTTTGAGCACACCACTTTGTACACTGAGCCCATCTTTCTCACCTTAAACAGTTTTTTTACTGTTCGAAAATTATCCTCCAATGGATTTAACAATATTTGGCTACTAATCTCCGATCGGAAGAAAAAATATCTCATTTAAAAAAAAAATGTAATTATTTACGAGGTTAGGTTGGTTTGGAGTAACTGAACAAGTGGTGTGCTCAAATAGAATTTCCCGGGAATCCGACATGTCGTTTTCTACCCCTTGTAACCGTGTGCGCTTATTTTCTAGACACTACCTACCAGTAGACGTTACTGTGCTCGGACGCTTGTCAGTAACTGCTCGCTCCCACTATCGTATACGACGTGAATTTCTAGATTGGCACAGCTTTTTTCCCAGTGAACCCACTTAAATCTTTCTTTTATTTACTATTTTGTCATTAAAATTCTTGATCAAAACTGTCCCTCCTTCACCCCTCTTTCATCCACCTGGAACTGTTAGCCCGGATGGCTGGAGCTGATTAGGGAGAGGGAGAGGGAGAGAGGGAGAGGGAGGGGGGAGGCGATGTCATCGTGGAGCTTTTAGAAATTACTGTTTTCTCTTAAAGATAGAGAGAGAGTGAAATTGAGAAGAAAAAGAAGAAGAAGATGATGAAGAAGAAGAAGAAGAAGAAGCAGCAGCAGAAATTGGAGAGAGAGAGAGGAGGATAGGTTAGGAATTTTGGTGTGCTCACTAGGAAAACCTCTCTTTTTAAGAGAGAAGATGTGCTCACTAGAAAAAAAAACTGTGCCCATCTAGAACTTCCCTATACGACAATCCGCTGACTGATACGTGTGCGTCGTTCCCAGTAACCGGGCCCCATCGTTTCCTTCCATGTTTGTGTGAGTCTTCTACAAGCGTCCATCGTGTATAAACGAGCATTGCGCCCACTTGTCTGGACAATCACTCGTCAATAATGTTCTGCCGTAACATTCGATTGTGAAATCAAGACCATTATAGTTGTGAGAAGTTATTTTGTAATTCTCCTTGTCATATATTAAGTCTCTGAAATTACTATATATTATAATTAAGTATAAATTTTTTTGAAACAAACTAATTTTAATTACTTTATGAATTAATGAGATTCATTGTACCAGATGGGATGATGATAGGATATTACATCTTTGTTTTGTTGTGCAAATTTTGTAGAAAAATAAATCTTTTTTACACGGTTCATTCATTTTTATCAAAGACTAGTCTTTTTCGCCGCTCATATATGTAAGGAGGGGATTTTTTTTTTTTTTTTTATATTTTTAATTTAATGCAGCTAAACTCAGTTCATGCACAACTTAGTTAAAAAAGTACAAGTCAGTTTTTGTAGTTACAACTTTAATACAAATTAGTCGGTAGGTTTGGTTTTGGATAAAAAAATCCCTATTGAAAACTGAACCGAAACCGACCGATCCTAAAAAAAACCAAAACCGAATTTTCGGTTAGTTCGGTTTTTCGGTTATTTGGATTTGAAACTAAATATGTGATAAACGCATGTATTTTGTAGAAAAGATAACAATTTTCTTTTCTATTTTTTTTTACCTATTAAAATAACAATCACATGTTTTTCATAAAAAAAATTAAAAGAAAGACAAACTGAAAATAAATTAAAGAAAATGAATAAACTACTGTTGCAATAATTCGATTTTTTCGATCGTAATAATTCGATTTTTTTTCGATCAATTTCTGTTGGAGCTAAAACTATCGAAACTCGATCCGAAATCCATAATTAATATCAGTCGGTTTTTCGGTTTCTGGTCGGTACTATTTGTAGTTACAAATTGAGTACGAATTAGATGTACCAACATAATGAAGTTTTTGTAGGTCCAATTTTATCAGTACAAACAGAGTGAAACTCCGCTAAATAAGTCTAGAAAGTTCCTAAATGAGTTTTTTTTTTTTTTAAAATAAATAAATAAAATTTGAAACCTGTTCCCTCTTTCAATTTTTTTTTTTTTTTCTTTTAAAAATAACACAAACCAACACAGTATACTGGACTCACACGATGAGCCCACCGAATTTTCTAACCCGTGGGTTTCCGCAACCAATCATCGCCCAATAATACAACCGTTTTGTTTGTTTGTTTTTTTTTTTTTTTTCTCTCTCTTACAAAATAATTAAAAAAATAAATATTTTCTCCTCTTTTTGCGTACAAGCCTTTAAAAACCCACACCCTCACCCAACAACGGAAAGAGAAGCAATAAGAACAGACACTCTCTTCTCCCTCCTTCTCCAACCTCAAAAATGCTCCTCCGGCGATCTCAGCCGACGATCCGAAAGCTATCGGAACCGACAAGGCCCTCGCTGCCGGGTCCGGTGAGCCCGTTGGAGCGCAACCCGCAGTCCCCCAAGGGTTGGAAGAACCGCGAATCGGATGGTGTCGGGCTCGGCATAGTGGCCGCGCTGGAGAAATCGGACAGTCGGCAAATATCGGAGAAGATAAAATACGTAACGGGTCCGATAAGTATAGGCGGCAACAGTCCGAGAGGCGCTGCCGCTCAATCGAGGTGCAATTGGAGATCACGTTGTTGTGACGGCACGAAAACGGAGAAATTTGACGATCGGGGGTTGTTTAGCGTGTCGCCGCCGCCGCCGCGGGTAGCCGACAATTTACAGAGATTTCGGATGGCGGATTTTCTGAATTATTGCCATTTGTGTAGGAAGAAACTGCACGGGAAGGATATTTATATGTATAGGTAATTTCATTTACAAACAAAACTTTATTTTTCTTTTCTTTTCCTTTTCTTTCGATTTTTGCTCTGTTTTAGTTATTTCTTCGTAGGTCTAGTAATTTTTTTCTTCTTTTCTTTTCCTTTAATTTTTTTTTTCTCGTAGCTAGATAGAAGGTTTACTAATTTTGGCCAAATAAATTGCCTGGAATATTTGCAATTTTTATATGTGTCCTTTTATTTTTGAATTATTTCTGAATAACTTATGAATATACGTGCTAAAACCAATTGAAATATTTCCATCGATTCTTTTAAGAAATTGTTTTAGTTATAACAAATCTTTACAATTTTTTTGACATTGATAGTATCTGGTTTACCAAAAATTATATCTGATTTATTAATTTTTTATACAGAGGGGAGAAAGGATTTTGTAGCGTGGAGTGTCGATACCAGCAGATTGTGAGCGATGAATTCCATGAGAAATGCGGATCTGAAGCCTTGAGATCCACCGAAGTCTCGAGATCGTCGTACACCGATGATCGGCTCTTTTTCACGGGCATCGCGGTAGCCTAGCGACTGAGATGCCACCAAGACATATATAACTGTTGCAATAATTAATGTTGTAGAGAAAAACGGCTTTATCAGATGTATAGTTTTATGTATGAGAATAATGTATTCCGAGATTCCGAAGAATAAGTTCAATGAATTAAGACCAATTTTCCTAACATAAGCTTTTTATTTATTTATGTAGTGACATCTCTTTTGTGATATATATATATATATATATATAGAGAGAGAGGGGTGAAGGAGTTTCTTCACTGACGTTTAGTTGTTCCATTAAAATTATTACACATGACGTTACTTAATTAAATTTTTGTGCTAACATGATGGATAACTAAATCAAAACTAAAACCCAAGAAATTGGATATGAGTGAAGCTTATGGGGTTACTTAATCAAATTTTTGTGCTAACATGATGGATGACTAAATCAGAACTAAAACCCAAGAAATTGGATATGAGTGAACCTTATGGGGTCGAGATCATAATCCAAAAAGAAAATTTTTAAGAAAAATTATTGCAGATATTAAAAATAAACTGCAGCTCAGATAACTTGTATGAACTGTCAGTTCATTTTTATTTTTCTAATATATATATATATATATATATATATATATATATATATATATATATATATATATATATATATATATATATATATATATATATATATATATATATATATATATATATATATATATATATATATATATATATATATATATATATGAGATTACTATAGGTGAGCCACCAGCTCAGGAAAAGTTACGTGTGCTAGCAGTAAAACTGTAATGATCCAATAATTTTTTTTTAACAATCACTATCTCTACCTCTTTAACTTATTTCGGATTAAATTTCATAAATTTTGGATTTCATTTACTCTTTCATCAAGTGCATACAAAATGATTTATTCATTGAAAACCGTTAATTTTGTGTTAGCTTGATGGAGGACCAAAGCAAAACTAAAACCTAAAAAGTTGGGTATGAGTGAACCCTAGAGGGTCGAGATCATAATCCAAAAGAATTTTTTTAAAAAAATTATTGGAGATAGTGATAATGAACTGCAGCTCAGGTAATTTGCGTGAGCTGTCAGCTCATTTCCATTTCTCTCTCTCTCTCTCTTTATATATATATATATATATATATATATATATATATATATATATATATATATATATATATATATATATAATGGAATAACTGTAGGTGAGCTGTCAGCTCAGGAAAGGTTACATAAGCTAGTAGCAAAACTATAATGGTCCAATAATTTTTCTTCATTTTTTTTTTATAATTATTATCTCTACCTCCTTAACTTCTTTCGGCTTAAATTTCATAAATTTTGGAGTTCATTTACCCTTTTATCAAGTGCATACAAAATATTTTATTCATTGAAAACTATTAATTTTGTGTTAGCTTGATGGAGTACCAAATCAAAATTAAAACCCAAGAAATTGAGTATGAGTGAATTTTAGGGGGTCGAGATCATAATCCAAAAGAATTTTTTTAAAAAAGATTATTAGAGATAGTGGAATTGAACTGCAGCTCAGCTAATTTGCGTGAGCTGTCAGCTCATTTCCATTTCTCTCATCTATAATAATTGAAATTAATAACAATTGTAGCTTCATAGCAATAATCATACGGGCTTAATTAGCTTCTTTTTTATGAGAAAAAAAAAAAAAAAAACCAGAAAAAGAGCACCTTAAAAATGAAATGGTTTTAAGTTACACTTTTCGGCTCTATTTGGTTTGAGGGAAAATGAAGGAAAAGAAAAGGAAATAAGAATAAAAATGTTTTCTATTGTTTGATTTGAGAGAAAATTTGAAAGAAAAGAAACTGTTTCCTTACTGATCAAATATAAATAAAAAATCAATTTCTATCTTCTTTTCTTTTTTCTTTCTTTTTCTTTCTTCAATTTTTTTTTCAAACCAAACACACCTTTCAAAAGAGGAAAATGTTTAATTTACACTGTTATTTTTTGTGATGCAAATTAAGAAGGAATCAGATCAGAAACAAACAAACAAATAAATAAATAAGAGATAGAAAAGAAGGAAAAAGAAATTAAGACTCTTTTTAGGTAAACAGCACTTTACTCACCAGTCTTTGATGGGTACTCCAAAAAATTATTATTAGTTTTTAAAATAGTTTTGATAAAGTTTCCGTTCTTCAAATTAAGATTGAAAAAGAGTTAATATCCTTCATAATTGCTGAGAAAGCAAAAGTATGATACATTTTGAACGATCTTGGCAAGTTATCATGAAGTCTCTTTAAGGTTTTAATATATTTGGACCGAGATATTAACTAGATGATAATGGAGCTTCCTTTTTATGGCTACTAATTTATCCTTTGGTGATAGGAGAGAATATAAGAGCATGATATTATGAGAAGAGATCAGAGATGCGTGGTTGTTTTAGATTGATATGGACAGAATTATTACTATAAATAAAAGATTAGAAAGATATATTTTTTATTTCAACCAGAAAGATAATATTACAAAAGAAATCCGAATTGATTTATATGTATAAAAGATTAAGAACTGTACATAGGTATAAATACTGTAATAAGACTAATAAAATTATATCTTATTAACCTCTGTTATTAATTAAATCTAGAGGAATTGATTTTATTATCTACTAGAAAGTAGCAGAATATATATATATATATATATATATATATATATATATATATATATATATATATATATATATATATATATATGAAAAATGGAAATGAGCTGACAGCTCATGCAAGTTACCTGAGCTGCAGTTCATTTCCACTATTTCTAATAATCTTTTTTTTTAAAAAAAAAATTTGGATTGTGATCTAGACCCCCTAGGATTCACTCATACCCAATTTCTTGAGTTTTAGTTTTGATTTGGTCCTCCATCAAGTTAACACAAAATTAACGGTTTTCAATGAATAAAATATTTTATATGCACTTGATGAAAGGGTAAATGAATTCCAAAATTTATGAAATTTAATCCGAAAAAATTTAAGGAAATAGAGATAGTAATTGTTATAAAAAAAAATAAAGAAAAATCATTGAATCATTACTCACGTAACTTTTCCTGAGCTGGCGGCTCACCTACAGTAATCCAAACAAAATTAGAATATTTTGCTTCGTGGTATTTAAGATATTTCTCTTCTTACATAAGCAATAATATCGAACAAACAATTTTATATAAATCCACATTCTAGCAACACTCTATCCGATGTGGGACTATTTTTTCCTCTTTCCTTTTGTTTCCTTTACTATGCACTCCACTTTGAAACCATTTTACATTTACCTAATTCATTTATTTTTGAACTAGTAAATTGACTCAAAAATTTAATTTTCAAACATACATGAATTCAACAGCGTGTTCTCTTATGATCTTGTGCTTCCCATTTTAGGAAGGATTTTTTTTCATTTTGTCCATCTTGTATGTTAGTGATTAGTGTTAGGGTTCGTTAAGAGTAGAGAGATCATCTTCTCCACTTTTTGCACCTAACCATTATAAAGAGAAATGAATTTTCCTTAAATATCTGAAAAATGCAATAATAGTAAATATACTATAACCTAGGACATGTTATTAAATTTAGGCGCACATATTGGAATATTTTGATATTTTATTGATATTTATCAAATATGAATATAGAATGAAATTCTGATAGGATAGTTAATATCGCAATCAACAAGCAAATCTCATGAAAATAACTAAATTTTCAAATCTAAGACTATTGCAATAATTCCTATCCCTTTTTATTTCTATTTCTAATTATATGGAGAGGTTTTTCTTCATATATGATTTTTTTTTTTTTTTTAACAAAACACTTTAAACTGGTGTTAAAACTAAGATCTCCAATAATCCAACCAATCTGCTTACCATTAAACTAAGCCTGGTGATAATTTCTATCAAACATGTTGGTATTGTGTTTTCAATCATGAACTCTCTCATAAAATGAGCACTCTGTCAACATGTTAAAGTTTCTCTCTAGAGAATGTGTACGTGTTTTTTTTTGTTTAAATTGTTTTTAGATTTAAGTTTTCTCTTCTACTTAGGAAACTCAGTCACAATGTTAAAAATAACGTGTTATGAAATATGTTATATTGCATTATGAAACCTAACGAAACCCATCATTATTTTCAGATGTTATGAAACCTAACATCTGAAAATAACTCAATGCACCATATTATTTTACGTTATATTGTGTAACGTTACGTTAAATTACTTTATTTACAATTATTTTTTTGCTAATTTCTATACTGTTGTTGATTATTATTTTGAATATTAGCGAATTGCTGTAATTTTCTTGTTGGTTTGTTTGATTACTTGTAGAATTACTAACTTAATTAGTAATTTGTGATTGTTTTTTTGTTCGCTTGTTGTAATTACTATCCGGTTATTGAAATATCTTATTTGTTGATTCTATTGATTTTTTTTTTTTTAACTAAATTGAAATTTACAAATAAGATAAATTGAACATTACAAAATATAAATTACAACAATGATAATAACTAGAATTAAAATAAAAAATTGGAATCTTGTTTTCTTGTTTAGATGATGATTGGAATTATGGTTACAGACTTAATATTATTTATGAAGATAAATATGAAAATTATTGTAAAATTTAACATAAAATTAGAATAGATTATGTATTACAAAATAGTTTTATATTCTTTTTTTAGAAATTTAAGTTTACTTAAACATTGTCAGTCAGTGCTGTGCTTAAAGTTTTTAACTTTTCATTATCTGTATCAAGACAAAATAAAATAGGAGGGTTATAATAGGCTTGTGACAGCCATCACAAAACATTAGCATACATTATGACCTGAGCCAAAAATTAAGTCTCTGCAATAGGAATGAGCAGAGAAAAATTTTCCATGTGATCAAACCAGTGTGAGTTTCTTTTGGTTCATATAACCTATTTCAAATACTTGAGCTGAAAAAGCTTAGTTGTTATTGTTGTTTGTTCTACTCAGGAGACTTGCGAAAGACATGCAAGTGCTCCTTGTGAGCCTCAACTGAATCTCTTCTTCTATATGTTTGTTCACCAACTAATTAATCCTTTGTGTTGACACAATCCAATCAATTTTATTTTAAGAGCTTTGTTGCCAATTACTTGTTGTTTAGTTGCAACAACTAATCACCCTCACCCTAATTTTTTTTTCTCTCCCAAAGCATTGGCACTACATGCATCCTATGATCATAAAAAGCCAAAATACTTATTAATAAATTAAACTCACCAATATATAAATGCAAGAAGCCATAAAAACAAATCCAATATCAATTAAGAATTCTTAATCAAGGTTTTAGAAAATGGTTGCTGGGGGTCGCTTTAGTTGGAGATTTCTTCCAAGATCTGTTTTCATTAGATTAAATCTAATAGAATAATTAACGCACACAAATATATTTTAGAGAGATGACATCTCTAGCAGAAAGCAATCTCTTAATCAAAGTTTTAATGCATAAAGCTTAATTTCTAGTATCTCATCATTTCAACCCCCACTATAGAAACCACACCATCTCATCTTATAGAATAATAATCCTCGATAGCATAGGCCACTACGTTATGCTAATTGAATACAAGTATCAAAGGATTGATTGATTGATTGATTAAATCTATTGATTTATCAAGTGAGTTTAGTTCATATTGTATGATATTTTTTTTAAAGTAAAATATATCCTCTAGAGCTCATACTATAAAAAAGTAATAATATAAGAGTTAGGCTCAATTATTATTGATAGTATTTAAATGTAAATATTATCAACTAAGATTTAAGAATAATAGTTTAAAATGAATATCTATTTAGGTAACTGTGAAGTATCATTCATTAACTGTCTATAAACAAAATCTCATTAGAATTTAGTGTGATTTACTAACGGATCGAGCACTAAAAAATTAGTGACTTTTATAATAGTTTCGATGCAATCGTTTTGTTTGTTCAAATTCTTATGAAATTTTATTTATATATAGTTTATGAATGGTACCGGTACAAATTTTTGTTTTAGATCGTTGGTTCCTGAATCTTAGTTGATAGTGTTTGTATTAAGATACTACTGATGGTAGTCCAGCTCATGTGAGGGTGTCACTAGTGAGCGTCTTTTTTAAGAACTGTCATTTTCTTCGTTCGTTTTACAAAATTGGACAAAAGGAAAAGGACAAATCCTAAATATGCAAGGAAAAATAACTTGATTGGACTTTTTTTTTTCTTTTTCATCTTTTTCCCAATCCCCAATCCGGTAATTTCTAGAGGGGCACACCTTTTTTTTTTTTTTTTTTCCTAGTGAGCCCACTTAAATATTTCATTATATTTACTATACTGCCATTGAAGTTTTATTTCAAAGTTGCCCTCTCCTTTTTCTTCTTGTTGGTTGGTCTTCTTGATCTAAATTAGACAGTCCGGATATGCTAAATTGGATCTGCGATTGTAAGCTCGAATCAGCCTTAAAAGATCCGGACTGTCTAAACTGGATCAAGGAGAAATAGAGATTTTTGTAAATTTGAGGTACGTGGGGGGTTTCGTAGGGCAAAGGTGACAACTTTTTGAAGGTTCGAAGTGGGATTGATGGATGAAGAAGCCAAAAGGAACGAGACAGGAATTGTAAATTGAGGGAAGGATGACTTCGAGAACAAATAATGGAGGACGATTCGGAAGTTGGGGTCTGCTGAAGCAGCAGGAGGTCGGTGGCGGTGGTTCGGATCAGATTCGGGAGTGGTGGGGTAGGAAATTTCCAAAGGAGCACACCATTTTTCCTAGTGAGCGGAGGCGATGAGCGGCGAGCATTGCATAGGAGGCGGCGAGCGGAGACGGAGGCGGCGAGAATAGGAGGTGACAGGAAGGGTGTTTTGAAAATTAATGGTGTGCTCACTAGGAAAAATCTTTTCTATTCAAAAGAAAAAATGTGTTTACTAGGAAAAGTGGGCTCATCGGGGAAAATGATGTGCTCCTTCGGAAATTCCCCCCAATCCTAATTCCCATAAGCACATAAGCAATTCAAGGTTAGATTAGGATGGTCCAAGAAATTAGATAACCATCTACATCAAGCATTTATTTGTTTATTTATGAGCAAATTTAAAAAAAAAAAATATTTGTCCGATATTTCTCCAAGAATGATTGTTAAGAGACCATGCATTGTGACTTAAAATTCGGACTCATCACTAAAGGCGCAGGAAAATCCAGGTGGCAGCAGTTTGTGGTGGGTGCACAGCTAACCCAAAAAAACTAAAGAAGTTTTGAGGCGGGACCCGCAATGGATGATTAGTGGCGACAGATATCGCTTTAGTGGGGCCTGGTCGACCCGTAAAGAATTGTTCTCTAGGGGCGTGGGCCTACCGTTTGACAACGGGCATTTGAGGTGGGCCTCTTGTCGTTTGGTGAGATGCTATGGGCTGTCCCCACACTGGGCCCTGAGACCGCGTTTGTCCCACAGTCACAGTCGCAGAGTGCGATAAAGATTAGTGCTAAGTGTAATGGAGGAAGATTTTTCATTTGAGCTGAGAGTTCTTCTTTTTCAATTACAATGAGATTAAGTTATCTATAATATATGTTCAGTTGGTTGCCTATTTCGATAATTTTATTACTCAAGTATTTTTTTTTTTTCAAGGCTTCTGTCATTATGAAAATTTTCTATTAAAAAAAATGATTCTTTTTTTTTCTTCTGTATAAATTTTGATAGTCATGGACATAAAAATTGACTTTGCAAGATTTCCACTCATTTTTCAAGGAGATTTTTTTTTTAATAATTACAAAAATCATCTTTTGTGTAGTATGTGTTATGTATAATATCCCGTTACTCTCATCAAAAGTTTGATTTTTTTTCCTAGAAGATAAGTCTTATTAACTTTTTCAGTAAATAGACTCTCATTGTTCTTATTGTTATTCGTAGTAAAATCCATTATATTAGGAATTTATATGTAAGTATAGTCTCACATCATATATAACAAGAATTTATTTGTCAGTTTAATTTTTTGGATATCAGTTTAATTTTTTGGATTAGACTGATTCTTGATTTTGTATTTAAAATCTATTATAATGTAATTTCTAATTGTATGTACCTCTTGATATTTTGTAAAAAGTTATCGTATTTGTAGGCCCTTATGTCTATGCTCAACGGTGGAAGGAGCAATGATCAGCTTTATTTTCTCTCGGAAGGGTTTAATATATGCAACTCAAAACCAAGAAATTTTGTGATAAATCTTTTTCCTTTTAGTTCCAACCATCTATCTGTATAGTATTAGGGCCGAACTCTTACGAACAGCGTTGTATAATAAAATTGAATGAAAAATAAAATAAAATTCTAGAAACCAATGCCGCATTTGCAATTCATGAGTCACCCATTAGAGATGAGACGTTTCACCCCACCCCTCGCCACCCCACCCTGCAAGCAGCCCACCATTTCCAAATCCCAATCAATATTGTGGGTTTCAGCAACCAATCATCGTCGTGACTGGTTGGTTGCATTAGAGTAGTGGATGATTAAAATAATTCTAAAATAACTCAAATCATAATTTGGAATTTGGTGATCAGGATCCAATATTTAGTGATTACACTAGTATTTATTTATAGTAATCCCCATTGCTCTGTCGATAACCTCCTGTACGCGCGCGACGCAACGAACATTCTTGTCACTTGAAAATTCTATTTACACACGTAAATTTATTCTTTACATATATTTTTAAAATTTATAAATAATTACAAGTTTACCATTTATTTTTTTTACTAACTTATCCTTTTAAATTCCAAATTAAGACTTGTTAAAATTTAGAAATACAACTCATTGTCTTCCTCATCTGTTTTTTCTCTAAAATCCTAAAAAATAATTTTTAGTGAAATTTAATTTTTTAAAAAAATACAACTCCCACAAACTCATTGATTTGATTTCTTAATTTCTTAAATTTTTTACATTCACCTTTTTAAAAAGAATTGGAAGAATTTTAAATTATTTAAATTCATTGTGACAAGTGAAATTAGAGTTTGAAGTTTGAATTTGAGTTTTTTATATTCAAATGGAAAATTCCAACATGCAATTGGTGTCGAAGAACAAATCTATAATACAATTTAAAATTATTCTTAGTTTTTTATGTGTATTTATTTGCAATTTATTATTACTTATAATTTTTTTGTAAGGGAGACGACGTTTGCTGGTCGGGTTTTAATACCCGACTAAAGAATTCTTTGATCGGATATTAATACCCTACCAACATATTCTTAGTTTGGGAATTAATATTCGACTCGGAAAATTTTGGAAAAATTTGGGATCATATGACATAAGAGTTAGAGAGAAGGAGGAGAGTTAAAATTGGAAAAAAATTTGGGCGCAGAGAGTAAATTGGTAGTTTTTCAAAATGTGAGTTTGGTGTAAAGAGCAATCAGACATCAAGTGTAAATTGCTGTGCGTAAATAGAATTTCCCCTTGTCACTTTACTGGAAGAACCCACGCCCACCACATCCGCTACATTGCCGGCACGGCCTCCACCCGGACTGGAGGCAGATTCGAGTGGTGGATCTTCCCATGGGCTGTAGCCCAGCATGGCCGCATGCATGGGAAGCCTGTAATCAGAGGAACTGAGCAAAATACAAGTATGCTATCACGAATACCTATGCATCACAAGCTATGGTAACTCAATCTTGGTACTGGGATTGTTGTTGGCCCACACCTACAACACCAGCGTTGAGAAGCTTACGTTCATCTCTGTGAGAGTGGAAGCTCATGATCATGTGGAGACAACAATCACTTTTTATATTCTAACTAATCACCAGCAGAGTTAAACGCATGCCTTAAGAAAAGTTTGCAAAAGCTTTTTACTTTCAATATGAATTACTTGGAACTCTCCAAGAAATTAGAAACCACTTCACCTGGTCGACAGAAAAAACAAAGGAAAAAAGAGAGGCCAAGAGTAATATAACTATCAGAGAAAATGAGTTAAGCCCTCTTTGCAACCTAAACACATAACGAAGAATACTTCAAACCTACGAAAAGTACTCTTCTTACACCCCCCAAGTTACTGTTCTCAAATCACATAGGATACCAGAACCATGTAAAGTCTAGAAAAGGGAGATAGAACTATTGTACATGAGCTGGTACGCTGCAACAGTGTGCAGCCCACCATCGAACAATAATACAAATCATAGAAGAATTAGATACATCATTACCGATTGTTGGGAACCAAACAATCCTCTTAGAAGTTAGAAATATGGTTCCCCCAATAAAATCGCCTTCGCCCTCCCTACTGACACTCGGTACCCCTTGCTAAGACTTAGCACACGTATACATCATCACCGCATTAACACACCCAGGGGAACAATACCACAGACTATACATATGTACATAGCGAAATACATGATGAAGTAAACAAGGAAAAGTCTGAAAGCGGCATATAACTCCGTCCCTAATAATAGGGGAGCTGCTGCAGCATTCTGGAAACCGCCATCATAGATAGCCTGGCTACCTCCACCCCCCACTCCCATGGCAGCTTGCTTAAGGGCATGCTGGCCTTGAGCCTGCATTGGAGCAGCCCGGTTGGAGTTCATCTTGCCCAAGGCAAGTTAGCGGTCATAGGAAAGGAGGTCAGTTGCTGAGATTTCAAGATAAGAAGCAGCAGCAGGAGGGGGAAGCGGGGTGGAGCTTGTCCCAGGTGGATTGGGCTTACTGCCCCAAGAGCACTGCAAGGGGATAACAGAAACAATCTCAAAGGTTTCAATCATCACCATTATTGACTTTAAAAAAAGTAATTAGCAACGGAAATAGGTTAATATTAGTACAAATATTATTGCCAAGGCTGAGACCAGTCGGAAGAATTTTAGGGTCAGCCGCCCAAAATAATCTAGTGGTATGCCATAAAGTTCAGAGTGCAGGCATCAGCCTCAAGTTCATCCAACAGAGTTAACCCTTTCCGGGGAAAAAAACACAAGGATTTCAACACAAAGCACACATCTGTACCCCAACTTCTTTAGTGTGCTTTTACAAGCTGAAATCTTTCCAACCCTCGACTCAGCAGAAGGCCGACCTAACCTGACCTGGTCCCTAGCAAAAATAGTAAGAGCTAGGACATCCATGCTTAATCCTAGGTACTGCAACCTGGGTTAATAATGGCCAAACAGAACACATTAAAATGATCAGGCCTAAAATGACTATGTATAGCTATAATGTAGGTGTAGGAAGGGACGGGGGCAGCAATCAAACCCAACCACTTCATAATAACACAGAATGTCTCCACGAACTCCCAAAACTTACTTCCTGCTCATGACCTTGTGACCTGAATCAGAAGTAAACTAACATGACCAAAGAAATGATTTCATTAAATTGGTATTGATTATTGAACAAGAAAAATGACCCCGGACAATGTTGAAAGCGATGAGAACAGCAATCAAAGCACCAACCAAGTTGTCTCATGAAATAACTTAAGAAGCAACTTTAGTTATTAAGCTTAATTGCCAGCTCATTACTTCCAATACCGCCATTCAGTTAATTTCCTTACGTCCTGGTTTCATTAAATCAGTAGCAACCAAGAAAACCCACAACTAAAATTAAAATTATGCTAGACCAAAATCAATACCTGATTCATCCATAGCAGTCCATGTTCCAGCACAGTTAAGTGGCCTTCAATAAACCATACAATTCCAGATATATAACTAGATAAGGTGTTCCCATCACAATGCAAAATCAGGAGATAGTGATCACGAAAATGCAACACAAATCAGCAGATAGTTATTATGAAAATATACCACACATACCTTTATTGGCTTTCCATGAAGTACACGAGCATTACCCATCTGAATAGCCAAAGCAGCTTCAGAATGGTTACTGTATCTAACAAAACCAAATCCATTGTCACGCTGTATACGGACCTCCTCAATCGCTCCGACACCAAGATTATGAAAATGCCTGTGGAGATCAACTTGTGTAACCTGCGATATATTTCATATGCAAGCTCAGAGAAAAGAGCAGTAGAAATTATGAAATTGAGTAAAATCCAGAACTAGTCATTATTGCGAGCAATTTTAGATGGCCAAAAAGAAAATGCAGGTAGATTTTACCTATATATACTATTATGGAGCTAAAATGGGCCTCTAATCAGGCGGAAATTAGATACTATATTAAGCCATGTTTATAGAAGATAACCTTTTAGACAAAAATCACTATATGCAAAAATTCAAATACAAGGGAAAAAACAATGACAAAAAATTCGCTATATGTAAAATACACAGAGAAAGAGATGTGTAACCTCTGGAGCAAGGTTGCCCACATAAACTGTTCTATACTGTGGATTATTCTCTGGCCCATCATCATTTGCATTTTCTTGACCATCATCTGCAAGAAGACACTACGGTTGATACAATCTTCTTTATGGAAAAGCAATAGCTATAACTTCCATAATAACAGTACTGGATGGAAGATCACCAAGAAACAAAACAAGTAGGTTGGAAGAGGTAAAACATTAAACGACAGGCAAAACAGAAACTCACCAAGCTCAAACATAATAAACCTAGACTTACTTTATTAAGCAATGGACAATTATCCTCTTGAAATGCACAAGAATTAACCATACATAAGTTCATAGTTCCCTCGTCCTTTAGATCCTTTTGAAATGCACAAGAACCTACCTTTTGTAGTCATACTCATCTTATCCAAACATAAATTACAGTAATACAATATGCCTTGCACTCTCTTTTTTTCTTTTCTTTTCATTTTTTCTACTTTATGTATCTTCAAAATGTCATAAAGAGTAGACTTCCCTTTACTCATTTCTCAATTCCAATACCAAGTTTCAAGATGAAAGTGCACAATTACAATGAAACCTAGGTTCTATCATTACAAAATTTAAAGATAAATGACTACTTTTATATAGTCTCAAAAAGTACAAGTGACTAGGATAACATTTCACCAAAATAACCCTTCTTTAGTCACCTTCATGTTAGCTAACTTGAAGGTCCTCCCTGCAGCCAAGCTTAGGCAATGTGCCCATCTGGACAAGGGTAGCTCCTCAGGAGCTCCACCAGTTATCAATAGGATGGGAGGTAATGACAATAAGCTCAAAGCAGACAAGTCCAAGTTGATGAGAAACCTTTGGACAAATTGCACACCTTTAAGGAAGAGGCTCTTCTGAGTTGATATGAGAAAGTGAAACAGCATTAGATGGCATTAGGTATTTCAAAAATCCCATTCAAAATTGCAATTCTTGCATCCTCAAAAAATTGAGGTTCGGTTAATTCCATGTCACTGAAAACTAACAGGCGGAAAGACCATTTTTTGATTGAGCTACCGTTACTAGACATATTCTAAAAATTCCATACAACCACCGACTATACCCACTACTTTTCAAGCTAATTAGAGAGATTAATACCCAAAACAAATTACAATAAAGAAAATACTCATGTACTCCCTAACAAGCCTATGCATGACTTTTAACAGCAACCAAGTTCAGCTAGAGTTGATACCAATGGTGGAAGAGATGCATGCCTCATACAGTAACTATAACATATGCCTTTGGAAAGATGAATAGATTACCTAGCCAAAAAACCCAACTGACCAAGACAAATCGAGAACTTACAAACTACTCATGAAGATAAAAAATTTACAAACTGCTAATATGAAAAAACCACACTTGGAAATCAGACTAGTTAATCTCACAGCTTGAGCAAGTTGCACAAAAATATGCCTTGACGTGTGACTCGGAGAGGTCAACATTAAGCACATGCAAAATATATATGCAATTGCCATTTTTTGCACCCAATTCAAACATGCCATTAATGGGGGAAAAAAAACTTATACCATGTTAATAGCAAACACGTAATGCATGTATATAATACCTCATTTGAAGTAATTATCATGTCAAACACGCACCAGGACATCTAAGACTATTAATGCACCAGTTCACAGTGGTACCAACCAGTTGATTCATTTGTCAGGTCTGCTATGCTCTTTGAATCTGAGTTCTGTGCCTCATTTGTGCCAGCCCCCTTTGTTGCCCAGTTGCAGCGAATCTGACGGCTGCTAAGCCATTTACCTGAGACAGAGACCCAAAAAAAAAAAAAAAAAAAAGATATTATGTGTTTAACACAAATCTTCCCATGTGAAAACAAGCTACAGGGAGCAACCATGAAAAGGATAAATACGTCTTTGTATATAAATAAGATTTCCTTCCTACTTGATATGTTGCAATTAATATTTCAGCAAAAGATAGAAGATAGGGAAAACAACAGTTATAAAAAAAAATCAAGAAATATTGGAGCATATACTCATTGACATGTTTTGTAAGCTCCAAACACAGCCAGAAATCAGGAAAAAGTATTAAATTAAACATAAAACTGTAAGATACCAGTCAGGTCATTGATGGCACTTTGTGCATCCTGCAATGGAATCAAGAGATGATTTCAAAAAAAAAAAAAACAGTCTAGAGAAGACCAAATGCGTCAAAAAAACCTAAAAAGACCACACGAAATACTATACATGTTGGTTACGGAAAGAAACAAAACCAAATCCTCTAGAACACCCAGTCTTCTGATCCCACATAACCCTTGCATCTCTGAGAAGGATACGGCAATTAATAAATCCACATTAAGGTAAAGGGAATGTGCTAATTGTAATGCATAGAAGAAAAATGTCCAAGATAGTTAGTATGTAGCATACAGCCACAAAATGGTATCTAAGGTAAAGATATCACAAAAATTATTATTCCATAAGACGTATCACACAAGTCGGTTAAACCATATGAAACTTACGAGCAGCTGGGGTAGACAGAGAAGCATGCATACAAAGTGGCATCTGTGACTTCAGGGCTAAGATCCCCAACAAAGATATGAAAATGCCCTACATATATGAATAATGTCACTGCCATCTTATTAGAAGCGTTGTTCAAGCATAAATACAACTATAATAAAATTGAGAATAAACTGCAAAAGATACGACACCAGTCAAATAAACTATCCAGCCTGAAGTGTCCTCCCTCTGCTCACTGGCATATGCCCAATTAACTTTTATTGGTTACCCAAACCTGCAAATTTACATGCAGAAAACTTAACCCTTTGATAAGCAAGTCTACAAAAATGCTTATCCATGGAATATTTACTTATAAACGCCTCCCTTTTATGCAAGATTTGCATGCACAATGATTGAAGCTTGAAGTTAAACAAAAGATACACAGATAAAATCTACTTACAAATGCCTTCCATTTAGCATCACAATAGCAAGTGCAGCTGATCTGCAATCAAAATAGTCAACGAAACCATAGGATGACTGAAACAAAACACAAAAAGATGATAATCAAGAACCATATAATGCATTACAACATAAAACAAACGGAATTACAAATAATGCTGAGTGTTAAAGCATAAACCAAAAAACATAATGCATGTTTAATAATTCAATCAGATATCCAATCAAAAGAAATCATAAATCAGTGTCGAAGCATAATGACCAAGATCGCACTCGATTGAGTATAATACGATATTACCATTAATAAATGTTCAGAGAAGAATCAACCTCCGGAGCCAAGATAAAAATCAAGATTACGAATATCAGCAGGATACTAATGCATACTGCCCGTATCAAATTGGACTTTAAGGTACCCGATATAATATGGATCCTATAATATTGGCCAAGACCAGAGCATATGCTTAACATATATATATATATATATATATATATATATATATATATATATATATATATATATATATATATATATATATATATATATATAATGGATATTTCATTTAAGAATTATCATTCAACAAATTTTTTAATTGAATTACCCATTTAGTATTTGTTAGCCAAAAATAGATGAAAAGGCTGTTGTATTAAAGAATTTGTCACTAAACATAAACATCTATTAATTTATGAATTTGTAATTTTACCAAATCACTACTATTTTAATGCTAACTCTTGGGGGTAAGGGATTGAGATTGAATTACCTCACTCACAAATGCCACTCAAAAAAATCCAAATATATATATATATATATATATATATATATATATATATATATATATATATATATATATAAACCTCCAAGAAAGCCCTCTTTACTAATTGGCTACATGCAGACCCCATATTTAATTATACAAGTGCATGAGAATACTTTTAACAGTATGTGCACTCCAAATTTTAAGTAACACATGCATTTTTCGTGCAAAACACTAATATATTTAATATGAGTTTTGGGTTAAAAAATGATGAGGTTACGGATAACTTACTTGAGGATTAAGGCATTACGAGGAAAGATGAGACACGAGACACGTACCGACTTCATCATCTCCCATCAACAGGAATTGTCTCTCTCAAGACGTTTCACTAACTCAAGGTATAACCTCCACAACATCATAATCTAGATTCGTCATGGAGTTCTTCCTAAAAAGGAGATCTCTATTCATCATCCTCAACTACTACATATCAACGTTCATGAGAAAATCCGAATTTGAACCCAATTTTGGATTCGATTTCGAGATTGGATCTGAATTTGGTGCTTATAAACTCCTCCGGCGAGCCAAGGACCCATTCAAGTTTAATTCCAGTTCTAAATTCGATTCTAATTCCTATTCTGAATCTGAATCTAGTACCTACGGATTCGGATTCCTTCAATGAGCGAAGAAGGCTGAGTTTGTAGAGTGGATGGTGCGATCACTATTGATGCTTCTTCGCTTCATGGTCCCGAAAATCACTTCGCTGTGCTGCTGCAAAAATAGTCTAGAGAGATTGGGGCTCCATAAAACTCGATCGAGCCCTAGTTTCTCTCAACAAGGTATGCACGTAACAACGAATCTAGTCCAGGGAAGTTGATTTTTCGATCCAATTTTGACCCAATAACAGTGAGCGGATCAGGTTTTGATAGAGATTTGATTAAGATTTGATTAGAATGTGGTTAGATTTGATATTATTTTGTTGCATTAGGATTTGATTAGATTTGATTAGCGATTTGGATAGATTTGGTATTTTGTTATTTTAGAATTCTCTATATATATGGCTTGTAAAACCCTAATTTGAATAGAGAGTGAAATATTATTTCTTTTGAGAGCATGTAATTTGCTTTATCAAATCTTTTCTCGAGTGATTCGTGAGAGAGTGGGCATGTGATTCGCCTGGACGTGAGGTCCAAACCCTAATTTATGCTCTAAAATCCTAAGTTCTTCCCCAATTCATCCACCACAAATCCTAAATCGCTTCCATCCTGCGTCAAATTGGTATCAGAGCTCAAGATCCATATGTTCAGGTATCAGAGTCCAAATCCATCTTCATCTTCTTATTATTTTTTTATTTTTAGATTTGAGAGGAAAAAAATCTGAAAAAAAAAAACTAAAAAAATCTGATAGTAGATCAGATCTGAAGAAAAAAAAAGGAGCAAGAAAAAAAAAGAAAAAGAAGAGAGAAACAGATAAAAAAAAGAGAAAAAAAATCGAGTGAAAAAAAAAAACAAAGAAGAGAGATAAAAAAAAGAGAAAAAAAATCGAGTGAAAAAAAAGTAAAAAAAAGAGAGAAAGAAAAAAAAAACCAAATTTCCCCTCTCCTCCTGCAGCAGCAGCAAGCAGCAGTTGTTCCAGACCCGTTAAGGAGAATCCAGACCTGTTAAGAGTTTTTTGGGTGATTGTGAAGCCATTTGAAACCCGGTTCGCATCGGATTCGAGATATAATCGACACATTCCAATTTTGGTATTTTTTGAACTTAATTTAAATATGGGATTCATATTTTGTGGAAAATACATCAACACTGATGTCGATTTCAAGCAAGTGGAGTGTGATATATATGATGCAGTTCCATATTTTCATGGTTATAATGATCCTAATGGTCATGATAATTGGGAAAGCAATTTGAAGCAATTTTTCCGTTACTTTCCGTTAACTTCAGAGCAAAAATACAATTATGCAAAATTAAAGTTAGTTAGAGAAGCTTCTGATTGGTACATCAACAACTATAAATCTCGTCCAACTTGGAATCGTTTGCAGTTTTTTCTTCGTGCACGGTATGCTCCGCATCTTGTCTTTAAACAATGTTCAAAGTGTGAAGGATATGGACACTCTGCTCGTCAGTGTCCTTCTATCAAATGTTCGGCATGTGGAGAATTTTGGCATTATGAGTATGAGTGCCCTAAAAAGAGTCCAGATACCGATATATCCGCTTTCGAGATTTTAGGCGATGAGATCGAGTCCAGCATACAATTTGCCACAGATCCAAAAGTTGATGATTCGATTTTTCTGCCAGAACCAACTACAGAAACATTCATTTGCCATGTTCATGAAGATCGTGTTTTCAGTGACTTTCCAGCTCACATTCCAAATTCTTTATTTTCTATAGAAGCGACAAATTTTGACTTCTCTCCAGACCTTCTACAATTGTTACTATCGCCACCATGGAAATATCAGATAGCATACATTTGGCTTCCAAACTGTTCGATTTTCTTATATTTAGTTCGGCGAAAAGGTTTGCCAGATTTCGAGATGATTGACCAATTTCAGTTGACCGTATTTGACTTTTTTCTTATCACTATTCACCAGGTGGTGAATATTTCCAAGCACGGGAGAATTGATAGAGATTTGATTAGGATTTGATTAGAATTTGGTTAGATTTGATATTATCTTGTTGCATTAGGATTTGATTATAGATTTGGATAGATTTGGTATTTTGTTATTTTAGAATTCTCTATATATATGGCTTATAAAACCCTAATTTGAATAGAGAGTGAAATATTATTTCTTTTGAGAGCATGTGATTTGCTTTATCAAATCTTTTCTCGAGTGATTCGTGAGAGAGCGGGCGTGTGATTCGCCTGGACGTGAGGTCCAAACCCTAATTTATCCTCCAAAACCCTAAGTTCTTCCCCAATTCATCCACCACAAACCCTAAATCGCTTCCGTCCTGCGTCAAGTTTCCTCTCCAAAACTCAAAATTCGGTCGAGCTCAACCAAATTGACCGAATGCTTGCCTTATCCGAGTTTTAGAGTTGACTCCCACATCTAGATAAATAAAAAAAGACCTTCCCCCCGGGCTTAAGGCTATGCCTTCGTGACCAAGTCCAAGCACTTGGCCTAGTAATTTGAGTTCTAGAACATTGCTCTTACAATACACAATATACAGTCAAAATTGGCCAGGTAAACATGATTAGTGTTGAACCTGGCAGAGTTGTAAAAAAAGCAGAGCTTATCTGGAATTAGAACGTATACCATAATGCATTCACTATGCAACCTCATTCATATTACATAAAACATAATGGTCTTACAACCAATAAGTCCTAATCTCCTAAACCAAACTGCTTCAAATAGTAACAGCCTGTATATTAAAAGCCAAATGCAACGAAATCACACGCTAAATTTGAATTAGAAATTGTATTACAATTAAAAGCAACAAAGGATCAGAATTATATTGATGAGCTTTTCACATGCAACAATGGGATTCAAGATCCATTTCAGTATGAATCAGATAAACAAGGTACCATCTGACAAAATTTACCTACTATATTAGTTGCCTCACTAAAAACCATATTTCAACCAATCAAACTAAAAATAAACTTGTATATATAGAAAACAACCTTCTCTTTCCTAATGAGCTTGCATCCTTCAACAAGACCGGTACTTTGAAAAACCTCTTGAAGCAGTGTGTCAGTTACTTGAACATGGATGATGTTGCCTACATACCTGAATAATATTACAATGGATAGCATGAAACGGAAATTAGTATCAACATAAATAACTAGAGATAAGATGATCATAGTGCGAAGAAGTGCTGCTTAACTAAGCACAGCTGAGTCAAATCAGACTATAACTTATTATTATGATGCAACCCCCACAAACACAAAATAGCCAACAAGTGTAAACAAGAATAGTACAATACACATCACATCACCAGTTTCCCCTTGAAGAAATACAAGGCAAAAATTAATGGTTGAGGATATAATATGTAGTGGGGTTGAGCCAACCAAGTCAACATATGATGATAGTGGTTAATAAGGAAGTAATGTGAGAATGAGAAATATAACTGACACAGGCACCGATCACATAGATTGAAGGGGAAAAAAAAAGTAAAATAAAACATCCCATCAACACTCACACGCTGTGGCATGTACTCGAATCAAATCCAGGAGGCAGATTTCCACTTGGAATTGGCTCAATCTGCAAAATGAAAGTGTAAAGACAGAAAAAGGAATAAACCAGCCCCCAAAATTAAAAAACTAACCTCATAAAATTAAAATCCTAGCCTACGTTGAAAGTGCCAAAAAAAATGTGCGTGTGTGTGTGTATAAACAGAAAATGTGTATCAAAGGAGAAAAGCTAATTCAATTGAGAACAGTAAGGAATGTCTGTATCTACGCTTCAAATCCCATTAAATAATTCCAAAGTTCTCATTCGAAAGAAAACTTGCTAAATCTGAGCAAATTATAATTAAGAATGTGCTTCTGTAGCGCTACTAAAATAAATTATTATTCGACTAGCATTGTTTATTTAGGAAACTAAAGTTTTATGGGGAATGTCGATTTAATAATAATAACAATAATTTATAAACGAAGGTACTCATATCCTATGTGGAAGTTGTGCTACAAACCCGTCACGAGAAAGGGCTTATCCTTACTACGGTTCGTCGGGATATTATCTCTATCTATTTTATGGTGTATGACCAGGGTCTCCTATGACTACCATCTAGAACAAACATGCAGAACAAATTAGAACATTAAATCAAAGGAGAACCATCAAATATGTAGATTCGAAAGTAGTTTGTTCTGATCAATGGTAGGTGAAAATGGAGTCTCTGCTCACACTGATCATATTAACACAGAAGAGGGCACATTCAACATTTGAACTCTGCCCCTCTTTGTAGAGGATTGGATAGCCAATTGTGGATCCCAAGTTCTACCAAACACCATACACGTAAGGTCTGTTCTTGTCATCGAAAGGAAAAGGCACCAGAGTCCATAAAATTACTTCAAAATCTAGCCTACAATGACCTATCACATAACCAACTTCTAAACCTTAAAATACATCTCAGCCAAGGGCTCCATACTGCTCTTAAATTTACTATATTTAATAACCTAACTACATGCAATCTTCAAGTTCTCCTGCTGATGCAATAAGCAGTCGATCAGTCTCATCCCAAGTGCTCAGTACTAGTATAAACCAAGTCTAAAACTTATCTTGTTTTCATTGATGTTTGATTGATAAAGGCATTGCTCTTAAATTTACCTTAATCAATGCAAACTACATGCAATCTTCAAGTCCAGAAGGTGATGCAATAAGCACTCAAGTAATCAGTCTCATCCTAAGATCTAAATACTAGTGTATATCAAGTACAAGTTATCTTGATTCCTTTGAAGATAGTGACTTAAAAAACGAGGTGTTAGCTTTGAGCTACATGAATTCCAATTTGGTCAAATACCTCCTCCCCCAACCTCTATTTTATCTTTGAAAGCCTATAAAGGACCACTGCAGAAAGTCTTCATAAACTTGGTAACTAACAATTAGATGAATGGTGAGCAATTGAACCAGTTTCTGATATCAACAGAAAAGGTCGGAATAGGGCCCAATTTTCCAAACTACGTCTCCTTTAAGCTTCAATATGGGGACCATAAGAAAAAGGTATCACAAAATGAAAAGAGAGAAAAAGCGGAATGAGGAAAGAATTATGCTCGGCTCGAAATAGAGGGTGATCGATAGAAAAAGAATGACCAGCAAGTTACTGTGGATGGTAACAGTCAGAAAAGGGGAGGAGAGAGGTAATGGTGAGTTAAAGGGAGGCAAAGAGGACATGACAGGTAGTAGGAGACAGAAAACATAAACACATTACCTGTAGTCATTCAACCACATATACAGCTAAGCTAATTTTGGTCAATTTAACCACATACACAATAATTTCCATGCATGCAAAGTGTAAAGAGAGCCCTAATGTGTGAGATTTTCAAATCCAGGGGCTCAGAATTTTGTCCGGGGCTCAAAGAGATCAATAGTTAAAATTAAGGCCCTAGAAAAAATTCATTCAAATGAAAAAGGCAATAAGCGAATGACGAGGTAAAGAAGTTGAAAAGATAAAGGAAAGAAGTATTATGGACAACATAGAAATTGAACCATTTCAAAAAACAGTGTGTTACACCAAAATCCAAATACACTCAGTAGCTCAACTCCAAGATACCAATATCCATCATGACTCGTGAACTTGAAAGATAGAACTTCGAAATGCCAGGATGGTTAAACATTTATATTCGACCTTGTTGGCAATGTGTCAAAAGTTCAGCAACGACATCATGGATGCCCAATCTCTTCTAGAGCACAAACCAAAAGAAGAATGGCAACCAAGTTAGTGGCAACATATAGAATGCTAAAATTTTCTATATGAAACACTGTTTGAGCATAACGAGCGTACCAATCCAAAACCCTAATATTCCCAAGAACAGAAGGAAAACAAAACAGTGACCACTATTAACCACAAAACCTCAAACAGAAGACCCAAAGAACTCAAGCTTAACCATAAAGACCTCATTTGGGAACAAAGCACTCAACTTCAAAACCCCAAACGGATGGTTATTTGGCTACATGATTGGAGTTCAGTTGAGTTGAGATAACTCCAAAATATTGGAGCACCAAAACTCCACTCCTACTTCTACTATCTCGTAACTCTATTTTCATCCAATACAAACACACCAGTAATTGGAGTTCAAAAAACTAATTAGTAGAGTCTTGCAAACTAGAGTTTGCATAACCTGTACCTCCAGTTTTCTACACTCCATTATCAAATGGGTCCTGAGACCTAAAAAATCCAGTGTTCGAAAACCTAGAGAAATTGGACAAGTACTCATCCAAGTACTCAGATTCAGCGAGAAATAAAGTACGAGTTGTAAAAATTGATCAAAAATATAAACAAAACAAGTACTCAGAATACTCGGACAAGTACTTGGTGTACTCGAGTAAGTACCCGATATAATCGGCTGAGTATTCGCCGCATAGAAATTAATGGTTGTTGGATCTTTTTTTAGGTTTTTACCTATTACCCAAATCCTAGAATGCAGAGACGGGCTAGAGTTTTGTGATATCCTTTCGTCTCTTTCCTCAGTTCCCAACTCTCAGTTCTAGCTTCTGATTCTTCTTGTCGTTCGCGTTCCCCTCTGTCGGCGACCTCCTTCGGTGGCTATATGCTCCGGTGATCTTTTCTCTCACTCTCTTTTAGTCTCTCAGAGTTTCTTCCTCTAAGACCTTTTAGGTCACGGTGCTCTGTAAATTGGAGCTAAAATTTTTGTTATACTTACATCAATTTTAGTCAATTTGTGCATTGAATTTGGCTATGGCTTTCAATTGTGAGTTTCACTTGGCCTATGGCTTTCGATTGTGCATTCGGTTACGCTTTGGAACTTCGGTTGTGGGTTTCGAATTGGTTTTGGCTTTTAGTTGTGACTTTTGATTTGGTTGTAGCTTTCAATTTGGCTATAGTTTTCGGTTGTGGTTATCACTATAGTTTTGGGCTTTCGGCTCTCTGTGCGATTGTATGCACTGTTTCTGGTTTTGACTTCTTAGTGCTCAATTCTATATGATTGTGTAGTCTATGTGAACTCTTTGCTTGACTTTGTGCTTGACTATGTGTACTGTGTATGGTTTTGGATTCTTAGCTTCTCGGTGCTTGTTTATGTGCTTGAGCAAAGAAGAGGATGCATACAAAGATAAAGATAATTAACTATGATGCTCTTTCGGACGAGGAATTGGATGAAAAGAATGTCTAATATGAGGATGATGTATAGGTATATACCGTAAGTTTATGATTCAAGAAACTTGCTTGCATATATTTTATGATGTTTGATTTTGAATTCTGAAGTTACATATTTCTTTATTATATGTTTTCTGTATGCCTAATTATTAAAATATTATTATTATGAGGGCTGAATTAGTACTCGCATAGTACTCCGAGTGCTCACTACTCGCTGTCGAACCAAGAGATTACTGAAATTAAATTTTGGTACACCGGAAAAAAAAAATCTAACAATCATAAAATCCAAATTCCCATTCCCTAAAATTCCCCAAATTTCGCAAACAATTCAGAATTCAAACCCCCTAAAACCCTAAATCACAGCAATAAATCCATCAAAAGACTACCTTTAACTAAAAAAAAAAAATTGAACGAGACGAAAACGTAATCCAACAAAGGAATTGATATTTAATCATAAAGGGGAAACCTGAGGAGCAGCGAGGAGGCCAGGATGGGGATAGAGAGGCGGCTGCTGCTGCTGCTGCTGAATAATTGCTTGCTGCACCATCATTTGCTGCTGCTGCTTCATCCTTCGCTGCTGCTGCATTATGATCGAAGAAAAACCCTAACTTTTCGAACTCCAACAGGATCGGATCAAAGCTAGGGTTGGGGTTTATCGAGCGGGACCCCAAAAAGGACAGGAATGATAAAATAAAAAAGAAAAAAAGAAAAAGAAAAACCCTCGAAATCGAGGGAAGAAAAGGGTAGAGAGAAGCAGAGAGCGGACAGAGATACGGCTCGAAAAGGGAGCGAAGCTGCAAATTTACGAACAAGGAAAGGGGAATTTCTAGAGTAGCACACCACTTGCCAGAGCACCCCTTGCATAATGCGCACATATTCGCTTTTCAGTTTCTCCCGGCCCGCACACCATGAAACGTACAAATCTTATAGCTTCGTCTCCTCCGATCCCATCTAACGCCACCGCAGCCGCGTGTCCTTTCGTTGTCCGCTGTAAGAGAATAATACTGTTTAAAATCTAATTTTAAATAAAAAAATAATATTATCTAGAATCAATCTATAGACATAAATATATGTTTGAAAAGTAGTTGAAAATAAAGATAATATTACCTAAAAATTTTAATGATAAATTTGTAATATAAAGACTCAAGTGAAGTGTACGGATATAGACCAGTGGTATGCTCTTTTAGAAATTCTCGACAGAGGGAAAATTCTAAAGGAAACGCACTTTACTTAGTGAGCACCATTTACAACTTGTGAGCACCACTTTAACTTCGTGACTTATAGGCTAGCTAAGTCAAGTGGTGTGCTCATTTAGAATTTCTTGAGAGAGTTTCCAAAAGAGAACACCACATATTTTAGTGAGCCCACCTCTTTCTAATGAGCAAGCTACATTTTTCGTCCTTTCTTTTTTTTTTTTTTGGTTAATTACAGTCAGACCCCTTGTAGTATTGGGATGTGTCACTTAACACCTCTGAAGTTTGAAACTCTCAAAAAACCCCCTCGACTTAGTTATTTTCACTCTCCTTTTCTATTAAAGTGCACTCTTGTCCCTTAAAATTCCTATTCTATCCTCATTTCTCAAATTCCTATTGTTGGTTAAAAGAAGGGATGAGGGTAGAATAGGAATTTGAGAGACAAGAGTGCACTTTAGTAAAAAATGAGAGTGAAAATAACTAAGTTCAGGGGGTTTTTTTGAGAGTTTCAAACTTCAGAGGTGTTAAGTGACACACACTCAATACTACAGCGGGTCTGACTGTAATTAACCCTTTTTTTTTTATTCTCCCTAGTCACCACGCCACTTTCTCTAGCCATGTGCTCTAGGCCCGATGTCATCGTCCTGCGCACAATGTCACTGTACTCTCCTTATCGTGACATTAATATTTAGTTATTACACTAAAACAAATTCAAAATCCTAAATATAATTTAAATAACAAAAACAAAAGTAAAAAGCTACTGTTTGGAATTAAGCAGTTAAGTTTCTATCCAAGTGTAACTCTGGATGGAATTTAAATCCCGTCCAATCACTTTTTACCAAATTTTTTCGCTACTAACCGGATTCTGACACATGAACAGTCATCGACCTGTCCGATTATAGAACTTGGACGGCTATTATCAGTCTTAAACACTCCAAAACCCACTTCCTCTTTTCCTTCAATCACATTTATATGTTTTTTTACCTTAGATCCTAGCATAAAAAAAACTTTTAATTTGATAGAAAATTTAATATATAGAAATCAAAGACGAAGTGACTGTAGCATTACGTATTTTAATTTATGAGAAAATTTAATATATAGAAATCAAAGATGAAGTGGCTGTGACATTAAGTATTAAAAAAATGGAGAAATTAACAAAAACGTTACAGTTAAAAAAAAATAGTGACAAACTTGTTACATTAAATTCTTAAGTTCACTGGCTCACAAGAAAAATCGGTGTGCTTCTTTTGAAACAGCCTGAGAGAAAGATGCTGTCTTTTCCAGATAACACCCTTAAAATCACCTTTATTACCGAATGTAAGGTTGGTTACTCTTTAAACTGGGTGTGCAAATCTTCAAAATTAAACAAGAATCGCCTCATCCATCATTTTGCGAACAAGACAGAGAAATTGGATCCCTGAATGGATTGGGTATGGCCCATGCAAGCTTAAAAAGGGGAATTTCTAAAGGGGCACAAGTTTTTTACTAGTGAGCCTAGATTTCCTAGTGAGCCCAGTTTCATTTCAGTAAAGAGGCGAATTTCTTAGTGAGCACAGCTTTATTCCCAAAATACCCTTCGTATATTTCCTCATCTCCACACCGCCTCAAAACCCACCGCAGCTTCTCCTTCCTCTTCTCTCAAGCTCCTTCTCCTTCCGCCTCAAACCCGCCGGCGCAGCAGCTTCTCCTTCCTCTTCTCTCAAGCTCCTTCTCCTTCCGCCTCAAACCCGCCGCCGCAGCTTCTCCTTCCGCCTCAAAACCCAAACGCCTCAAAATTATTAACAAATTAAAAAAACTCAAGCTCTTTCTCCTTCCAAACCCGCCGCCGCTGCTGCCGAAGCCTCCGCCGCCGAGCCACACCCCGCCGCCGAAGCCTCCGCCGTCGAGCCACACCACGCCGCCGAAGCCTCCGCCGCCGAGCCACACCCCGCCGCCGAGCCACACTCCGCCGCCGAAGCCTCCACTGTAAGTCTCCTTTAATTTAATTTTAATTTTATTTTATTTAGTTTATTCTTGTTTGGTCTGTGACTGCCCTGAAAACTGAGAACTTTTTGTTTGGTCTGATAATATTTAAGAATCGGGAAATTCTAAACGAGTATATTTTTTTGTTAATTTTGATTTTTAATATTTAGATTATAATTATGAAGGAAATATAATATTGTAATCGTAGTTGTACAATATGCCAAAATTTAGTTATTTTTCTAATTATAGATGTTAATATTAAAATTTATTAGTTAATTTAGAAGTTTAATCGTATTGTCCTAATAGTTGATTAAGTAATAAAAGATGGTTTCAGTATCTTTAAATTTTAATATTACACTATCTTGTAGTTAAAAAATAAATAGATAAAATATGATATTTGTAGCAAATTATACTTTGTTACTACTTACTTACAAATAGAAAATTTACTGTTTTGATAAAAAACATCTATGAATGAAATATCTTTGTATTGCATAGATAGATCCGACAGAATCTTCTCGCGTTCGACCAACTGCCTCGTTAAGGAGGAAGAAAGTAGCATCTCGACCACAAATCCAACGCCCGATACGAGAGAGAAATCGAAGTGGCCGTAGATACTGAATTAAATGTAGAAACTCCTAATTTGATCAGATATGATAGTGCAAGAGTAGAAGAAGGTAATACTGACGCAGGAGGCTCTCAAGATGATCTTCATGAGTCAAATTACCGAGGTCCAGTTGATTTATCAGTACTGAAGAGTTTCAAAACGCACGTTGCTTTCTTCGTTTTAAAAGATGAGGTAATTATTTCCCGTTAAAAATCATAAACCACTATATTGTGTGTGTGCATATGTTATGACTATAGTATATATACAAGAATAAGATCCACTTCGATGTATTAGTCACTGGAGAAAAATAAGTGCATGGTCATTGTTAACACCTGATCCGTGCTAACTGGTTGCACTCAGCCAGAAGAACCACCAGAAGAGCAAGCAGAGGAACCAAGACAAGATCAATCCACTCCTAATGCATCCGATACGGCAATTATGGCTCGAACCAGAAGCAGACGTCAACTCCCGAGGAAGACAAGGAGACAGTGATTAGATTATATGAGTTGTGTATTGATATGGATGATGTAAGGAACTTCAAGTGGCCGATGTAATTATTTTTTGCAAACATTTTGATGAATTTGTAAAATATATGGTTTTATTTGTAATGAACCCTACTGGTCGCTTTTTGTTCGATTAATATATACACTACGTTTGTATTTGATCTTATTTCTTTAATTTGTATAAGATCTTGTTTGTTTTATACGTTGGAGACCTTATTTATAATCTTCACTATTTCATTGTATCAGTTATTGTATCGTTGTTTCATTGTATCGGTGTATCAATGTATCATTGTATCATTATATCGGTGTATAAGGAGTATCATTGTATTTGTATATCTGGAGTATCATTGTATCGGTGTATCAGTGTATCATTACATCGGTGAATTATTGGATCAGTGTATCATTGTGTCGGTATATCAGTGTGTCGGTGTATCATTGTATCTTTTTGCTTCTTTCCCTATATTTCGATAATAATATATAATTAGTTATTAATATAAGTCCTAAAAGTCACGTTAAATTGGGTAAACTAATGATATATCATTTTATTACATTAATAGACTGAGTGAGGCAGTGACGGAGATATCAGATCGGGTCAAGCCCCTGTCCGGACTGTCAGTCCGAACAGGGGGGCCGCCGTTCGGATTGTCAGTCCGAACGGTCTAAAAAAAAAAAAAATCGCGAGAGGGCCGGAGGAAGCGGTAGAGGGAAGAAGGGGCAAGATGGAAAAAAAAATTTGAGGGCAAAGTTGATATTTATGTTAAAGTTTAACTGGGCTCACTAGGAAAAAACTTGTGCCCCTTTAGAAGTTCCCTTAAAAAGGTGATGATCCGAAGAGAAAAACTTTTAATGGGTTTGGCCAAAGTTGGTAGGTACACGCAGATTAGCCTTTGAGCATGTAAATAGTTACTTCTAATTTAATGTTTTCATATTCATCAAGTTACTTGTTAATAGCAAATGGAATTTTCAATTTTATTCTCCAATACTATAATATACTAAACCGTTCACAAAAACTTTAAAAGCTTTTGAAAACAATAAATGTCAGTGAAAAACGCCAAGCTTCTCCATGAGTGAAAACTAAATAAAATAAGAAAGACCAATTTGAGTTGGTTGGGTGCCCATAGATATTTGGGGCGTGCTTTTGGAGTTTTCCCTGCCAACCTAAGAAGCAGCCTGACCCTTGCCAATTTATCAAAGGGCCCGAGCTGGTGCCCGGTAGGGGCCATCGGAACCGGCCCTGGCCCATTACCACCCCTCTTACTACTTGTAGGCTAGGTTGGCATATCAGATTCAAAAAATAATAATAATGTAATGTCCCCATTTTTTAGCTGTTTCTCTAAAAAGGAAAATGTTACTTAACTAATATGATATAACCTGATAGTCACATAATCTTGAAATAACTATAACTACTGTCACATCCAGATAAATAAATAACATGTTTAAAACTGAAAGGATTTTATTTACACAAAGAGTTAATTACATAAAACGGCATACTGCTTTGAATATTTACACAAAAAAAATCAAAATACAAGAGAATAAAGCAGTACCCGAGCAAAAGAGTATAAACAGGATATACAAAAGTCGTCCAAAAGGTACTTTATTAATCAGTACCGTTCAATATGCTCCATGAAGTAAGGATCATCGACTAGGGATACTTCCCCTCCTCTGTCTTCGTAATCCAAGTTTAAGAAAATTCAGAGGATTAAACCCAGCAAGTAACACAAGAAAAGGAAACATGTGTACTATCATAGTATAAAAAATAAAATAACAGTATGCAAATAAATTATGTTAGGACCAATATGTCACATGAATAATAAAAATAGAATAAGCTAGACTTATGCATGTCGTTTGCAAATAACAGATAAATATCATGTAAAATGACAAGTCTGGATCAAGTTCATGTTAGCATTTGAAACTGAATGATGGATAAAATGGTGTGCAATTTCATATATTATACAAGTGTCCATGCATACCAAGAACTCAGCCCTAAATCCTTGGCACTGAATCATGGCGCACCACTAAGTACTTCAAGTCAAATCCCATTTAAAGAGACAAGTAACGGGCGTCACCCTTATGCAGACTCATGTATCATATGGTGGCCTAGTACCACCTGGTGTTACTAGTAAAAAGTCCTCAATTCGTAATCGTGAAGTTGGCCAACAAAATCCTTATACAATACGATTCTTATTTATCATGTAGTTTTTCTAATTCCTATGTTAGTAACTCACAATGAACATAATACACATAAATTAAAGGAAACTGTGGCTTGTCAAGTCAAACTGTGTACATGTCATTATCACGAGAAACAAAAATTCAAAAATTAAGATTTATAACCATGTATACACGTATAATGAGAATATTTCATGTCACGTAATCAAGATGCAAGAAACTTGTCATCATATTTCCATGAATAATCATGCCTTCATGTATCATTTCAATATTCACTTATCATGTTATCATGGAATGAATAAATATCATTAAACTTATTGTCATGCTGTCAGGAAATAAATGGATATCCTTAATCTTATCATCATGCTATCATGAAATAAACATTATTGAGAAAAATATCATGCAAAGAATTAAATAACGAAAATTAAACAAGTCTGAAATTCGCGTCAAAACTTCATACTGTTGACATGGTATCAGATTTGCATTTTAGCTGGTAATAGCTCGTAAGACAAGTGCTGACCCACATTTAGGTGTTAAAAACAAGAATGACTATCCTTTAAGGTTCTAGAGTGAAAACGCGACCCTTATGGCGTCAACCTTAGTCCGAAAATCTTTCAAGGCTCAAACGCGATCCTAATATGAACCAGGCCTGCGGTTTAGCCTATAGCAGCTCGCGTGGCATGTCCAGACCCGCGTTTTAGCTTATGACAGCTCGCGTGGCATATTCAGACTCACATTTTATTTTATCCTAAAGTGTTTCGATCCATGGACTCTATTAAGGCCGAACGTGACTCTTATGTATCCGCGTTTACTCTTTAGAGGATTCCTGCTTAACTTTGACTCACTTTTTAAGCATTGATACTATACAATTCATATAAATCAACTTGTAGGTCTTATGATTGCATGAACACCATAGTCTTTGAATTTCAACACAGATTAACAATCCTTAAAACCTTAGCCTAACATGCTCAAATTTCTATAGTTTCAAAAATGATGCAAATCATTCATGAGTGGTATTACGTGCGTTAAATACAAGTCAATTGAAAATCCCAAAAGAATGAAGGAAATAGAAGCATTACTTCCACACAATGTGAGTCAAATCAATCCAAAGAAAGAAACGAGAAATGCAGTGCGTGTTACTCGCACAAAATCCATAAAAGAATTATATTCTCACAATACAAATCGAATAAATCCCAAAAAAAGAATATGCATGTTACTTGCACTTATACGGATCAAAGAGAGAACGAGAATATGGTGTTATTCGCCTTAAACATCCCTTCTCATCTCCCTAGATTTAGCAAATCCCCTTCCTTCTTCCCACGAATCAGGAGAACTACGGTTAAAGAGTGTGTTTGTTTTATTTTTTTTTGACTAAATTTCTTTTTGAAAGAATGAGGATACATATTTATGTATATGTGTAAGGGCAATCCGGTAACTTGCCCACTAGCCTAATCCCTAGGCTTTTATTCATGCAATGACAAGTGTTTTTGTATAATGACAAGTATCCAACTTGTGTGCCACTTCTCATCAACTGGAGTACCACGTCTCACTTTCTCTTTGACAACTCAGCACCACCAAATTTAAAGGTATGCTTTTAGAAACTTAGTTAAGTTCGGAGGTGTATAAAAAGAAATCTTTAGAGCCTTCAAGGTTTAATGCGTCCTTGACTAGATCTGCATTTTCCTCAAAAACACAATCATGTGTTTGAGACATAACTAGATCCGCATTTCTTGTTATTTAGAAGTCTCGTGGGCCCAAGCATGGTCTGACGTGGCTAGTTTCGACGAGACCTGCATTTTCATTCAAAGAGACATCTCCACATTTTCTATTAAAATTGGATAAGTTTTAAACTTTAAGGTCTTAGTGGGCCCCACGCAATCCTACGTGGCTTGTCCCGCATTTTCTTAAGTTTGAAATAGAGTGAGATTCGCGTTTCTCCCCAAACGCAACCTTAAAAGACATCCGCGAATTTCTTTTAAATGCAACTTTAATAGAAAGCACGGATTTCCTCTGAACAAGATCTGCATTTGACTATATACATGGAGATAGTCAATTTTATGGTTTCATTTTGGCTAAACACGACCTTGTGAGATTCATGTTTCTTATTCCTGTATAGATGCCCGATCTCTTGACTCTATTAAGTTCAAACGCAATTCATATGAGTTTTTCTTATTCTTAATTTCAGAAATTATTATTTAATAAGTTTAAGAGTGCTATTTGGAGTAACAAGGCAATTTGGGATATTACAAATAATAATAAAACCAATAAAAGGGTATTTATAAAGTCACGCTTCAAATGTCAAAGCTATACCCATTTTAAGAGCACACCCCTATATTTTATAAAATGCTAATATTTTCTAAGGCCAAACCCATCCTCTCCCTCCTCCTCCTCCTCCTCATCCTCTATGAACATACCACCTCCTCCTTCTCCCTTCCTCCTTCTGCTCCTCCTTTGCCGCCTTAAACCTAATCCCTTAGAAGCCCTCTCCCTCCCCACTCCATCTCTTTACTTGCTACCTCCCTCTCCTCCCACTCTCCTCCCACTCACCGCTGCTGTCGCTACTCACACTCCCTAATCCTAATCTTATATAATCTTAGAATTAAGTTGAAGAAGAGAGTATACTTGTCTAAAAAATAATCACAATTTTTCCTCTTTTTTTTTTGTGATCACACCTCACATGTACATACGAGAAAATCGTGAAATTTTTTTTTATCTTTTTTTAAAACTTTTTCGAAGGTGCAACATGTTTGTTTACGGGATTCAAGCTCACCACCTTATTGTTACATTGCTCGGGCTCGTTTGGCCCACAAGCTTTGCCAGCATTCAAAGCCCTCAAATCGAGCCCAAGCCATCCAATGTATGATAATTCGGACAGCCCAGCCCAAATGTGTCCAAAGACGAAACTGATTAACTAAAAACTATTTATGAAGTTAAACCAAATCTCAACGGGACGTACTCCCATGACATTAAATCTGAAAAAAAAAAAAAAAAAAAGTTAATATTTTACATCTTAATTGTTTTAGCTATTGGGAATTTTTTTTTTCCCAAGCATTCTATTGTAATTAAATGACGAAAAGAGGAAAAAAAAAAAAAAAACCGATTATTCTCTACTTTATAAATTTGCTCTGGTCTTAACTATATAAAATAAAATATAGCTCCATCGAATGAGCCACTTCTAGGCTGAAATATAACTTCTTGTTTAGTTTTATAAATCGACTCACGTAAATAAAGCAATGAGTCTGGTTTCTAGCAGTATAATTCAACTTCAATTTGTCCAGTAAAAACTCAATTTTAATAGTCTTGCGATAAAATATGTTTTTGTGAGATAAATGAAACAAATATACTATACCAAGTGCACTTTCTTTATTTATATATATTTAAAATACAAAATTTTCCATTAAATTATAAAAGTAACACCAATCATATTTTTATGTCATTCATTTGCTTTGAGCTATATATTGTTCAAAGTTCCAAAAGGTGAACAATGAGAAGATAATAAAATAATGATGAGCTACCAGTAAATATATGGTGAAAAAAATATTAATTATTTTTTAACCTTTTAATGGAAAACCTCTGGTCCGAATCTACGCATAAAATATAATATAATATACTTGCACAAGATTCTATTTCCAACAATATAAAAACATTGGTTAGTCTCATATTACATTCACGCACCATCACAAGCTCTGTTACATACATTCATAGATCCTAAATCATAATCTACCCCAAATATTTTATTTTTATTTATAGAAAATTTGGTGCTGACAATGGCGCACGCACATGTAGCCATCACCCAACCCCAAACGCAAAACCCAATTACAAATGCTAAAGAAACGTCGACCAAACAACTTGGTTTTGATGGACTTTAAACACAAAGCTCAGAATCAATCTAACCCAAAAAATTAAGCTGATAAATAAAATTCCAAATTTTTCATTTAAATATATTATTAAAATACAAAATAATTTCCCTCACCCCTCACTACAACTTCAGAGTTGTGGTGCAGTGGAAGGGTCTTTCAATATGATATCAGAGCAACCCAGATTTGATTCTTACTGGGCACGCATTTAATTGCGGATTTTAAAAAAATTATACCGATGCGTTATAGTCCAGATTTAGAGTATTTCAACATATATGAACTCTTCTTGTTCTACCCGTCACATGTAAAGTCCACCCACCTTCCAATGTTTGTACTAATTTAAGAAAACTAAATTTAGTAACATTATTATATTTTTTTCATTGTTGAAATAAAAAAAAAATAGCAACGTCAAGTCGATTATATATAATATTTCCAAGCACGTGCATATTCCAAATTTGTTTTTGTTTAAACTTGCGTCCTTGACTCATAATCTTGAATGGGCCCTTCGAGTACACGTGCTCCTTGTGGATTTCTTCCAAGTTCCAACCAACTGCCTCCTACTTCTTAATCCTATATATTAGTTTTTTATTTGTTTTTTTAACTAATAACATCGAGTTTAGGTTATGTTTGGTTTGACAGAAAATAAATTTTAAAAAAATTTAAAAAAAGGAAGGAGAAAAAAAATAAATAAGAAAAAAAAAATTCTCTTTGTCATTTGGTTCAACAATATAAGAAGAAAAAATAATATGATAAAAAATAAAAAAAAATTAATAAAATACTATATGTCTCTTGCTTCCTCCACTCTCATATCCTAATTCCATACGCTATTAGGAAAGATAAAAGGTGAGTCGGGCTTCCTCCACTCTCTTGATTCTTGATTAAGTAATATTTCCTCACATTTTTTTCCAAGTTAGGAAAGAGAAAATTTTGAGTTTTATTTTCTCTTATTTCCTCCAACTTTATTTTTATTCAAAATTTGCTTATTTTCTTTCCAAATTCTTCACATATCTAGTAGTGTATGATTAGTCAATTGAGACCAATGTTAAAAATAATACGTTAAGAAATCTGTTATGTTGCGTTATGAAATCTAACAGAAAACTAACGTTACTTAATAGTCGAAAATAGCTCAATGCACTATAACAATGTATTTTTATATTATTTTATGTTATATTATGTTAAATTACGTTATATTACGTTATTTACAATAAATTTTAAATAGTTTTTATACTGATTTTTATTATTTATTTTGATGGTTAGTGAATTGCTGTAGTTTTTTTTATACTTGACGGTTTGTTGTTTTCTTATTTGATTGCTTATGATATTGTTAACTTGTACATCCTTATTTACTTGTTACAATTTCTTTCAATTACTAAAATTTCTTACTTACTGATTAAATTGAATTCTCAGTTATCTAAAATAAATAATTAAAAATAATATAAATTGAGCATTACAAGATATAAATTACAATATTGATAATAATTAAAATTAAATTTAAAATCTTATTTTCTTATTTAGATGATGGTTGAAATTATGGGTGTAAATGTAATTTAATTTATGAAGATAAATATGTGAATTACTGTGAAACTTATTAGAAATTTAGAAGTAACACCGGGATATAGTTTTTTATATTTTCTTTTAGAATTTTTTAATTAAATTTTCTATTTATAAAATTTATTTTATATAGTTTAATATTTTTTTTTATTAAATAAATAGAAAATCGCATAATCTACATTATACATTATGCTATATGCTATATAATCTAACAAAGATAAAATATTACGTTATCGTTATTGTTATTTTAAACAAATAATTGAGACTGAGTCAATTTGGTTGAAAAGATGTGGGTTTGGTATTATCATGATGAGATTTGGTATTATCTTGACAAGAGGACAAGGGTGGTGTCTTCAACATTTAGTCTTGGTTGATATATTATTATAGTTGTTTTGTCTTTGTCAAAAAAATAAAAAAAGAATTCCCTTTATCTTTGCTTTAAATTTTATTTTAACTATGAAGAAGTCACAACTTGTTTGAGTTACTATAACACAATAATATCTGACTATCACATCAAATATGGTTTAATTTTTATCAAAGATAACTGCAATATGATTTTTCAAAGTGCTTGCAAAAACTCTGAGTTGTTTTGATACCATTTTAAAGTTTTTATCACTACATCAAAAATTCGAAACTACAGTGAGTATTGATGGAAATCGTTTTATATTCCGATATGATTCATATTAAGAAAGACTCAGATTGCAATCCTAGACAAAGATTGTAATTGGAAAGCGAGCAAATGATGCAGCAATGGAAACACTCAATGTATTGCTATCAACTTAATTTGACTAACAACCCACACCATTTGACTAACAATGGCATTTAATTAGCAAATTTCAAAGAAAAAAAAAAAGGAAAGTAAACTTGTCACCATGTAATGTCCTCGGAGCACCAAGAGAAGAGTTGGTGGATATGAACGAAAGAAGTGACAATATCAATCCAATTTGCACCAGCTAAAAGGGACTTGTGATGTTCTTTTTTTCCAACTTGGCCATGATTACAACATCTAAAGAAGAGACATAATAATGATTAAAACTGAAATCGAGTTTATTTTTAACAATATTATCCAAATTGAAGATTACCGAGAGTTGAAATTAAATCTCTAGATGTTATTAAAGACAATGGTTATGGATGATCGATAGTTGCTACTGTCACTGAAAATGACATTTATTTTTCTTACCTGCCTAACCTACTAGCACAATTTTTAATTAGGTTACGAGCAGGGGATTAAAAAAAAAAGTTATTCGCTTCTTAATTATAACAGCTAGAATGGAATCTTAATAGAGTTGAAATAGGAATATAGATTGAATATTGCATGTATTTAAAGATAATTTGTAATACTTAAATAAGCTCTGGGAACAAAATGCAGTTATGAATGTTGTGAGCTGGTCTGAGAATATCTCATAACACTTATCAGAAAACTCAGAAGCAAGCATCTTTATGAACACTTCGTACCACCACTGAGTCACAGATGTTGATGATTTCAGGAGCTATATGGTTACTTGCGGGAGGAGTTTCATAAAGGATGCCCACCATGCCATCAATTTCCTTTAGACCAGCAGCCAGAATCAAGATTTATAAGGTCAGGTCAGAAATGGGAGGAAGAACACTCCAAAGACTCCTACTCCAGTTCCCTTCTTATTTATCTACTTATTTGTTTGATTATTTTTCTTTTGGTCTCATTGGGTAAAATATTTCAAAATTTCCCTTGCGTGCACAAGTAAGCCAACAACCATTAAAACTAACCGTACTTAAATGTATTTTGGAGTGTTTTTAAAGTTTGTTTTAGTGCTATGCATTTTATGGTGTTCTGATAATAGATTTTGGAATGTTTAAACTTCTGTTTGGAAGTTTAGTTTCTCATAAATTTTCAGTAGTTTCATAAACATATATAAGACAATCAATTTGGGAAACATAAAGAAAGCGAGAGAAGTTTAATAAAAAATTTCGAAACACTCCAAACACTCCGATTTTGAAGTATTCTTGAAACACTCCAAAACATCTATTTAGGAGTTTCGAGCGGAACATTTATCAAAAAACTCATAAACAAGTATTCTTATGAACATAACAAATCACTCTAATAAAACACCTGAAAACACTTCAAACTAATCTCTTAAGCATAATCTAAGAATTGTCCAAGGCTTTTGGAGTACTACTTTGTCTTTTTTCTTTTATTTTTTTCCCAACTCTATACATCTCTATATAAAAACGCAAGTAAGATGTGCATTCAGCAAAGATACTAGTAAACGAAAGTTCATGGCTGCTTCTTACAAGCCACAGCCAAGCCACAGCCAACATGAATGCATCGCATCCATTTGAGCATCACAGCTATCAAAACAAGTATACTAACTAATTGAAATAAAAGAAAAAGAACAAGAAAAACGTTCCTCATCAAATTTGTCATCTGAACAGAGTTTACAAGAAAATATGACATGAAGAACAAATAATAAATGGTAATTATCAACGTCGGAACATACAAAGACAGAAAGATACACTCCTGACATTAAACAGATACGACAACAGCAACGACAACATCATACACTCTCCTAATCTTTCTATCTACTGTGATAGTCAAGAACAGCTACCAACTAAGTTACTAAACATATTAAATGGTTACAATGGAGGCATTGTTTTCCAAAATGAACGAAAATTGCATATACCGATCCTTCGCCCTCAAGCTATCAAGGGGAAAAAACAATGAAAGCCAGGCTAGAGTGGGTCAGCATCTGAATAAAAATCACAACACAGTGATACGCTGATCTATACGAGCATTGAGGCAATGTTCTTCTACAAGCAGAGCTTCATCTGCTGCACTCTGAGTTCGGGCTGGGCTTCAGTCCGAGCCATGGCTGGCTCTCCTCAATCTTGGGGGTGGCGACTGACACTGGAAAGTCTTTTGCTTGATTTAACTGATACGGTGCCTTTGCATTGATCCTGCAATAATAAAAAGAACATGTGGAGTTAGAATTTGGAGAGTAATGCTTGTAAATTTGATTGATGAAAAATATATATATATATATATATATATATCGACAGGACAGTAGCTTACCGATCCTTTCTCTTCTCAAGGAATCTATGAAGTGATGCTTTTCGTGCAATTGGAAGATCTGTGCCAAATAAAAACATCACAACGATTAGTCGATGAACTTGCAACCAAGGATAAGATTTAAGAAAATACAACTAAAGAGGAGAAATTATTCCTTCCTCTTGATTTTTTGTTACTGGATTCAATTCTCTTCATGCGAATGCCTTAGTTATTCAACAAATAATAGCGAAAGAAAGAACAATGACCTGAAACAACAGTCTGAACTGGCCTTTGTGTCGCTGTCACTGTCGCTGCAGCCGGAGTATTGTTGATGGCTACGGAAACAGATTTTGAGCTGCTCTTATTCTTGGCCTCCGCCGGGGCTGCAGAGGCCACGGTCGAAGGACTGCTATTGTAGTTCTCGGCGACGCCGCATCCCTTTCCGGCGAGCATCATCAGATCCTTTGCTTTCTCTGCCGGAAAATTATCGAAAACCAACACTTTTCCGCAGTAAAATATTGTCAGTTGGTTCTTCTTCAATTCTGACTCCTTATTCTTTGCTGCAGTTGCTGCCGGCGGGGTGTGGAGGCCGAAACCGGCACGCTGTGGGAACAAGTCCATGGATTTCGTAGCGTTTCGGTCTGACACGTGCTCTTTCGTGTCGTCGCCCGAAACGTCCAAACCCGGTAGCAGGCTCATCGTAGTTGGCGGCCGGCAGGTTTCGTTTTTGCCTGAAGGAATCGATTCAATTAATATAAATTAGGTAATTAATTGCTATAATTTTGCTTCATTTAGCATAGAAATTATTCCAAATTGAAAAAAGAAATCTTCATTAATCCCTAAAAGAAAACAGTGAAAAATTTCCAAGAAAATAGAAAGGAAAAAAAAAATTGATATGTAATGTTCTTCAAAAATCCCAAAAAAAAAAAAGTTATAAATTAGCGGACTCAGCTCATACGATCCATTAAGAGATATTTTCTAGAAATCAATCAACAGAATCCATCTAATTGAACTTAGAGAATAAAATTCAGCTTAAAAATCCGTTGGATCCCTCAGAACATCCTAATAATTAGGGAAATTGAGGAAAACCCTAGAATGACACCGAAATTTTTGAGAAAAACCCTACCGATCGGAGCCATGCCGAGCCCGAGATCGCCCAAAGATCTGCCCTTTTCCTTGATATACTGGCTCAAGAGGTTACACGTCACCGCGAAGCTCGACACCTTCTCGCCTCCTTGCCTCGCCGCCATGGAACTCGACATCTTTTTTAGTTTTTCCTTATCTTAAGGTCACTGCCGGAGCACCCGATTCAATCGCTAGAGAAGAGATCCCTCCTTCTCCTCCTATCAATTTTCTACAACTGTTTGTTTCTTGGGAGCGTCGTTATATAATATCTCTCTCTCTCTCTCTCTCTCGGAAAAAAAAAAAGGATTGCGTGAGATTTAGACCACGTGATTCTCGCGGGAAGATAATTTTTTAGCTTTTTCCCAACGGAGAAAAGAGGAGGAAGAGAGAAGAAAGCGAAATGAGGACTAACGTAGAAAAGGAAAAGAGAGGAGAAGATGAGAAAGAATGAATAAGGAGAGGTAAAATGGTAATATTAGGTTAAAAATTTAAGATAGTTAGAGAGGGAAACTAAATTGTAGTAATTTAGGAGATTTGGGGGACAAACTAGTAAATATCCCATATAAAAATGATTCACTTTATTTACTAGTTTGTCATTTATAAATTTAGACGAAATTATTCTTCGATTTTTCTTAGTGAATCTCAGTGTCTCTTTTTCCTCTTCTCTTATTTCTCCTAGTAAGCCCCAATCTCTTTAACTCCCTCTTATTTCATGCTAACGCTCCAGGGAAAAAAAAACAAAAAGAAAAAAAAAGGAGAGTAGGAAGCGACTCCAAAATCATATATTTTTGCCAAAATTGAAATCTTATCATTTGCATGTCATTCCAAAAATTTTTTATATAATTTTTTTCATCTCAGTGACGAGAATATAGCATCGACATAGAGACCCACTGATCGGGACTGTAACTCTGGCCAATCTATTTAATTGGCCAGTTTTCCCACTCCGGCTAGGGATAATTGAAAATATGGTTAAACTGACCTAGGCGGATCCTACTAAAAATTGGATTATCAAACCCTAAATCAAAGTCTAAATCCTACCACTATTGAACAATATAGAAGTTCAAAATTAGAATGAGAGGAAAGAAATATGGAAAATACCTCCGCAACAAGGCTCAACAGCGCATCGGCACGCTTTTTCTTCACGGCACTGGACACGCTAACAGTGACAGAGCTGAACGTCGCTGCAGAGAGAGAGGAAGAAGAATATAGTGGGGAGAACGAATGGAACGAAGAATAGAGTGAAAAGGAAGAAGAACAGAGTTGGGAGGAAGAAGAAGGAAAAGTATATGACTCACTAAGAAAAATTTAAGAACAAATTTCCTAGTGAACTCCATTTTTTCTTAGTGAGCTCTATTTTTCCCGCTCAAATAGTTTCGGAGACAAAACTGAAAAAAGTATGGGACTCACTAATAAAAAAAAGAACCGACTTAAAAGTATCCTGGCCTCACTATGACAAGTATGCGGCGCATGTAGCAACTCCCTTTATTGCTTGGATTAAATTAATACAAAATGTCGGGCTCGTTTTTAATTTGTTATTATTTTTTCGTATTTTCTTGGGAGGAACGCATATTAATTTATTTATTTTACGTATTTTCTTCTGAGAAACTAATATTAATTTATTTAGTTTCTTTATTTTTGGGGTAGGTGGCGAGATAGTCACGAGGTTGGCTCGGGGAGACAAAGTCTACAATCAACAGCACGTTATTTAATAAATATTTAATATATACTTATATTGACTTTTGAATAGGAGTACAGATAATTTTTTATTCATGTTTTGTATATATATAATTTAAACCAAATATGGAGTAGACATCGATCATTAAGACGTAAAGAAGAATTTATGTTTTTCTTTTGGCTTAAATACTCTACTCCTTCCAAAAATAATGGTCTTCTTTATCGAAAATTTACTCTAGATTATTTCTCCATTTTAAATTCGAAAACAATCTTTTTGATTCAAATAATTTTAACTAATTCCAATGCAAGTAATAGAAATTCAAATAAATTTACCGTAAACTTTTATTTTATTACTAAAATAATACAATTTTTTTACTCTGTTTTTGCCAATTTCTATATGGTTACTGATGAAATCTCAAAATCAAATAATTAGTTATGCTTATCATAGTAAAATTTTTCTAAAATGTATATTTAGTCAAATAGCTACCATTAAAACATTAAAACATAAAGGAATTGAAGAATTTTAACTAAAACTTTACCATTCAATTACAGTTTTTACTGTGTATTATATATATTAAATCAAGCATCCGAAAATGAATCAACAACTATAACTGCAGCTCTATTTTCTCGCTGTATTTGGAACACAATAATTTACAGAAACAAACTTGCGAAAATAATTCAACGATCTTCTTTCGGGTGAAAATTAGAATGGACAGATTTAAAAATCAATTCCTTATCCGCTCAACCAAAAAAAAATTGTATTTAAAAATAAAATTTTATTTTTAAATTAAAAGCGTGATAAAGGGTCTCAAGGTTGGTCATGGGACCCCGTTCGTTCTTATCCACATGGGGGAACTGCTTCTAAAATGGAGGGGTGAGAATATCAAGGCAGAAGAACAAACGAGTCGAACATTATTATATTGCCTAAAAAAAGGAACGAAAAGAGGCGTGTACCCTAAGCCTCTCGCCCAACCTTTAGCGCCTTCGGGACCACGTGGGCAAATATGTAATGACCTTAAGGGTCGGGTTTGAGCCTTTAAGCGGATCCTGACCCGACAAACTCCCTGGAAGCGTAACACGGGGTTTTGCACGTGAAACGTGATCCATTTGTTCGCACGCTTCTCGTGAAGTCACGCGGGCACGTGAAGGATCTGGAAGCTCTCGGAATCCTAGCCAATTTCTGCGGTTAGATCGCGTCGGCGGAAAGGAGACTTCTGGATCTCGTAGGCAACAGGGTCTACGGTACAGGATGCACGGCCGAGATATGAAGCTCGGAGGTCGACAAGTGTCCTCTTAGGGAATCAAATTTAATTGACATAAACAAGTGTAATAGTACAGTTATGAGTATAGCATTAAGGTTATCTTAAAATCAAGTAATCAAATTTTAATTAGGACAATTGTTATCATGGTTTGAGCGTTAATTATAGTTTAGTCGAAATCTAGATGCACTGATCTAAACAGAAGACCCCCGTTAACTTATATTTCACAATTTGTATAAGCATTATGTTGCTGGGAGTTGATCATTTCTCATTTAATATTAGAAAAATATAAATGTATTAAGTTGCAATTAGAGATGGTAATTAACATATCCATATTCATAAGTTAATTTCTAATTTTTTCTATATAAAATTTTAAATTAAACAAAAAAAAATATTTTTAATTTAAAAAATGTACCAAAAAATCACTCATAAACTCATCTACTGCAACACAAAGGATCACTGATTGCAGGGAGTTTCCAAAAGGAGCACACCATTTTTCCTAGTAAGCCCATTTTATTTCTGTCAGGACTCAAAACTCAGACAAAAAAAATACAAAAAATTACTCACTGGGAAAAAAAAAAAATTGGTGCGCTCCTTTGGAAGCTCCCCTGATTGCGGGAAAGAGGACAGACAGTCACGACAACATTGCCCTACGCAGCTGTCCTATTCGAGAAAAGATCGATGGGCTCAAAAAGAATCCAAATTGTCTGGAATTGGATATAGCTAAGTACAAATTAAGTACGAAAAAGATTTTTTGCCACAATACTTGAATTTGATTTGAACTTTTGTTCATTGCAGGAACTTACACGGTTGCTCCCACTATATAATGATTCTATTGTCTTAATGAAATTCTTTATTCGGCATTTTCAAACTTCAAACTTTTATCTTTTATATATATATAAAAGCAAAATAAAGAGAAAAAAAAAGAAAGATAAGATAGAAAGAGTAGATTCCTTTCTTCGATGTTGGTATAAATGGCCGAAAATTTTTGGAGATAAAGGTTCAAGTTTTATGAAAAGTAATTTAGCTCAAGAAACTATAATTATTAGATATTTAATTAAAAATAGAAAAATTCTGAACAACTTTCTTAAAGACCAAATTTGTATTTTAAATGCTTATGTTAGTTTGTATGTATCAACAACAATATTATTGATGTTATATATCATTTTTCATTTATTTTCTATAAAATTTTATGTAGTTAGAATCTTGACCCAAAATAAAAGATTCGGGGAAAGCATACATGAAGGTTGAACCAAATTTGCTTAGAGACGAATCTCTAAGATAATCGATGGAGTCTCTAAAATCAAATGAGATTTTAAGCTGACATTTTCTTCAAAATTTTCAAAAAAAAATTATATAGAAGACTTTGGTGTTCATCTATTTGTATAGACTAGTCTCCAAAATTTAGTAGTGGGTTAAATGAGTGAAGTCAAATCTTGAGTAGCAAAAGTAAAAATAAAAATATGAACTCACTTATTAATTTAATAATTCCATAACAAAAGTAAACTAAAATAAATAAAAGTCAACTAAAGACAAATTTGATAATGTGTTGTGTTTTGATTTTCGTCCCGTCGGCAGGTTGACTTAATGGACTTGGAAAATTGAAAATTTCTTGAAACCTAAGCAATGCTTCAAAGCCTCCTCCCATATTTGAAGTAGTTCTGACTTGGTAAACAAATAAGTGGAGATCCGTGCAAGTGATTTGAATATTTTTAGATAGATATAATGCAAACTTTTCTTTATTTTGTGATCCATCTTCTTGAGACCATCGGTGTATTTAGTTCAGTTACTTACTATTAGTAGAACATGCGTCGCACGCGCACACACGCAGTGCCTATCCGTATGCGCACACATACAGATATATATATAAACAATAATAAACAAAGATAATAGTGATAAATAATAGGATGGTTTTAGTTAGATGCTAATGCAGAAACACTAAATGTCATCGAAATAAAAATGGAAGCATGAAAGTATAATCCGGAAAGAGATTTCACGAATATTGTTCGACACATCCACTCCAGACGCGACACATCTTGAAATTTGTAATTTAATTTCTAACGAAAAGTAGGAGTAAAAATTTTAAGAGAAGAATTTTAATTTGTAAGGAATTTTTAGTTCGTGTAGAATTAGTAATTGAAGATATATCGGTAGCTAAAATTTGTGTAAATGTTGATTTATTGAGTTAGGGCAGGATTTAGGTTTGCTATAAAAGAAAGAGAAGCCTTCGGAAATGATTTTTCAAAGAGAGACAGAGATTAAAAAAGAACAGAAATTGTTCGAGATGAACTACTGAAAAACAAATATTTTTTTAATGCTTCCCGGCCATGTTTAAAAGAAATAAGATATGAGTCTTTTTCGCACTGTTATGAGTTATCAACTTGGATAAGTTATATAAATTAGTAGTAAAAAATTAATAATTATATAATATTATATTTTTAAATCATGATGTCGTTTTATCAAATAAAAATAAAATATTGTATTTATCGAAAATCATTAATATTGTATTACTTGATGAAAGACTAAGTCAAAATTAAAATAAAAAAATTGATTGTGAATAAACTTTGGAGAGTCGAGATTTAATGAAATTTTTAAAAAAAAAAAAAATTATTAGAAATGATAGAAATTAATTATGGTTCAGTTAAGTTGCCAGCTCATTTGAATTGTTCTTAATTGGTACTTAGTCTCACTGATTGACTAAAGTACAGTCAGTACCTGGGGCCCAGGGTCTCGTGGCGTGATTATCCACGTAGATTCCAGTGGCTCAGCTTCTACTCTGCCTTCAAGTGGGAAATTCTACGCACGGCATTTTCCGAGTGAGCACATGGTAAATGATTTACAACATAGGGGAAAATGGTGCTCACTAGTATAATATGGTGCGATTTTAGAATTTCCCCTTCAAGTTACCACGATAGTTTCCGGCGGCCCTACTTCTGTTCGCGCCTGTTCAGAACTCAAATGCACGCATGCATGTGTGTACAGATAAAAGAAGCAACTTGATTAGCAGAACAAGATAAAAAGTAAAAATAAAAAATTAAAATAACAACGGCAACTATCAAGCCATTTATCTCAAGTATTTTGGATAGATTATATGGATCAAAAAGAAATTATGTCGGATCGATCGCATTAATAATCATTCTCCATTCATTCATATCGAGTAATATGTCTTCATTTAAATCTCTAAAATTCATATCTTTTTGTATTACATCCATCCATATTTTCTTCGATATTTTAACTTGTTTTACGTCGATAAACTCTTTTCGTCAAACTGATACATTTGAAAGTTTTCGATGGTGATCGGATTATTTGTTACATGGAGGAATAGAAATGGAAATAGATGCGTCTAAGAGCCAATTTTTAGTCCGTAATATTCAAAATTTTGAATTAAAAATAAAAATTTTATTTTTCTAATTTAAATTTTTGAATAGAAAATATCAAAAATTAATCCGTTAATGTATCAATTATTATCCCTACTAAGAAGCTAGAAATCCCGAACTATACAACTTGAAAGTATTTTACAGGTTTTTGAGCATTCCAATGAGTATATTACAAGTTATTTGGTAGATTCGAGAACTCTCTTGTTATTTGGTAGATTCGAGAACTCCCTTTACAAGCAAGAAACAACCATATTTAAATCCTAATAAATTAATTCGAACTAAGAAATATAAAATGGATCAATTTTTCACCTTTTGAACGTTCTAGTTTTTTTTTTTTTTTTTTTTTTTTTCATTTCGGATACTTCAAAATTAATTTCAAATTTCAAGCAAACAAACAAATCGGAGAGATTGAATCTATCTGTTATTATTAACTCGTACCCCTCTGCAAGGATCCCGTGACTGAAAGTTTGTCATAATCCGAGCAAAGGTATAATTTTTCCTGTTCAGCTCGTACACTTGCATGGAATTTTCTTTTTCCTGTTCAGTTCGTACACTTGGCTTTTGCTTTCGTGTACTTCTGTTTTCTTTACTTGACTAGTAGTAAATAAAGAAAGAAACATGCATAACACCAGCATTTTCTTTTGGATAATCATTAAAAGACTTGAATTGAACTATAGGCAATGGGGGCGGTGTGGACGCATCCCGAGTTAATTAATTTTTCACCTATCATATACAAGTTATTAAATTAAAAATAAATATTTTATTTTTTTAATTTGAAATTTTATATAAAACATGTTAAAAATTAACTACAAGACATATCTATTATCATTCCTATCAGAAAATAAAGTTTCTGGTAGTGAAATAAAAAAAAAGAATACAATATTAAGAGGAAGAAATTTTATATGCAATACTGCACATTATCAGACAACGAATCATTGATCACATCCTAGTTTGTATCTATACACGCAATCCCTTTCCACCATGAGCTAATTTCCCAAACCGCTCTTATAGATAGAAGTCACATTCAAAATCAACTTTCGGACATTTTATATGCCAGAGATATGCTGGAAAGAGAGAAATAAAAGAACTGTTTCTAAACTAGAGAGATTCAACCTCGAAACACCTTCTTCATGAATCCTTGCACGGAGATGCCCACGCCAGCACCAACAGCTTCAGCGAAGTGCGCAGCCTAGAGCAGCAAGCGTTTCAAGCTATAGTTAGGGCATATGCAAGCAAATTAAAGAAAATTGGGAACAGGAGTGGCTGCCCCCAACTGGAGTCTATTTCAAATCCCATTAGGTGTATGTCGTTCATTAAATATGCGTGCACATGATCAAGGCTCATCGACCTTGTGTCTGTGTCTTAATTTCAACGGCAATGACCCGATCAAGTACATGAAGTGGGCTAGAAATATGTAGAAGCTCAAAATTTACTTTTTCTTATGAGAATCTGGAAAAATCAGGAACATAAATCAAGTTAAATAGTGTTGCATTTGACATAAAACAGCTCTAATGACAAATACGTAGATTGATTCCTAATTACTTTTCAGTGTTCATAGTCTATTTTGAACTAAATAGGAACTAAGGAGCTTCAGTCTATAAAAAAATCTCTCCCAGATTCAATGGTGCTACTCCAAATATGTGGAATTAAAAAATCCGTAATGAACTTGAAATATGGTTTGATAAATACAGAAAGCATAAGATGCATAAGCTATAATATAATATATTGTGTGCACGTTTAGCAGTGGATCTTGTGTCAAGCTACTAGGTAAAAGTGATTATCATAAGATACCTCTTGAACAGTCTTCTGAAGATCAAAAGCATCTTTAATTCGGCGCTCCAAGAATTTCCATGTGTCGCAGAAGTCTATCACAAAAAGTTCCCATTAGCTTGTATTTAGTATATTCAGATTTATGGCATGAGTGCTAGATGAACTTAGATGAATCTTACATGGTTGCAGAAAAACATTATGGGTCTCAAGTATTCTGAAAATGTACAGGTCCGAAGTTATATTGACCAACTGCATCCTATATACAATGTTGAAAAGCCTCCTGTTTAACTTGCCACCATATAACATAAGACCTTATACCCAGATACAAGCTCTAGGACCGACAACATGGTTCATTCAGTTTTCACAAGAATCTCAGTTTCTATGAACTGCCCTCAAAATTTTTACAACCAGATGTCTAATCATGTCTGGTCATGTTAGATCAAGCAAAGCTCATTTCTGCTAGATGTATATACCTGATTTGCTTGGAGTATCCCAACATATGCCCGATCTATGACTTTGAAAATGGTGAAGAGTCGAGCCCACAACATCTGACATAAGTCAGATCTAGTTCTGCTAACTAATTTGCGCTCATAAAAAAATTTCAAAGCAAAATGTTTGTCAACACGATATTTTTGGTTCCAAAAGAGCTAAGATAAATAAATTTTACATGGTTTAATTGGTTACAAAGAACAGATAGGAATGGAGGGAACCGACAGATTATCCCCTCATTCTACAAGAAACACAGGAGACAGACATAGAAAAATGAAATTTTGTAGCGCGGGAACTTTTTTGTCTTCAATTTATCTTTTTGAGCCAGTAAGAGATAAGTTTCATGTCCTTCATATAGATGTCCCTAAAACTAATAGCAAGCTAAGTACCTCTTCGGAGAGGGGGAAAAACCAATTACATAAGGAGCCTTAAGAACAGAACATAAACTAGACCTCTTTAGACAACGCGAAAAGAGAAGAAGTCAAAACAAATAAAGGATTTCTTACGCTATGTTGTGCAGTTGCTGTATGGAGGCCTACATTAAAAAGAATAAATGACTTGCAATACTGACAAATTCATGTTATTTTATCCTGTAAGCACAGCAGACTAGGCATCTGACCAGAGTTTATGCCTTCATTGTTTGATGAAAGACCAATGTAGTGTCGCCAAAAACTTATCTGGTAATCACAAGAACTTCAGAAGAGAGAAACAATGACTACTCAACATTAGCTAGAGCTTGACAAACATTTTTTCTGAGTAATATTGCAGAGCATGAGCAGTTGTACTGGTGACAAAGGGATCGGGATTGGTGGTAGTTGTAATGGCCCCTCACCCGGAAATTGGGTAGCAGAATACCGACAACATATTCGCATAGAAATATGCTAAGCTTCCGGTGAAATGCCATTAATTAAAATAGTTTATAATTAGCAATGGATTTCTCCTCCAAAAAAGCTAGCTACGATTACTTTTATGGCTTCATGGGAATCATTATAAACTATTTTATTTCTTGTTTTACAAACATTTTTTCTGAGTAATATTGCAGAGCATGAGCAGTTGTACTGGTGACAAAGAGATTAGGATTGGTGGTAGTTGTAACGCCCCCCACCCGGAAATTGGGTAGCGAAATGCCGACAACATATTCGCATAGAAATATGCTAAGCTTTCAGTGAAATGCCATTAATTAAAATAGTTTATAATTAGCTACGGATTCCTCTTCCAAAAAGGCTAGCTATGATTACTTTTATGGCTTCGTGGGAATCATTATAAACTATTTTATCTCTTATTTTACATCAAATATGGGACTATTGAGATAAGGGTATTACATTCTCCCCCCTTTTAAGATCTGACATCCTCGTTAAAGGGATAACATGGTAATACTTCACCAAGCAATATGGAATTCTAGAAGTGGCTCCCTACGGATTCAAGAGGTTACCCCCACAGTTTGTGTAGCACTTTGTTCCGAATAACACTTAGTTCAATGTGACACTTAGTTTCACACATTTCCGCCTAGCGTTTGGCTCTGACACCACTTGTAATGCCCCCGATCCGAAAATTGAATAACAGAACACGGACAACGCATAGGAATATGCTAAGCCTCCGGTAGAGTGTTATTAATTAAAATAATTTATAATTAGCTCCTCTCCCAAAAATACTAACTACAATTACTTTAATGGCTTCATGGGAATTATTACAAACTAGTTTATCTCTTGTCTCGCATATGATGTGGGACTAATGAGATAGGGATATTACAGTAGTATTAGCAAGTATAGCTTAAAAGTATGTTCACTCTCAATGTCTAGTAGAGTATCTCTTACTTGATTCTTTCCATGTTTTAGTTGATTCATCTACTTTGTTGAGCCTGCTCTTTCCTTGGCATTGTCAGCCACGGGGAAACAGAAAATCTACCTTTAGGATTATCTTTATCATGTTTGTATCATGTTGAGCTGCATGTGTATGAATGGTGGTCATGTAGCAGATATCTAATGGATCGGCAATGTAGGTCTTCAATTCTTAGCTGAAGGTATTCTCCGTACAATTCAAAAGAATCTTGTGCACTGTCTGAGATTTTGCCTCTCCGATTTTACCAAATGAGAATGAATTGTATCCAGGTACATTTGGAATACAAAGCACAAACAGATGCACACAATGCATGTTCCACCCACCCATGCACACAGACATACAAGCATTTAGTGCTCATGCAGCGGGTATGCTTATGTGCATGCTTCTCTGGAGATAAATTAATTTATGACAGAAAAGATGTGGACACAAACAAATCAAAGAAGCAAAAGAACAAATCAAACCTGGAGAATGATCGGTCACCATGTACACCTCAGAAGTTGAGTATATACCTCCAAGCACTGTTCGCTTCACATACCAATCTATATCTGAGCCCTTGTCTCCAGCTGCATGCAAAATCTCATCAACCAGTTCTGCCCGCTGCCTAAAACTCGTCGGCAGGTTCATTGGTTGTGCCTTTGAAATATAAATATATGTATTAAAGGATTTAACATATAAGAGACCATTCTGCATTATATCTCAGATGAAACAAGTGTACCTGAATGCTCAAAGCTTGAGGCCATTTTGATATGTAGGGAGCTTGCATTTCTAACCGGATGCGGATGAGCTTCAGTAGGCGATCGCTATATACCAAGTTCTGCAATTCCTCTCCTGAATCAATTCTATCCATAAGCCTTTGGAGACAGTCATCCATGAAGAACTGAACAACTCAAAACATGCCCACAAATTAGATAAAGATGAGAAAAGAAATACACAGGACTCCCCTAATTATAGCTAGTTCCTCATTAATCCCTTGATTTTTAAGAAACCAGCAAGAAAGTAGTTGCTGATAACAGTACATAAACTCCTAAATAAGCAGTTCTCCACATCACTTTATCAAAACAGAAAGATTAATTTGGATAAGCTATAATGGAGAAGTTTTAACATTATAGACAAAAGATGAAGTTCATTGCTTATATCATTATTCACGTGTAACTAGCTTGAAGTATCATCATAAACCAGGCATCACTTACATGATTATATCACATAAGAATATCTGATGGAAATAACACACGCTTCTACCCAGTTTTATGTTCAGGACAGAATCAACAGATCAAGTGTCCACTTTCTAGAAACGCATTCCAGTTAGCAAACAAATGGACATGGAGATTCAAGTAAAAGTTTTCTATGACAATGTTAGCTGATATAAGATGAAAAGTAGAGATACTCATCAAAGTTTATGATGCAATCTTAACTGACCCAGTTACAATCCATATAGAAACTACCTTAACCTTAGTCATCAAGCATTAATTATACTAATTTTTTTTTTTGGTCAGCCATGCAGTCCTGCAATGTTATTTGCACATAACACAAAATACAATTTCCACTGGAGGGAAAAAAAAAACTTAAATACATAATGGCTTATCACAAAGGAAAACTATACTTTTACAAAAAAAAAAAAAAAAAGAATAAGCAAAGTATATAAGGGATTCAAATGCCAATTTGCATTCACATACTAGGCAAACGTTGTTAAGCCAGTCTCTAATATAGAAGGCCTGAGCTCAGTTATTGAACTCGAAATCTCTAACAAAAATTCAGTTCATCAACATTGCCAGTAATGTGCTAAGAAAGAGCCTCAGATTGTTTGAGGAGGGGCATCAACTATGAAACACCTTTGAGTAAATACCATAATAGAAACTACCAAGTACCACCACAATGTCTTATTGAAGCCAACCAAATGAAATTCTTCGCCTACTTATTGGTGTGACTCTGTAGTAGCTCTGGACAGTCCATTTTATCCCACGACACATCAAGCTTACTAAAATCCCTTCTTCCATATCTCATCAAATACAGTAAGTACAAAATTTTGAAGAAAATGTGAGAATATGGCTGCTCGCGTCAAGTGGGAAGAAAAGAGAAAAATGAAAATGGTATGGGGTTTAATTCACATGGACAGGAAGAAGTGAGAGTGGTGAGGTTCAACACCGAATAGCAGTGATGACGGTGCTGTTGACGTTAATGAGTGGGGATGTGGACCTTAGCAGTGGCAAAATTGCAGGGTTCTAAGATTTCCATTTTCTCTTTAATTTTTTTTCTTCTTCTAATTTGTACCCATTTTTCCTTTTTTTATATAATTAAAAAACAAAAGAAAATGGAGGGAGAATGAGGAGAAGAGGATGGAGACATGGAAGTTGGAGAAGAACATGTTCAGCCTTGACACCAAATATGACAAAGACGGAAGAAATTTATAGTTTGTGGAGGGAAATTTGGTGGTTTTGAGGAAGAATAAAACTAGGTCTAATAAAAACGTAAAATAGATAAATTTGTGGCTTTGCACCTAGGCAAAATGCTCACCCACTCTTATGAATCGCTCATAAAGAGATTCATAACACATCGCATGCCAAAGAAACTAAGATTTCAAAAGTTTTCAATAACTTATTCATTAAAAAAAAAAAAGTCTACAAGGCAATATATAATTAAAAAAACTATCTACAAGCACAATTCATACAAATAAACAAACCAAATAATCCTTGTCAAGCTAAAAATAATAAAATAAAGGACTACACTAATCTAAACTAATATGAATCAAATCTGGTCCCCACCAGATGGATTATGGAAGCAGACACTGTGCTTAACTACCAGGGATCCTGCCTGAAATACCGGGTACATAAGAGGACACTGAACATTAATGCATGTGATCCATTCATAGAACAGAATTCTTCTCATTCAAGCTAGCTTGGCACCAGTCAGTTACTTAAATGAGTTTAAATTCAATCTTTCTAGTTCCCGTTTTGGGCCAAGATCTGAAATTCCACTAAAATGTGATCCATCATAAGCTTCAAGCATAAGCGTTTCTCAACAAAAAATTAAAGATCACCTGGTTATCCACCTACCTGACAGAACATCCCATCATTTACACCTAACATGCCTACACCATCTTGACTGTTATCCATACATCTTGGTAGATACTCAGTTATCGTACACTTCTATGGATAAAAGACTATCACCACCCAAAACATATTTTCTAAGTGTAGCATATATTTTGCTATCATCCATACATTCTTTTGTCTCAATCAGCTGTGATAGCTGATGGCTACATTTGATCACCAAAATTTTAGTCCCTTCAGGAACAGCCAGAGCCAACTTAGCATCTTTGCATAGCAATCCCGTGGATGGCACATTTAAAGCTATTATTGTAAATCTATCACCTTAATAGTCAGTATGTTGCTATGTTAGGAGAATGTACTTAAAAGCAACTGCCGGTTCCTTTCTTTGTCTCATTAAAAGTCCCCTCGGTAACTTACATTACTGCATATGAGACTTCCCAGCTTGTAATGCTTTGATTCATAATTTTTTATGCATTATGCCTATATATTTTTAAAAACATTTAGCTCATCATGATTATTTGTTTCGAAACAATCTACGAATCTATGGCAAATTATAAACTGATAATGATTCTGCATCTCTAGACCCAGGATTCACTCATTTGCCCATAAAACTAATCAAACCTCAAAGTCACTGTTCTTTCACGAACAGTCTATAGATACGAAAAGTAGCTAATGAATACTAAACAAATGTCATTGCTCACATCCGTCACTGTTAGCATTACCATGCTATTGGTATTGAACATATCTTCCTTGCTGTTGACCTTTTGCTTGACATTCTCCAAACATTAAGTGCTCAGCCTCTGTAATGTGCAAAAATTCTATACACGGAATCAATATTTTGTATTAATGTATTGAAAAGAGACCCTCAACTAGAAACAATGAGGGACTTTGAAAGAACTTTTGAGCATCAAACATGTACCTTGCAAAGAGAGAACCATCTCGAATCTGACATACCAAACTACACTTCAGTCATTTTAACTCTTGCAGTTGCTTTTAGAAGCACATGAATAGTGCTACAAACCAATTGCTTGTCCTTCATACCCAATGATAATATATGACACCTCAAGCCATTTTTATAGGCTGATTCATCTGCCCAAACACCATCTTCTATATCAATTATTCCTCATTCCTCAAACCCATCTGTTGCTTAACCCCATGGATATGAACTCTGGGAACCCTGTTAAGGCTGTAATCCAATCTCAAACACCATCTCCGTGATCAATCCTCCCATTTAAAATTCTCTCATCACAATCTATGACCACCATTTCATACAATCGACAATCCAGAAATCGTTATCTATAGACCCATCCATTTGTCTTTGATAGTTATGAAAAACAGCATAAATGTACTTGGGAATCAGACTGTTCCTTAAAAAAACACCTGACTCTTATTTTGCGAAATTTTTTATACATGTCCCAGGTTGCAAGATATGAGAAGATTGGGTATTTCCTCTCCTCCAAACTTGCACATGTTTTCCCCCATGAGAATTCCATGCTATAAAAAGGCCAAATATTCAACATAACGAGATACTACCATACTTAGTCCACTTCTTCCTCATGTTTCTCCAGAGAACTCTCAACATCTTCAAGATTAGAAGTCAAGAAGTTAAGGCAAGAAAACAAGATTTTAAATACCAACCAATACTGGTATCTCACAAATATCATATTGAATTTTGACACACCTGATTCACAATAGACCACATAATATCGCTATGATATTTTCAATCTGATGCGCCATTGCCATTTATAATATCATAAATCATTTAATAATTAAACCTTGCTACAAATGGACCCATTAAATTTCCATATTTGAGGTTGAAGAATAAAATTGTGTGCATGTACAATGGGATCACACGTATCAATAGGGGTACACATTTCTAAATATCTTAATACAACACCTAATACCTACTAATACAAAGGTGCAACAATGAACTATACTCGAAAGATTTTGCACTACATTTTGCACTATAAACTTGGGATGAACATTCGATTAGAGTTGTTAGATTTCGGAGAAATACAACCAACTCCGATTAAACGGAAGAGGCATATCTCCTACAGCCCAACCCGGCCAAAATATGACCGAACTCCGACTATTGCAGAATCAGTTGGGTGCGGTCAGACTTCGATAGAATCAGTCGGAGACTCTCTCACACCTGATAAAGAGAGATTGACCTAGCATCTAACGAAGAAATATTAGCCTAGCAGCATAGCATTTAAGGAAGGCGAGTGAAAGAGCAAAGTTGGAGATTGTGGTAGTTTGGCTTCCCTTCCATTATGCAAGATGCACAGGTGTTGGGAGGAAAGAGCATGGGGAGAGGCAAAGATAGTAGAGGAGAGAAGAAGGAAGTTTTACCAGTAAGAAAATAAATTTAAATGGTAAAACACATCTCTAGATATAAATTAATTGTTGATTTAAAGGCTGCTCCCCTTGGTTGTAAATCTTTTTTAAAGAAATTAAATGCTTCTCAGTAAAATCCCAATCAAATGCATGAAGACAGAGAAAGGGTAATTATTACAAATAATAAATGTTTTATGCACAGAAAAATAGAAAACAAGTTAGTAAAGAGACGTCCCATTTCCAACAAAATGCATGTCGGCGTAATTATTATAATAAAAAACGAGATTCATGCACGGAAAAATAGAAAATAAATTACCAAAAGAGACCTTCTATTTCCAACAACATAGATAAATGAGTAATTATTGGGAAAGCAGTCGGTCGGACTTGATATCCGACCAGCTTCAAATGCACTCCGACCGACTTCAGCCAATTATACTTCCAACTACAATATTCCGACTGTGTTCTCTCTCTCTCTTTCTACTGTGATCGAGCTCCGACTGATACAGGTCGGAATCGGTAAAATGGATCAGAATCGGTATGCCTGTTCATCCCTATTATAAACATCAAATTATTTCACAACCACACTTCAATATTATCATAATGATAGTGCAATTATATTATTTCAATTTCTACAAGGCGTAGCCATTTTCAGCCCTATTTCTATAAATTATAATCAATTGAAACAAAAATAAATCATATTGGTGGCGAGTAATGGGGTGTCAGGTAAGGAGAATAAATATAGAAGAGGACTGAGGCAAGAAGACCCACTATCCCCACTAGTGTTCACATTGGTGGCGGACGGTCTAGACAAAATTATCAAGAAGAATGGCGAATTGGGTCTTTATAAAGGTCTATATGCATAAAAGAGATATCAAGTAACGAATCTCCAATATGCAGATGACACATTACTGTTCGGACAGACTTTATAGAACAAGCGGTTACTACCAAATGAATACTAGCCACTTTTGAAATTTGGTCAAGCCTAAGGGTGAATTTCGACAAAAGCCAGATAATTTTTCTGGGACAACCAACAATAGTGAATAATATAATAGGGGAAATAATCAGGAATAAAATTGGAGACTTCCTAATTCATTATTTGGGAGTACCTATCAGACCTGAAAAACTAAAACAGGCATATTAAAATTCTTTAATCAAGAAGTTCAACAAAAGATTGAAAGGGTGGCAGTGGAGGCTACTTTCCCTAGGAGGAAGAATAACTCTCCTGAATGCAGTTCTATCCGCAACATCTATATACATAATGTCAGTATTCTAATTGCCGGTTTGGGTTAGATATAAAATTGATAAAATTCAGAAGAAGTTTCTATGGTCTAGACGCGAGGAGAATAGAAAAGCTTACAACCAAGTAGAATGGGAACATGCTTGCATGAACAAAAAAAGGAAGGTCTGGAGATTTCTAATCTAGATCCCATGCCTACATGAACAAACAAAGGGAGGTCTGGAGATTTCTAATCTAGATCACACGAATAAAGCTCTATTAGCGAAATGATGGTGGCAGCTAGTGGTAAATCCAGGAAAGTCGATTAACAAGATCCTTAGGGACAAATACAGTCCGGTTACAGGATCATGGACAGGCAAGCACAAAAATTCTACTAACCTATCGGGGTTTTGGAAAGGGGTTATACCAGTAAAGGAGATTTTTGCACTCGACAATGACCTATACGGTTGGGAGTGGCTACAAAATCAGCTTAAGGAGAGATAGATGGGGGAGGGGGAATTCACGTATCATGCACTACCATCCGAAAGTGTATAATTTGGCAAGGAATAAGGAGGCCACAGTTGAAGGATATTACAGAAGAAACAGATTTAGTATGCAACTAGTACACACTAAAAACATCAAGATCAATGGCATAATAGAAACTATCAGGAAAGCTATCCTCCCATATTGACCTACCCAAGGGCAGAGGGACATATTGGAATGGAGCTGGTCTGGGTCAAAAAAATTTCACGGTGTCCACGTGTTACAAAATACTGAATTTGAGATTGCTAGTGAATCCGTTAATATAAAAGCACCACAAAATATACAAGCTTATCTCTGACTAGTAGCAAGAAAAGCCATTTTGACATGGGACAGGTTACAGAAAAGAGGATGGCAAGGGCCAGGTTTTTGTTGTCTATGTTCTAAAGACATAGAAATGCTGGAACACATTTTTTTTCCAATGTTCCTTTGTAAAGGAGATTTGACATAAAGTCTTTACAGGAGAACTAAATGGCATTAGTATTCTGAATAGCTTAGAAACACTCTGAAGAAAACTTAACACCGTACAAGGGAGGGGAGGGGAGGGGGAATGAATAAAACTAAAGAAAAACTAAAAATAGGAGCGGTTTTGTGAAATGTGTGGCTTTAAAGAAATAACAGATTATTTAGAAGTTGTGCTTCTAATATTCTAATTTGTTTATATAGTATTAAGGATGATTGCATTTCGTGGACATGTATGATGGAGGGGATGGACAAGGGACAAAATATACGCACATCCACAGGAGATCCGTGCATAAGGCTGGAATTGAGGGCTACTGCGATCCTGAGGCCTCCACTGCAGAGGAGCTGCCGTCATTAGTTTCAGAAACTATGGAGGAGTGACACGAGGACCTATCACAGGGATATGCAACTATACATAACCATTATGGCAACTATACATAACCATTATGGCGGTGTTGTATTGAGAATTTCAGTTTATTTCGCTTTCTTTCTTTTGACTATGTTAATGTCTTCTCACAGTGGGAGACAATATATGTACTAACTAAACTATTAAGTTTCATTAAGAGAATTTAACGGACTGCAGGGGAGTATCTGCCCACCGTTTTATCAAAAAAAAAAAAAAAAAAGAATAAATCATATTTAAAAAATAAAAAAGTCTTACCTCAACAAGCGCCGCTTCTTTGCGGGGAAATGATCCGACGATGGCAGGGGAAACGCCGACGTCCCTCGCTCCAGAGATCATCCCCCCCTCGCTCCATCCCAATTTCACCTGCCATCATCGTCAGCACGAATCAAAGCGCATTCATACAAAAAAAGAAACCAAATTAAAACAAACATTAATAAAAAGAGCACAATTTCCTCGATCAGATAGGAGAGCTTACGACGTGGGAGAGGGCGGCGCGGAGGACGCGAGCCTGCTCCTCCTCGTAGTTCGGCCCCTTCATCTCCCTCCTCTGCGGTCCGGTGCTCCGCCGGCGCGCGCTGGGATCTTCCTCCGGAATCGTTTTGGTGATCCGTGGGTGAGCGACGGGATCGTGCGCGCTGGGATCTTTCTCCGGTAGCGGCGGCGGCGGAGGCCGGAGAGTGGGAGGGGAGGGATCGTACGGCGGAGGGGAGGACTGGGGAGGGGCGGTGACGGAGGAGAGGAGGCGGTGACGGGAAGCGAGGGCGGTGAGGATACGGCGAGTTGGGGCCGATCGCAACATTTTGGATTCGGTTTGGTCAGTGGCACGAGAGAGGAAGCAGACTGGATGTTTGAAGAAATGGCTCAGTGAGAGAGAGAGAGAGTAAGGGGCAGAAACGTCAAACGTGGAGCGTCGATGACTTGACGCGTGTGACTGCGGTCTTGTGGGGGAGATTCTAAATGTGCACCGCATTTAACTCTGTGAGCACCATTTTCCCCTATATTGTAAATCACTTTACGATAGGTATGGTGCTCACTAAGCTATATGTCGTGCGCATTTAGAATTTCCCTTCTTGTGGTCGGTTTGGGCGATTCGGGAATGGGGTTTGGGCCGCAGAATGGGCTTTGACGGCCACCGTTATAGTAGGCCCCACAAATGCAACTTTATTTTTAAGATTAATTGCAGTTAGACCTCCTGTATGTAGTATTGGAGGCGTGTAATTTAACATCTCTGAAGTTTGAAACTCTAAAAAAAAAACTCTGAACTTAGTTATTTCACTCTCTTTTTTTACTAAAGTGCACTTTTGTCCCTCAAATTCCTATTCTATTCTCGTCCATCTTTTTAACCAGCACACTCTCTCTTTCTATCTTTTCTCTCTCTCTATCCCTCTCTCTCAGTCACTCTCTCTCTCTATCCCTCTCTCTCAGTCAGAGGGAGCATGACTGAGAGAGAGGGATGGAGAGGGAGAGAAAGAGAGAGGAAGTGTGCTGGTTAAAGAGAGGGATGATGGTAGAATAGGAATTTGAGGGACAAGAGTGCACTTTAGTAAAAAAGAGAGTGAAATAACTAAGTTCAAGAGGTTTTTTGAGAGTTTCAAACTTCAGGATGTTAAGTTACACGCCCCCAATACTATGGGGTCTAACTGTAATTAACTCTTATTTTTATCTCTTTTAAGCATAGTGCTGGATAAATTCTAGCAATTCGTTAATTAGATTTTTCAATAAAACAGACTGGAGCAATATATAGTTCATACATATAAATCTCTTACCGTTCTTACTCTCGTGGACAACAGTACAAAATATTACATCAATATGAGATTCATAATCGATAGAAATATATTTAGTGCTCGTGACTATTGATAATCTTAGCAATTTCTATGATAGAGTTAGCGTGAGTCCTCCTACTCGGATCCCTCCCTCATCTGCATCTCCTCTCTCCTGGTCAGCTGTCTCCTCATGGAAGTCGAGGCACCTGTACGGATCCCCGTCGTCTCGAGTTGTACCTTTTTCCAGCCAAGTGTGCCACAAATTATTTGGTTTTTATTTGGATATAGTATAACTTTTGGTTTTGGAGATGCCTATTCAATTAATTACATTATTATAATTGGATGTCTATATACACTAACCCACATATTCCTCCTCTGTTTAAAATACCAATTGTATAGGAGAGAGTCTTTTCATCATCAGAATAAAGATAGACTCAGTGGATAAATTTGTTAATATGGAGGGTTAAGAATTAGATTAGGATAAGAGTATATCTTGATTCTTTATAGAAAGTGCTCTATGTAAGCAGAAGATACCAAGCATTATTCTTAAAGATCAGATAAGATTGCTTATCAAGTTCTTTAAACGGACTTAGTCAGATGATAGGGCCAGGCAGTTATTAAATATATCATAACATGAAGAATAACCAACCCACAAATGACGGAACCGTTCGAAACGTATCTCAACCGTTTATTAAATTAGTGAATGATTAAAATCTTTTCTAAATTAATATACAATAATATTTACTAAAAAAAAAATCTTAACCATTCACCAACTTAATAAACAACTAAAATTGCTTTGGAAGATTATAATGCTCCTAATGATAAATGAGATAAGAATTAGCGAAGTTTATAATAATTCTCATGAACTCATAAAATAATTATAACTGCTCTATAATTATAAACTATTTAACTATTGATATTTAATTGCATGCTTAACATATTCATATAAATATGTTGTTAGCATTTTTACTATTCAATTTCCGGATTGGGAGTGTTATAAGTGATATATTGGTATTAGAGCCAATACCAGTCAGAACTGTGCGGAATTAAGCATCACATAGATTTAAATGCTACACGGAATAAAATAAAATGTCACGTCTATGGTGAGAGCTATCTCTTGATTCTGTGGGACTCAATTCTAGAATCCATAGAGACCGCCTCTAGAATCTCACATCGTCTAGTAAATTACTAGTATTATTGTGTCCATTTGACGAAAATGTAATGTCCCTCATGGAATTTGATATGAGATTTAGTATAGTTTATAATGACTCTTTTGAACTCATAAAGTATCGTAACTAGACTTTCTTAGGGAGGAATACGAATTTAATTATAAACTATTTTAAATATTGGCATCGTACTGAATGCTTAGTTTTTCCTACAAATATGTTATTGTTGTGCTATTTAGATTCTTGATAATGGGAGTTGCAACAGTCCTTGTAATCGTTCGCTTTGAAGAGGAAAATGACCAACAAACAACTTGATGTATATCTAGCTATGCATCGATCCCTTGCGGAGTACTTGTGTTCAAGAGACAATAATCTCCAACATCACTCTACCTAGTGTTGTAGATCGAATCCCCTATCGAGATCGTAGAAATGAAGGAAACAATACAATACAAGAGGAATACAAGAATTAACGTGGTTCGGCAGGAGCAACGAGAGAAATATCCACTATGAGAAAAATAAGTTACAAGAAAAGATCCAAGTATCTCTCTACATGTCGCATTTCTCATAATAACAGAAACATCTCTCTAAGCCAAAAATTGCTCTCCTCTCTCGTATCACATACAAGAGATATATATAGATATATATAGTGTTTCTATCTTAATCCCATTAGAATGTGTTCCAATCCAATTAGAACTCTGGTTTTCTAACTCAAATCCAACTGAGACTGGGACTTCTTATGATTCTTGATCACATCTGGATATTCAACGGATGCGAGACACAAACCCAATACCTAGTTCTCTATTGTGGCATTTTCATCCTTACTGCTAAAATAAATGTAGCAGTGTCTAATCTTACCATCTTGTTCCCGACTATATATTCATTCTCAAATATAGAAGAAATAGATTCCGATAAAATTTCATCTTTTTCCTCTAAAGTTACGATGATGAAAATTGAGCATTATTATTTTATATTCTTATAGTTTATACATGGCTCATCTGCATATCAAAGTCAAAGCAGTGCGAAAGTTAGAAATATTATCAATTTTGACACTCGAGAGTGCTTTCATAGTTTATTTCCCAGAAAAAGAGGAGGATCAGTGTCAAAATGAGGTCCCTATGGAGCAACCCCAGTCCCCACGGAGCATCACTTGAAACTTGTGTACATTGGCTTCCCTGTTGAATATACAACAAGCATAACTTCATTTTTTTGGTCGCAGCTCAAGCGAGTCAATTTCAAACATTTCTTTCAGTTGTTGTATCTTTGTTTACTGAATGCTGCTGAAACTTTAGTTTTTTTTTTTTGTTTGTTTCTTTTTTTTTTCTTTTTCGAAATGACACGCATGCAGTCAATACTGAAATGTTGTTTAATTGGTGAGCAGGAATGAACTTGGGGGAGAGACAAACTCTTACCCGGAAGCAACTTCTTGTTGATAAATATATTATCGTCTCTGTTATCATCATTCATGTTGACCATTAGTAGCATCATTCTGGAATATCCATAGGCAGCGAAATGTCTTATGGCGCATCATTCTGGAATATCCATAGGCAGCGAAATGTCTTATGGCGTTACCAAAGGTAACTGTGGAGAACATTCACGTCCCCAACTCAACTGATATAAGATGTGGCTACGTACATCTACAACATCTACTATTAACGACTCCTTGTATGTCAATGTGATCAAGACTCATGAATACGGGTACTGCCATCCCAACTGTCGAGAATCTATTATTCGCAAGGGTTTGTGGCAAGAAAATCCAGCTCGTTGAAGATGGAAGCTTTCAAAATGTCTCATTGAAACCGTGCCGGTAGAATGAGCTTGTCTTCCAACGCGCATATGCATTGGGATTAATGTATATGAGCCTCCAATTTAGGTAAATTACACAAGTTAGTGACAGAAAGTTAGTAATTTTATTACTTTTTAATCTATTTATAATTATAATATCTATCTCCTCAACTTATTTAAAATCAAATTTTATGAATTTTGAAATTCATTTGTATCTTCTTCAGGTCGAAACAAAATGTTGTATTCACTAAAAACCATTAATTTTGTATCTACTTAATAGGATACCAAATCAAAATTAAAACCAAAGAAATTGAATGTGAGTGAATCCTAAGTGATCGAGATCATAAAAAAAAAAAAAAAAAAAAAGTATTTACAGGTTTGACCCTTAAATCTTTATAGATTATGATTTAGTCCCCCAAATCTTCATATTTAGGATTTAGTCCTCAAATCCTCTAAGTTACTACAATTTAGTCTCTCCGTTAGTTTTTCCATCCAAATAAACGGCATAATTTAATTTTTATTTTTTTAAATAATGAAATGACTTAAATACCCTTATTCCTCTCATATGGACTTTAGAAATCCTAAATTTCACTCCAAAGAACTAATTGACTAGAGAGAGATAAGAATAATTTTTCTTGGTTATATGATAATGAATAGAGAGATAGAAGAGAAGAAGAAGGGGGGAAGCCAATAAAACCAATGAAGAAAAGGAGAAGAGAGGAGGAAGAGAGAAGAAGGAATTAAGGAGGGGTAAAATGGAAAAATCAGATTTAAAAACAAACTGTACTAACGGAAGTTAGGGAGGTGAACTAAACTGTAGTAATTTAGAAAATTTGGAGGACTAAATCCTAAATATGAAGATTTAGGGAACTAAATTATAATTTATAAAACTTTAAGGGACAAATCTATAAATATCCTAACAAAAAATATTAGAGATAGTAAAAATTGACTACAATTTAGTTTAGATAGTTCACAGGAACTGTTAGTTTACCTCTATCTCTTCAGGTGTTGAGATTTAGTGATTTTGTACCCCTTTCATTTTTATTTTTAATTTTTAATCTCTCCCAGAATTGAGCTTATGTGTACATTTTGAATTTTAGTTCATGTTGATAAACTTCCAAAGGTTTGGGTGGAGTGAGAAGAATTGGTCTATAGATAATAGATCTAGACCCGAATAATAAAATGTTCGAAATAATAAAAAATTTGTAGACTTGAGATTGCTTAAAAGTCTTGAGGGAAATTTCATTTTAGATGAACATCTGTCGGTGGGATTTGGTGGTAAATCTTGAGATTTGGAAATTTATTTATATGAATGGTCATAAGATTACATCAATTTTCTTTTCTTAAGGCAAATATCATCGCCTGATTTTGGAGCTAGGGACGCCTATAGAGCAATGTTATAGTTTTTTTTTTTTTGCTAAAGCAGAAAAAATCTCCATAAAATATTAAAGTTTTCTCAAAAACCCTCATAAACTTTTTTATGTTATATAAATTCTTACAGAGTTAAAAAAAAAAAAAAAAAAAAAAAAAAAAAAAAAAAAAAAAAAAAAAAACCCTATATGACATAATAGAAATATTAACTGGTCGATTTAAAAATGCACAAATATCCACTATCCAACAATTTTATATATACATTTTTGAGTAAAATATATTAAATTAGAAAGTCATTATTTAGAAAGATACATTAATTTTTCTGTTAATGTTGTTTTCCATGAAATTTGAAATCACAAAGGATTTATATAACACAAAATAATGTATGGGAGATTCCGGGAAAACTGTGATATTTTATGGGGTTTTTTTATACTTTAGCTGGTTTTTAAATGCTTTATTTGAATGAAATTGTTGTATTTTAATGAAATGGTTATATTGGTGTGGAGTTTCAGTAAATACTAATGTAACGCAAGACTAGTTACGATAATTTCGTAGATTCATGAAAATCATTATAAACTTCTCTAAGTTTTACTCTCTTATCTGATTTGAGATTATTCGAGACAGGAGTTTTACATCAACAAAATAAAATACAAGGATATTCTCCGCATTTTATAGTTTGTTAGACAAAGATCCTATTGACAAATAAACATTGATGGGGTCTTTGGTATAAACTCAAAGAATAATCCCTTTGGATTAGTTTTATTAATTGTACTTTTGCTAACCATCACCTAATAAAAAGCCACATCTATCTAATCCTTGATTCGCCTGCCTTAATTAGGAAGTCTTAAATACTTTCACACTTTTTTTTTTTTTTTTTTTAGGTCAACGCTGACGTGCTATCGTTGACCGGATCCCCCAGGGAATCTCCCATTCTCTCAGGAGATCCTTTGGAATAATCCCTTTCCTTATCTTATTTTTCATTCTGCCCCCTAGTTCTTTCACAAATGTCATCACATGTTAGTTCTTTTTGCATCTTAGACCTCTCTTGAAGTTTAATTTGGATAGATATTTTAGTATGTTTCACACAAGTTCTTTTATATCTTAAACGGTGGGATACATTCCTCGCATTTCATTTTTTAGGAGTTAATAAAACAAGGTCTATTAATAATAATACATAGGTGATAAAATCCTCACTTAAGGAGGATCATATAGTCATAGTAAAAGAAAACGAAAATAATATAACAAAATTCCTCTGAAAGGTTATATACCACACTCTGCATGCATCTCGGGATACTAAACCCTTGCTTCCTCTTCTGTGCTAGCTTCAGGATTAAAGATATGGCTAAAAATCTAATCTCCTACGGGATGACCATTATATGCTAATCTTGTTCATGAGATGTATTTAATTAGCAAACATGCATATACCCATTTATAATTGCAAATGTTGGACTGGATTTAGAAGTATAGCCTATATGAAGTCAGCTATGTAATATCAATGTTAAAGAACTTTAGTGTACTATTATTGTTAAGGCATGGTTCCTGCAATTATTAAAGGGTACATTTGGATGATGAGAGGTCCCAAATTCAAAATTAAACTATATTTTTTATTTTAAAAAGAAAAAAAAATAGTGAAATTTTAATTTGGCTCTTCATCATAAATATCAATCTTCCATAAAAAAAAAACACATAAGATATTTAGTAGTTATCGAGTCAAGATTTTTTTTTTCCCCAAATAAGTAAAGATGAATAACTTGTATGTATCTCCTAAAAATAGGGATGGGAATGGATAGATTCACAGGTTAATTTGTGATAAGCTCTATTTAAAATTATGAATTATAAAATTAAAAATTTTATTTTTGATTTAAAATTTTAAATAGAACGGGTCAAAAATTGACCCATGGGACAAATTTTTCGACTCTAAAACCAGCATAAGGAGGGGTGTATGTGCAAAAGAGAGAACCATAAAATATTGGGAGTTCTAAAGGAGCATACCATTTTTCCTAGTGAACCCACCGGAGAATTTTTTTTTTCATCCAGGTCTTGATTTCGGACTCTTGAAAAGTGGGCTAAATTGGAAAAATGGTGTGCTCCGTTGGAAACTCTCTAAAATATTCTATGAAAAGAGAAAGTCTTGAACTTGGGTGGAATGTAGGTGGAAGAGTATGAGGAAGCCAGCATGTCACAAAAAAGGAATATCCTTGAGAATTCAACTAGCTATAACTTTCACTCACTCTCTCTCTCTCTCTCTCTCTCTCTCTCTCCACGCCAAATACCAGCACAGCATATCCCTTCACGTGTTCCCTCCAAATCTTAATTACCTCAGCCCCCACCGCCCTCTATATTAACTAATCACAAAACAAACAACTACCACAGCTTCCACAAACTTTTTCAAGAGAAACTACGAAGAAGAGAAAAAAAATAAAATAAAAAATCATGAAGTTTGGAAAGAGGCTCAAGAGGCAGATAGAGGAGACTCTCCCTGAATGGAGAGACAAGTTCTTGTCCTACAAGGAGCTCAAGAAGCTGGTCCGGCAGATCTCGGCCGCACCCGCCTCGTTCGAGGCCGAGGCGGAGTTCGTGAGCCTCCTCAACGCCGAGCTCGCCAAGCTCAACAACTTCTTCGAGGAGCAGGAGGAGGTATTTGTCATCAGAATGAAGGTTAGCTACTAATATGAGTTTTTGATCTGATACAATAATTTTTAGTCCACTATATACAAAATTTTAAATTAAATATAAATTTTATTTTAAAATTTAAAATTTTTGAATGAGGAGGACAAAAAAGTACATAAATTTGTTCATTATCATTCATATTTGAGTGTTTTGGAGTGACTGCAGGAGCTGCAGGAGAGGATACGGAGCGTGATTGCAACGTACCGGGCGGCCGAGGAGGCGGAGTATGCGGGGGAGTATGCGGGGGAGATGGCGAGCATAAGGAAGGAGATTGTGGACCTTCATGGAGAGATGGTTTTGCTAGAGAATTATAGTAGTATCAATTATACAGGTATTTATTTAATTTTTTTTCTTCCTCCAATTTATAGATGTCTATAGAATTTATAGATTGGCGATAAATTGTGAAAAGTTTCAAGTTCAAGTTTTGAATTTTATTGTTGACTCATTACCTAACTTAGCTTTTATTTACTTCGGCTTTGGTTAATAGAGTTGAAATTATTTTTTCTTAGGACGTGTTTGGCAACGTGTGAGTAAAAATGTAATCTGTAGGTGGAATTAAAATTTGAAAGGAAAATTTTAAATTTTAGAAAAAATGGATTTCAACTAAATTTGAAAATTCTCTCCATTTTTTATTTCTATTTACAGATTGCATTTTGATTTGCAAGGAAACAAATAGGGCCTTGGTGCATTAGGTAAGTACGAAACAGGACAGCGTCAAACGAGTATATAATTTAAATTTATTATTTATTCATGGTCTGATAGTTACCCAACATAAACTCTTAACTTTTACATATTCAGATTAGAAAGAGATTTAAAAAGATTAAGTATAAATTAGATTTTAAGATTAATGGTGGCGATTAGAAGGTAATAAAAAAGTTTTTGTAGATAGAATAGTACAAGAAGCAGATTAGAGGGAGAATGATTATCCTAATATAATATGCAACAAAATGACTAGCTGCATTAAGAGAGTAGCTAAAAATATATTTGGTGAGTCGAGGGGCGGTGTTTTACCATGTAAGGATACATCATGGTGGAATAAAGAGAAAAAAATGCTATTAAGATTAAGTGGGACCTTTATAGAGATTTGAAGAAAAATAATAATAATGATGAAATAAGTTTTGAGAGGTATAAACTAGCCAGTAAGGAGACTAAGAAAACTGTTCGAAATACAAAAACTAAATTATATAAACAAGTGTACGAGGAGTTGGATAATAAAGAGACAGAAAAAGATATATATATATATATATATATATATATATATATATATATATATATATATATATATATATATATATATATATATATATATAATTGCTCGAATAAGAGAGAGAGTTTAGAGACTTGTATACTGTAAAACGTATTAAAGATGAGGATTAAACGGTTCTAGTTCGAGACGAAAAGATTAAAGAAAAATGGAAAGATTATTTTGATAGATTATATAATGGTAGTTTTACTCAAGATTTGAGAGATCTTACTATTCAATGTGAGAATATGAATCGTAATTTTATACGAAGAATTAAAGAATCTAAAGTAAAAGAGGTTTTGAAGAGGATGAAATCAAGAAAAGTTGTTGGTCCAGATGAGATTTCTATAGAAATATAGAGATACTTAGGAGAGATTGGTGTGAGCTGACTGACAGATCTTTTTAACAAGATTTGGCAAATTAAGAAAATGTCAAATAAATGGAGGAAGAGTACCATAGTATTTCTGTATAAGAATAATGGTGATATTCAGAGTTATTCTAAATATTATGAAATAAAATTCATGTGTCACACTATGAAACTTTGGAAAAGGGTAATTAAACATAGATTGAGGCAAACTGTTAAAATATCGGAGAACCAGTTTGGATTTATGCAGAGACGATCGACGACAAAACATGTTCATTTACTTCGTCAGCTTATAGAGTGATTCCGAGAGAGAAATAAATATTTGCATATGGTATTTATTGATTTAGAGAAAGCCTATGATAAGCTACCATGACAAATACTTTGGTAGACATTGATAAAGAAAAGAGTCTCCATCAAATATATTGACATAATTAAGGATATGTATGATGGAGTAGTGGTCAATGTCAGAAAATGTGGTGGTTTAACAAGTGATTTTTCTATCACAATTGGATTGCATTAAGGATCTAAAACATAGCATATGGAATTTAAATTTAGTAAACGACGGACCGTAAACTATAATGCTATAACACTGGATGGGCAAGAGATTCAAATGAACAGTCAGTTTTGATATTTGAGTTCCATTATTTAGAATGATGGAGTGATCGATAATATTGTTAATCATAAGATACAAGCTGGTTCGCTGAAATGGAGGAGTGCAATGGGAGTTTTATGCGACCGTACCGTTAAGGCTAAAGGAAAATTTTTATAAGACTGCTATTAGGCCAGTTTTGTTATATGCTATAAAGAAACATTATTCACAGAAAATAAGTGTAACAGAGATGTGCATACTCCGCTGGATATGCGGCAACAGTAGAAGTGATAAAATGAGAAATGAAAATATTAGTATTAAGGTATGTATAACTCCCATAAATAAGAAGATGCGAGAAAATCACTTACGATGGTTTGGTCATGTGCAACGTAAGCCAACAAATGCACCAGTTCGACAAGAGAAATTTATCAATGTAGGAAAAGTTAAAAGAACGAAGGAAAGACCGAAGAAAATATGGATAGAAGTGATACGAAAAAATATGGATTCTAGAGGTTTAAATGAGGAGATATTACTTGATAGAAATGAATGGAGAAGGACTATCAAAGTGATCGATCTGGCATGATTCTCTTTTTTTGTTCGTGTAGCCTATCCCAAATACTTGTGATAAAAGGCTTAGTTGTTGTTGTTGTCGTCGTCGTCCATGGTCTGATAGTTGTGCGTCAAAATGGTTGACATGTTGACTCGGATTTTTCTTGTGGAATGCTTGTATCTAGTAATGGAGACTTATGTTGACTCGGATTTGTGTTGTGGAACGCTTGTATCCAGTAAACATATAGTCTAGATACGTTAATAGCTAATAACTTTACAGTTATTACAGTACTTATGATTGAAAGACTATCTGACAATTAGACGACTAATACAGTGGAGTTACGTATCTTAATATCTTTTTGAGTTTTTATTCTTTCTTGTTTTTCTTTTTGGGTATACTAGTAATTGACATGATATAAAATAATATTGATTCATAGAAGTTGGTACACAAATACAATCAAATCTATCATGTGTTTCACATGCTCGAAATTACCCATACATGAAATCTAGACCATAAATAACATATTGAACGAATAAGGAGAAGGTATTTTCCTTCCATGAAAAATTACCCCATTTGTTCTAACCACGAATTTTTTTATCAAATTATCCAATTATTCTGCGCGTCATATTAAATATGTAGTCTTTCCATTTTAAGCCAAATGCTCTACTAATGACATCGTAACTTTCTCTTAATCTTAATGAATTGTTGTTACTATCCAAGATTTTAGGTCGGGGTTGAAAATGACCTAATCAGCATTAGTTTCCAACACCAAAACCTAATCTAGGAGCTCTAAACCAGACCTTCAAAAAAGAAGATAGTTCTGAGTCATATGTGAATGCACGGGTTAATTTATACAAAATTTTGAATTAAAAATGAAAATTTTAATTTTCTAATTCAAAATTTTGTATAAGAAAAACTTAAAAAAATAGGCCTGTGGACGTATTTATTGCCATCACGAGGATGATGGATTTTAAGCATTTGCCCGCAGGCTTGGCCAAGATCTTGAAGAATTATGACAAGCGAAACGGTGGCCTGCTACGGCTGCCATTCATTGCCAAAGTGCTGCGGCAGCCCTTCTTCATGACGGAGATGATATCGGAGCTGGTCAAGGAGTGCGAGAGCACGATGAACGCTGTGTTCCCAGCTGCACCAGAGCTCGCGGACAGAGGAGGCATGCACGCCACTGCTGCAGCAGAGCAGAGCATCTACAGAAGCACGGTGGCAGCCCTGGTGACGATGCAGGAGCTGCGCAAGGGGAGCTCCACCTACAGCCACTTCTCGCTCCCGCCACTGAGCTCACCCGAAGCCGATGTTTTGATGTCCTTGCAGGTTCCATCCCCAATTCCCATCCCCTGATACAGAGAGAATGTCTGGTGACTGTTTTTGTAACTTTTCCTAGCTGAACATGTTTGTTGAAAAGAGGGTACTTGCAATGGATAGAGAGAGTATACATGACAATAACTAGGATTACATGAAGATATATTTGATGCCTATTGTGTTCTACTTCAATTACTGTGTACAAGAAGGAAGTGTTTGATAAGTTCAGAATGTATTTTCTTTAGCTAACAGGGAGAGTTGAGCAAGATCGGCTTAGATTCGCTTGCATGTACTATTTGAGTTGCTCAAGATCCCAACCATTAGCAACTGCTCGTAAGAAACATCGGATCAAATGTATATTTTAGACTGCCAATAGTCTCCAACATGCACCATGTAAACTCCAAAAAAATCCACTGGAGCTATTACAATATTTCAAGATAAATTTAGTAGTATGGTATAAACAATGCATGGTAGTTCATTCATTTTCCTCCAAATTCAACGGAAATATTTGGACAAGAGATGCACAACCGTTCTTGTTACTAAACATGCAAAACACCAGATATCTGACAAGAAAACTTAACACTCGAATGATAAGAAATTGCAATGCTTACAAGATGATTATATGACTTGGTGCTTTCTCCCCCTATGTTAAATAGAACGCCCACTCCCATATAAATGAACAGCAAAGAGCCCAGCCTCTACCACCCCCAGATACTGGTGCACCAGCACGTTTGATGAACACAATAGGCTCGGACCCTATTTATGGACATTGAGAGTCAAAAATGGATCCTAACAACATTTTTCCTTCGACACTACACTGGAAACTTTCAAATGCTAATCCTCGGATAGCTACGAGAGGCTCCCTGCAAGACATAGCTGCGAGAGGCTCCCTGCAAGACAGAAACTGATCAATTCAGGCGATTAGATCAAATGCCTTGAACTAACGTAAAGGCATGGATAAAGAAGAAACGTTACCTGACACACGCTTTTGTGTTTAAGTGGGGTTTTCCACTTTTAAGATGTTGATCTCCGTTGGACCACAAAATCATCGGCTGAGTAATAATCTGATATAAGCCGGTACATGTACGATGGATTATGCCCTCCTCTGAAAAAAGGTAGAAGGCTAGAAGCAAATTAGATAGATAATAAAATCAAACAACATAGATTTTATTTCATTGACGAAAAAAATAAGAGGAAAATTTTGCATTCCATACAAGGGTCAGCCATTTCTATTTATTACCTCGTGTCACTATGTAACAAGATTTTGTGTTGATTAGCCAAAATATGCTGGGTTTCTTCACAAATAAACATAAAACTTTAAGGGTGTAATATAGGACACAATTAAATCATAAGTTCTACTTCGTTGACGAAAAAATAGGAGGAAAATTTTGCATAAATATTCCATCCAGTGGTCAGCCATTTCTATCTATTACCTTGTTGTCTATATTTATTTTCACTATGTAAGAAAATTTTATGTTGATTAGCCATAATATGCTATAGACTTCTTCACAAATAAACATAAAACTTTATGGTTGTAATGCAGGACACTTGATTATTAAGCTCCATTGGACAACCATAATTATCATGAAATATCATGATATTATGAGAGATGTTTAATTCAAAATCAAGAAAAAATTTTGCGAGGCAAAATCTAGATTTATAAAATCAATATCTTAACAAAAGTCATGATATTTGAACTTCTATTACTATTCAAAATTTGAATTCCACAATTTTGATATCATATATTAACCAATAAGATCTTTTTTTGTTCTTTCGCGCACCCTTAGTTTTTACCTGCAGGAGCAAACAGACGATTTTGTTTTCTTATTTTTATTCTTTCAGTGATATTTTTGTTCATTTTCGCGTGGGTTTTTGCCGACTGCAAAGAGGCTTTTACCACAGTGCTATAACGGCAATTGCAACAAAGTGAAGGCTGTATTGCAACTTATGACATGTACAAGGATGCATGCAGCTAGCAACACAAAAAAAAACGAATTTCAGGTTTCAAATTCAAAAATCCAGATGAAAAAAATATACAGGTGTTTTCCCATGCAGCTAGCAACACAAAAAAAAACGAATTTCAGGTTTCAAATTCAAAAATCCAGATGAAAAAAATATACAGGTGTTTTCCCTCAACATGTAGATGTGCAACGTTTTTTTTAGATGGGTGGTTGTGTATCTAATATGCACAAAGAATGTGCCTGGGAACAAAATATGTGGAAGCAAGTTGTGTGAGATGGTTCCAACAGGGAAGAATCATGTATTACAACGTGGTCATTCCCTCTTAGCGTCGCACCATGGGGTACAAACAGAATGTCATAGAGCTGAGAGAGAGGTGAATTTGCTTCACATATGTTTGTGCATATAATATTTGCATACTATATGTTCTTGACTAATTATCTTCAATATGCATGACGGGGTAGTTTCATGGTTCTAAGACTTGAGAAAAAAAATATTTTCTCGACATTAACATATTTGGCAATTTTAGAGAGGAACCATTTTTCTAACACTGAAGTCAAGCAAATAAAATAAGAAGAATTCTAGAAATTCATAAGAGAATTACTATAATTTAAAATAAAGAAACTGCAGAAAAAAAATAACATATGCTATACTGTTCATATGCAACAACAACAACAATAACTAAGCCTTTTAGCCCAAGTATTTGGGATATGCTATACTGTTCATATGCAGAATTAGAGAAATCATAAGAAAGAGAACTTACGTGTCAGTAATGAAAAGGCTGACGAGCATTGGTGGTACATAATCAAATGCTGGATTGACAACATGAAGAAGAGGAGAGCCACCTATACTACCAAAATCCATACAATCTGAGAACTCCCCAAAATCCAACAACTCGGATGGTGATTTCAGATCATTCAGCAAAACTTCAGGATTATGTGGATACAAGGGGCATAACTGTCACACGGATGATTTAAAGATAAAGAAAAAGAAAAAAAAAGAGGGTCAAAATACAAAACCTGATCACCAACATATACCATATAGAGAAGAATGGTAAATGATAAGCAATATATATATATATATATATATATATATATATATATATATATATATATATTTGCTGCAAAAGAAAACGATATAAATTCTTCCAGCACTTATGAGAAGGGTAAACTGCGAATAACACCCTTTAAGTACGGCCAATGCTGTGCTCATCACCCCTAAGATATAAAACTAACTACTTCGACCCCTCTGTCAAACCCGATTGCTAATATCGATAAACTCCATTAATGTGAATAGAGTACGTGCCCTCCACTTGTTAGTGGGATAGTAAATTTCATTACCTACTAGTTTCATAATTTTGAGGCTAACAGAGGGATGCAAATAACTAGTTTCATACCTTAGGGGTGATAGCATAAAATAGCCAACTGTAAAGAGTGTTATTCGCAATTTATCCTCATGAGAAATGAGAATGCAGAATGTTAGAATGAAAGTCTTTATCCTCATATAAAGAAAACATAAGCTCAGAGCTTTTGGACATTTTCAACTGGTTACATCTTGTTGGCAGCAGAGATAGAAAGGCATGGATACCTACCCACCATAGACTCCGACTCTCAAGGATCACTTTAACTTTCTACTATAAGATTTGATAAAGAGAGCTACTGGCATTGTTCCTTGTAGAAACTTATGTGATTTTATGAAGAAAATAATAGAGTTTCCTCATTAGTTAGCCAAATAATATACAGATCAGGTAATAGCTCATATCCAGTACTTTGTAAATTAGCTAATTTATATTGTTTTAATTAACGAAATATTAAAAAGCATAGCAGGTTTATGGCAGTTTTGTGAAGGATAATGAAATACATGATTCATTTTGCCATAGCTAGGTAGCATGGATACAGGTGCAACACAATACACCGACACGACAAATTCTGAGAGAATACATGTAAGAGCAATGAGACACAGCAAGATGTGTTGAGCCGAACATGACACAGCTTCACATTATAACTGTGTACTTCCTAGCATCATGATTAAAGATGTATCAGAACAATTAGTTTCAGGGATAAATGAAGCTTAGGTTAAGCAATTACTACAGCTTGCTTTGCTGGGCAAATTGGGGTTATGACCAAGAGAATATCGAGAATGTTAAAGTTACTTATTGCAGAATATTCCCACTTGGGATATTTTAAAATTTTAGTCAAATGAAGATGCCTAGATGGGGCTTTAATTTAATTGATTTTCATACTTTTTCACAAAAATTGTCATTTTCTAGACAAAGTGTCCATATTGTTACTGGTTGGTTCTTCATTTCTAGGCAAGCAGCACCATTACATGTAAAATACAGAATGTGTCTGCTACGAATTGTTGCAATCATGCATCAGGCATCTAAGTCGAGCAAAACACATTATGACAGATTAATAAAAAGAAAATTAAATTACTTTAAAAAGATGATGAAATTAACAGTCTGAATAGATGAAAGAAACATAACCATTCCTGCATTCCACGAAGTGTACTTACAAAGCTCTACCCTGCAAACTTATCCAGTGATCTTGCCACTTTTACATGACAAATGCTAAACCAAAACAAGAAAAAAAAAATAACTTGAATTTCCTACATCAAGTAACTCGAGAGCTTGATAAGTTTGCTATGATGAAGGACATGCAACCAGAAAATGATCAATTCTAACAGATAGATCAGACGCAATTAATAATGCTCAAAAAGAAGTAGATGAATAACAGACCTTGTGACTACCAGCAACCACAACAAAAGGTACAGCATGCCTTTGAGCAGCAAGTGCAACCATATTAATACCAATTGGTGCAATGACTCCACCATTAGCCATGACTGCATGAGCTCCAACTATGACCTAGCAAACAAATTTTGAACGTCAAAAATCAAGAATGATTATAACAACCAGAATTATTTAACTCATTATAACAACCAGAATTATTTAACTCACCATATTCACTCTAGAAATCATTGCAAAAACAGCTGAATCTGGAATAACAGTGGTTTGTAAACCTTTTCCAACCAGCTCTTTTGCAAGAACATGCCCTTGATACCTAGCAACCACAATTGCACGAAAAGGCAAAAATTTATGTGAAGGAAAAAGTAAATACAGGACAAATTTGAGCATATTAAGCAAATACTCAGGCTCTTATCAATTGAAGTGGAAACAATGGCAAACCTGGGGGCACCCTCCGCAACAAATACTCGAAAAGATCTGTTTTTGTCTTTTGCTGCACAGAGGAACTCCTTGACTGTTCTTGATCGGCCAAATGTTAATATCATCTCACTGGAAGAAACAAAATCCTGTAATTATTTTGCATAGACAAGGCACAGGATAAGATATGCGGATATGGAAGGGCAAAACCCAGTGATATCGAAAATAATAATTGTTCTTTACAAATTTTTCATTGAAAATTCAAACTTCATACATGAGTCAATAATTCAATAGTGCAGCCGGTATCCACAGTTACTCATAACGAGATACACACTTCCGACTGTTCAGCAATAAACAAAAGATACTAACTTGACAAGCTATGCCTACATAGAACTCCACATAACAATAACGAACTAAAAATGATTACATACAACTCCCAACGATGAGTACTTTCCCTGACACCTAATTATAGCATTACATTCACTAAACAACTCCCTGATCCAAACTCCAAAATCCAATGAAACTCAAGAATATGACAAAGTAGACCAATGATCTTTATCCAGGTACAGGCTGAAGGTGATATGTGTAATAACCCAGATTTTTATGAATTTAGAATTTAATTTATAAATAATGGTTTGTTATGCAGAATATAATAAATTTTTCATATAAAAGATATGATGGTTTGGATATTATTTGTTGTTTAAGTAATTATTGGAAGTTTGTGTAAGAGAATAAAAATAGGTTTTTATGAAAAAGTAGCATGAGAGAACGGCTTCACGTTGCTGTTCGCAGTCACAATCCACAGGAAAAAACTGATGAAGGGAGAGAGGTAGACAACAAAAGGAAGAATCTTTAGTAGCTAAAGAGAAGAAGAGAAGAAAAGAAAGAACAAGTTTTGGATTCTAAGAAAACAAGAAGAAAATAGATCATGATCCATCATATAAATATTTTTAATGTAACTTTATATTAATTTTGATTGTGACAATGAAAAGATTGAAAGTCGTGCAATTAGAAATGATAGAGGGAGCAATGAGAAATTCATATGTAGATTTATGTCAATATTTCATTAGGAATTTTTAAGAATATCTGAGAAAATTACTTGATGTATTGCTCTAAGCATTTCAAATCGAATGTAAGCAGTTTGCTAGTTCCGAAATGTATCAATTATTTTGGTTAGAGTGATTTTAGATTTCACTCTTTAAGTAATTAAGAGTTATACTCATCAGTAGTTTATCTAAGAGTTATTTTTGTCTGTAACTTACAATTAATATGAAATTTTATCATTTCCGTTGCGAATAAAAGTTAATTCAATTATAAATTATAACTTGTTATCATTATTATTACTATTTCATGGACACCAAATAATATATATGTCAATAGAAAAATAGAGTTTTATGATACTTCTACACCGTGTATAATTTGCTTGAGAACTATTAATGAAATCGAAATTTATGGATAAAGTATTTGTTGTAAATTATTTATTTGCTATCACTTAGGCTTTCGGACAACTATCATTTGAGATTCTGGCTTTCGAGCAATCATCCTTCGGAATTCTGACCTTACAGCAAATCATCTTTCGAGATTATGGCCTAAGGGCATTTTATCCAGATTCCAACTTTCATGAGATTCATTCTTCGGGATTCTTGCCGATGTGGCATTTCATCCTTTTTTGAATTTAGACCCCTCGGGGATAATTATGTTTGCTGAAATTTATAACTTAATATTCTCATTATTAGCCATGTTGGATTGATTATTTGACAAAAGAAGGGGTTAGTCTGTTAGATATCATATTTTCTATTATTTGAATTTAGAATTTCATTCGTATATTAATTTGTGTATTACCAAATATAGTTTGGCAATTATGATATTTTTTTTTTAATTTATTATATGAATATATGCCTCCATTCATTGAGTTGTGGTAACTAATCATTTTTAAGTTTTACGAGTACTCGTTCCTTAATGCGGAGTTTTAGAGCGATTGACATCATTATTGAAGATTTTCTCTCCTCCATTGTTCGAGGTATTAGAAGAACAACAATTCCTAGTTTTTGAAAATGAGAATAAGTTTGAAGTTATAGTTGAGACTTTGATTTGTTTGGAGAATAAGAAGTATTGGTAGAGATTTTGTTATTGATGTTTTATTCCATGGAGGACCATTTAGTTTTTTTTATTTTTTATTACATGTTAAATCAAAATTATGAACTTACGGTTAATATAAGGTTTAAGATGAGTTTACATCAGTTAATAATTTATGGTTGTGGAAGTTTAATAGGCTGATTATGTTATCGTATTGTAACTTGAGTTGGACTGGGGTCGTTAACAATGTGTATAGGCACATATAACTGCCAGATACATAGCATATATTGATAAAGGAGTCATTAAAAGTGTCCATCATCAGGCTGCCTGACCATTTCTATATACTGCAGCAATGTTAATGCAGTATCTAATTGTGTTCCTCTGAAATCATTCAAGAACCTTGACGTCTTAAAAATAATTGCACAGATTCAGATAAATACTTTATAAATAGTTCACAACTTTTGACTTCTTGAACCTATATTCTACTTCAAGCATCAGATTTGAAAGTTGCATGGCTGGTCCATGACTGGATTCAAAAACTAATTAAATCAATATTTAGGGGCATTTTCATTCTGCTGTCATTTATTTTACGTAGATATGAGAGGTCAAGTGTCCAAATTTCATTGTGTTCACTACTGTAATTAAACTGATATTTAGAGGCACTTTCATTGTGCTATCATTAACTTGTGCACATTGTTTATGACATACAGATCGAGCATTAAAGTCTTAAAAGAGGCATGCAATGCATCAGTTAGTTCGTTTAAGGATGTCGACATCCAAATGTCATTGCATTAACTACAGAAAATTTCCTTAATTATCATGGTGTCCTAGCTAACAAACACCAGCGATAAAACCTTATTTCAACCATAATTTAATTTAGTAACTTACTCTCTCTCATACTAACACATCTAAAGGATGTTCCAAAAAGCTGCCTCATATTAACAAATCTAAAGGAATCATTACAAACAGCTGCTTCATTCAAATGATTGCTCTGCAAAGTGTAAAATATCCTTATTCTACCATATGACCAGTCAATGCTAACCAAAAGACCACAGTGAATGTCAGCTAAGCTGGAGCAAACCAAAAAGGATGTTTGTCAGTTTTGACATGGGTCTCTTCCCACCTCCACCACCACCCTCAAAACATTATAGACTAGCGTCCATATCAAAACATTCAGCATGTTTATGATTCTCACGGAATAAAGACTACTCGGCATAGAAATTCCCAAGTAAAGCTCCTGCAACAGTAGTCATCAAGGTCACCAGGCTGCATATTTGAGTGAAAGAAAATGGCATGATATGGATGGGAGGAAGATTATTTTGCAAAACTGTAGATGCATGAATGTCTTGTTATTACAAACACAAAAGTTGCCCCTTGTATACAACCAATAAGTTTGGGTCTAGGGTCATAAACAAACAACTACTAAGCCTTTTATCCCAATTACTTGGGGTAGGCTATTTTTTATCCCAAGTACTTGGGGTCTAGGGTCATAAGCCTAAAAGGAAAAATGGGATTCTTTTTACAGATTTAGTTTACCATGCCTTGTAACCCTAGCATGTGAAGACCCTGGTCAAGATAGTTTCTACTCTCCTCTCCCTGTTGGATCTCTTTTGGCAATACGCAACTGTTTTCAAAAACTTCCTTTTTTCACCCCATCCTACCATCTAAAAAGAAACAAAGAAAAATCAGTTCTCTCCTCCCATCTGCAAAGAGTTTTGCATTGTTTAAAAAAGTTTGAACTTTGCGCATATATCCTCCGCTAACAATTTAGATTTTTGCAAATTTCGTGATGTTACCACTGCTCGAGTCTCCTCTGCAGTCCTTGAGCAGCTATGTTCATCTTACCATGTATAAGCTATATAATACATCATGGCCTTCATAGCACTCCATTTCTAAAGAGTGGTGTTTGCTTTCACAATTTTAGATAGATGGCTGAGTGTTGATCCTGGGATCCTTTTTGGTGTCTTATCATAAAATTTTTTTCCATGGAAATTCAATTTATAGCAAGAATCTGATGGACTGCTCGGAGTTTTAAATTCAGTCCATGGATGGACCAGTTAGCCTTTAAAGAATCCAACAAAAACCTATATATTCTTATGGGAAGAATCCAACAAAAACCTAAATATTCTTATGGGACAAAACAGCGACAACTATCCATAAAAATCATTTTGAGAACTCCGAACCGTTTCTCTTAAAAAATATATATATTATTTTGTTCCAGTTGAAAGTTGAAACATTAACCGTCTTTCGTAATTGTTTCATCACTCATCCATAACAGATAGACATGCAATTCAGATCACTATGAAATGTACAAGGCCAAAAGATCTAGAGTATCATCCATGGTAGAAACCTGTAGACATGCCTTTTTGACCTCTTCTTGAGCTCCGGCAGTGGAAGCTAGTACTCCAAGGGTGAAAAGGATGCTGTAGTGGATATAGTTGGAAGTGTGATAAAGGCTCACACATCCCAGATTTAGGGCCTGATTTGGTGAATGGTGTCAACAACAAAACACGTGGTGGAGGTCATGGAGGATCATTGTACAGTGAGAGGAAGCAAACTTATCCTTGTCACATTTGGGAAAGTTCATTGTTCTCAATCTACTGTCTATATCGAGTAGAACTATGGTGGGTGAGCCCTTGTTTGCATGAAGTTAAATTTTTGCACATCAATAAGGTAGTTTTTGGCATTTGGCTTTGCACCCAGCTTCCTAGGTCTATGGTAAACTCTTTGCTTATCCATGTCTTCCTTGGTAGGAATTTTGACCAAAATTAGCAGTGTTTTAAGGTCAGAATCGCAGTCACCCATAAAATATCAAACCTTTCATGAACCCTTCAGGCTAGCAATGATCTCCATGTCCAACCCTCGTTTTTGTAAAAAATGGTTAAGATGATGATGACTGTCAGATTTCTTTTCAATAACTATTATAATATGTTTCTTCATAAGGATGCGCATCACAGTATCTTTCGACCATCTCTGCGACTACATGACAAGATCATCAATAGCTGCTAATTAACAATTTTATGGAGCTATCTTCCATCTTATTTGGATTATTGGATCATAGAACAAAGGAAAACCGTCTCATGTCAAGGTTGAGCGCCTGCCCACTATGACCAACAAACATTTGTTTGATTATATCCGAATCAAAGTTTTAAGCATCGGTCGATAAGATTACATATTGCAAATATCATATAGGGTTTTGAAGTAAAAAATACAATAGTTAAATTCGGTACCAATATTATTGGTATTGACGACATTTCTGGATATATATGATGTTGCCAATTTCCTAACACCATAAACTATCAAAGATACGATTCTAACATTCGATAATAGTTGTATTGTTATAATGGTAATAGTAAGTATTTTCTCTACTTATACAACAATCAATAAAAATAGTACAAGACTAAAAACCAAAAATACCAAACAGTGAGCAAGTACATGTAACATTACGTACTGTACTGTGTCATATTTCTAAAGAAAGATAAATGATAATAGTTAGCAGGAGAATATGATTTAATGTGAGGAAGTGGGCGAGTGGTTAAGAAGAGTGAACTATGTTTCTGGATGAGGCACATATTTTTTATGAATATAACAAAAATTAAGAATAAGTTAGAGTCCCAGATCTTTCAAGAATGTTTCCAACAAAATGACGATAAAAAATGTGACTGAGTGCAGGCAAGTAGGTAAAGAGAATGAACCATGAGTGGGTAAACCATAGAGGAAATACTTTTGATGAATATGCTCAACTGCTTGTTCTGAAATTTGTTCATGACAAGTATCAATGTCTTGAATCAGTTCATTGATAGCTTCGATGACATCGTTCTTTAGCTTCTTACTTCTTGAACTCTTGTCAGCAGCTGTAGAAGAAAAGGAGAACAAAACAAGACCGAAAGTCATAAGAATATATTTGTACATTACTGTTCTTTTGTTTTATTGATTTGATTCATCTTATAACTCAGAATCACACATATGCTCCCCATTTGTTGGGTATTAAGTAGCATTGATAAAACATTCAGAACCCATTCTTATACTAAATTTAAAATCTAAATAGCTTTTTAACAGTTAGCCAGAGATTATAGAGATGGATGATCTCAGAAACTCACATTTGCTCTTTCCTTCAGAATCACCCCCCGATGAAGAAGCACGAGGTGCAACAGCAGAGATAGGTATATCTTCAAGTAGGGTTTGAAGAGAAGGTGCCCGAAGGGTGCTTCTAGCAGAAGCAGCAAGTGCTGCTGCTGACAATGGTGGATGATATTCATGTTCAGCCTCATTGTCTTCATCACTGTCTGTAGTTAAGCTGAGTCCTCCAATTGCAGTTGCCGTAGAAGAAAGGTCTTCCTCTCTGATAATGTGCAACACACGCCGCACAATGTTACCGACAGCAAGCTCTGCAATCCCCATTTCATGCAAAAGTTCAAATTTTAGATAAACAAGCTTAACAATAACTTTGTGGTTTTTCCTCTATTTATACATAAAGCAAAGCAAGTTATACCATAAGTACAGATGTCCAACTTCTCTTTGAAATATTTAAGGGCATAAAATACCTGTTTGAAAGTTGGATATTCAAAAACTATAAAGCATGCAAGCTAAGTTACTGCATGGCTTATTCAGTGCCAAATCCATAAATGGGATGCTCATCCTACCAGTAACGTCATCCAATGCCTCCAATGCGGAATAAAGTTGGAAATGCAATGATGGACGAGGTAGTTGAAAAGTTCATATCTTGTAGATGCCACTAGTGTATAGTATATAGTCAGACAGAGTCAAAATTACCAGATAAGTAACCAAGCAATTATTATAGGACATCGATTGAGCATCTCAACAAGGAGATAAAAAGGACTAAAAAATTAGTATTTACGTCATCATTGTATACTTAAAATGAAAAAAAATAATGTTTTCATTCTTAAAAATCCTTCAATTGGATGTAATTCCCAATAGCAGACCATCATCGTCACCTTGTGTCTAGTATAAATTTGGAGGGTTGCTCCCAGTTTTGCACGAGCTTAAACTGCGTGCCACCAATAAGGGAGGTTCTCTAGGATTTATGATATGTCTATTGTTGGTTGCTTGCTTGGCTGAATAACTATCACCAATTAATGGGATTAAGGGTGATGACTAGTAGATATTCTGACTTTGAATATAGTCAAACCTTTCAATATTCCAAGCTTGCAAGCGAAAAAGATACCCACCTCTGTCCCAAAAATGGTATAATGGTGTCCAACAATTGCTCGCTGTAAATAAAAACAACCTAGAAAAGACTAGCAACCAATATCAAACTCAAAGTACCACCTAGCAAAACCGCTCATAAGGATCATTAGTTCCTACGGTCTTGTTAGGATACCGCATTTCTAAAAACTTTGTTTTCACTTTAGTTTTAAATTTAAAGTGCTAGAGCCTATATGCATACAAACTTTAGTTATTGAAATTGTGGACAAATTTAGTGATAGGGAGTTTTCAAAACTATGGTTTTGTAGTCTTTTGAGGTTTCCAGACTATGGTTTCAGAAAGTTTATTTTGGCATCCAAACAAGGTATGGTTTTCACTTGTATGGTTTTGAGCTTCTAACCACATGAATGCATGGTTTAATATGTTGGACCCATATTGCCAAACTATTACTAAAAAGACCAAGTTTCTAGTCAATGTCACTTGGAACATATGGGAAGCGAGGGTGCATAATCTTGTTGCCCCAAAAAAAAAAAAAAAACAAAACAAAACAAAACAAAGGAAGAAGAAGAAGAAGAAGACGAAGAAGAAGCAAGTGCTAGCACAAACGCCTCCATCTGTCTCCACAAGATCATGGGGCTTCTATGTAACTACAATTTTATCACGTGAATCCTCAATACTGCAACTTTTCATAATTTCTCAGCAACTGAATCCTCAATATTGCAACTTTTCACAATTTCTCAGCAACTTGTTCTGTGAGAATGTTACAAATTGTACCGATTCTCAAAAGCTTTCCCATTTCAGATCCTTGCTGCATAGCTTTTACATCATAAACAATTGAATTCTCTTAAATAAAATGTGATCATATTCTCTCCAGAACTAAACAAACCAAATGAAAAATAATAATAAAAATATAAATAATAATAATAATAATAATAATAATAATAATAATAATAATAGTAATAGTAAAACTTACCGACAGGATTAGCGGCAATGAGCTTCTCCCCTATGGCCTTGACGGCATCGATAAGCGCTGCCGCCTGGTTTGTGTACGGCATCCGCTGCTGCGACACCACCGAACGCAGCAGCTCCGCCGTCTGCCTCGCGCTCGCATGTGACCCCCCGATCTTACTGAAAGAACAATATCCACAAAATTCACTAAAATTCATCAAAATTCCACAAAATTTCAAACAATTAACGACAGGTTAGTTACCGCCGCTTGAGCTTGAGGACGAAGTCGTTGACAAGGGCCTGGACGTCGGGCATGGTTTCAGGCGCTGTCTATCGCCGGAGATTGAGTAGGCAGCGAGTAAGACTGAAGGATTGGGGATTGTGTTGTGATCGCGAAAAGATCACGCCTCCGGCTTCGGATGAGAGAAAATTGATGCCCGTTTTCTTCAGATTTAAGTGAGAGAGGAGAGGGATTAGGGTTTTCAGAGCGGGGATTTTGGAGATGAGAGGGATTAGGGTTTTCAGGGCCGGGATTTTGGAAATCGACGGGATCGGGAATGGGATTGGGTTGGGTCGCTGCAAGTGGGTTGGGTCGCGTGTGGGTTTGACCCGGAGCCGGAGCCGGACCCGGAATGAAAAAGAGTTCGGTTCTGCATTAGGTTCGAAGAGCGTTCCCACCACCAAATTAATAGAGACATTTCATTAAAATAACTTTAGAAATATTACAAAATTGCTCTTTGTTATTATAGATAAATTTCTTTTTTTTTTTTGTCAAAAGCACCCAATGAAATGACAGGACACTTGTTTTGCAAGAGAGGTTGGATTTGAAAAGTCGGAGAGAACGGCTCGCGGCAAGGTGGGTGGAGAGTGACGGGGCTTCGTAGTCGGAGGGGCATCAAGGTCGACGAGCGGGGAAAGGAGCGGAAGTAGAAGTGAGGTGGGGGCGGGGCCAGAGTGAGGTTGTGCATGAGGAGGGGCACATTGAGCGGGGGAAAGGGGAGAACAAGGAGTGAGATGGGGACAACGGAAGCAGCGGTGGACACGAGAGACAGAGTTTCAAAGAGGCAAGAGAGGAGAAAGGCGTAAAGAAATAAGCGAATTTCTAGATGCCCCTCATATTTTTCCTAGTGAACCCCAATTTCTTATTGAGCCCTAAGAGAGTTTAAAACATGTCTATTTTTTCTTAGTAAGCCCCATATTTTTTTCTAAATTACCCTTATAACCATAAGTTGCAAATTTAAGTAAAAAAATGAGGCTCACTAAGAAAAAAAATAGGGCTCACCAAGGAAAAAAAAAATGGGTCGCATTTAGAATTTCCTTTCCTTTAACCCTAACTCCCGCTCTAGCTTCTCTTTTCTCTCTCAATCTCCTCCGCCCAGAGCACTCCCTAACGTGTCGCGTCCTCCGCACTCTGCATTGTATTTTCAGCCCGCTTGTGTGCAGCGAAAAGCAGCCCGCAACTTGCAGCAGGTTCCCTTTACAGAGAACATATAGGAACTTATTGGCCGGCCCGACAATACCGACTAGTAAGTGGACTGGATGGGCCTAGCCCCTCAGCTAGATGAGGATTACACTGGGGTTACAGCTTGGCTAGTGTTTTAGGCTATTTGTTCGTCGATAAAAGTAGATTGGAAATTCAATCCCGACCAAATACAACTATGGACTGGGATCTTCGTCCAGGCCGGTTGTTGAATAAGTCGGGGCGTACTCTCTGACCAGTGTTTTCGTTCTGACAGCTGCACAAAATGCGCGACTATTTTTAATATAATTAAAATATCTTAATATCATATCTTAATTCATCGTTCAAATCATACATCATATTGAGTTTATAGTTTAAACACACCTCTAAACAATAAGATTCATCCTTTTTTTGTCAAAATTGAAACCTTATTCTCCAGTTTTTTCAATCTCTCCTCAACTCTCAAACATAGAGATATCCACACCCTATTTGCAAAGAAAATAAAAATAAAATAAAATAAAACTCAAACAAGCCCTAACAATATGATTCAAGTAATGAGAATCAAATTTTGGACAGAGTTTAGAATTTGAAGTATGTTTTTTTTTTTAGACTTTACTCGCATTGATTTTCAGAAGAGAGTTGAAGGATTTGGGGTTCATTAAGAAAAAAAGTTTTATGAAATAGTGGGGAATGGGATTCACTGGGAAAAGGATAAGTGTTATTTGGTTAAAAAAAAAAATTGTCAATAAACCTTTCTTTAGGACTGGGGCTCACTAAAAAAAACGTCAGGCGCATCTAGAAATTCCCAAGAAAGAAAGAAGGTAGACATTCTTATTAATAATCTAGAATTGAGAATAATTTTGAAAGAATAATGGACTCCTTTAAAAATATTTAAAGTTTCTAAAATTAGAGATTTAGTTATTACAATAGCAAATATCAGGGACATCGATAAAAAAACATAATAAGCTTTAATTTACTTTTTATTTAAACCATAATTTTAAAATACAATTCTCTTTGAGATATCTAAATAAGGGAATAGTAGTAAAACTATTATTATAAGATAAAATATCTATCTATCAAAATAAAACATAATATATTACTAGTGAAACCAACTTAAAGAAAGTGCAATGTACTGAGAGGTTCCAGCTCTAAACTTGCGTTACATGTATAACATAAAAATTATTTCAAACAAACCGTGATTTTCTATTTTGTGTTCTCTCCTTCTTTGAAAAAAAAACACACACATATATATAGGAGAAATGAGTTGACAGCTCACGCAAGTTATTTGAATTGCAGCTCATTTCCACTATCTCCAGTAAATTTTTTTTTATTATGATCTCGACCTCCAAGGATTCATTCATATGCAATTTCTTAGATTTTAGTTTTGATTTACTCATCCATCAAATTGACACAAAATTAACGGTTTTCGATTAATATAATATTTTATATCAACTTGATGAAAAAGTAAATGAACTTATGAAATTTGATCTGAAAAAAAACTATGGATGTAGAAATACTAATTATAGAAAAATTTGAAGAAAATCATTTGATCACTATATTTTTATCGTTAGCTCACGTAACTTTTTCTCAGCTGGCGGCTCACCTACAGTAGTCCCATTATATATATATATAAACGAAAAATTCACCCACTGCTTAGGTGACCTAATAAAATTATTACACGAACCCAATTAAGATAAAAAAAAAAATTTCTTAACTGCCATTTGAGTGACGTCACATGTAATAATTTTATTGGGCCACCTAAGCGACAATAAAGAAACTATCTTCACCATCGGTGAATTTTCCGTTTACATATTTAAAACAATCTATCTCATGACTTAAACAATTATTTTTTTTACTTGCTTAACTACAAACAAACATCTCTTGGTGGGGAATTTCCATAGGAGCGCACCTTTTTACCTTTTTTTTTCACGATGAGCACACTTAACTAGTTTGTTACTATTATAAGTTTGTTATTTTTATTTTTGAAAGGAACTGTCTTTTTTTTCAATCTCTCTTCTCCCTCTCAATTTTTTCCTCCATGAAAGTTGTTGGAAAATAAGAAAAGAAGGTGAGCAGAAAGAGATAGGAAAGTGGAGAGGTGAAAGAGAGATATTAGCTCACGTAAGTGGAGCTTGTGGGTGAGAATAGCTAGTGAATGTTTTTTTTTATTAGTTGTGTGCTCTCTTTCAAAAGCATGGTGTGCTCACAGGGAAAAGTGGGCTCGTTGGGAAAAAAATGTGCTCATTTAGGAAACCCCCCAGGCGAGTAAGCTCGTACCTACATGAACGGCCCCGCCCCTTGCTTTCACGTCAAAGCCCGATAATTTTTTTGTTTCCCCACTTCCCAATCTATCCTTCCCCAATCTCGATCTCGAAATCGGTGTGCCACATCAAACCGGCAAGGGTTTCGATTTTTAAAGAAGGCCCAGCTCTTAGATCCACAAGATTTCCAGCCAGAATTAGGGTTTCAATTGGCCCAGTTTCCAATTTTTTTCTCGTTCGCGAAGAAGTGCAGAAAGGCTTGGATTTGGCCGAGAGAGGATCAAACTCAATTGAAATTTGTATCGCCAATTCTCTCAGTGACGACTTTTGAAGTTTTTTTTGGTGATTTTTTCTTTCGAGGCCGGAGGGGTCAGGGCTTCAATGTCGTTGTCGGGGCCTGAGGATGTCTTTCTGTCTACTTCTCTTGCGAGCTACCTTGACAGTAATCTCCCTCACTCACTAGCTCGCTGAATTGCTATATAGTTTTAAGATTTAATAGCTATTTTTTCTTTTTTTGATTTTGTAGTTAGTTTTTGTTTGGTTATGAGAGTAGTTAGGTTATACAAGTGAATTGTTGCAGGTCCATTTTTTATCAATGCAGCATATAATTCGCGTCTTAAGAGTCTGAAACAAGTTCTATATGCCTTCAGTAGTGAAAAGTCGATCTTTTTAATTAGCGCAGCAGGGTTCTTAATGGCTTTACAAGGGAGCTAAAGCTGTAGAACTCTATATCTTTTGGGAATTTTAATTAGGGCAAGGTCTAGTGTTTGCCTTATTTTCCCGTGCATAAGATTCGATTTGGATAGTGAATCAGTCTCTAGGCATCACGTGCAAATCATTTATAATTTCCTTGTGAATCCTTATATTGGATTAGATGGTGTATTGCAAGGAAGTCTACCTCCTGTGATATTTCTTGTCTGAAGGTTTGAACTTTGAATTTGTCATGCACACGCAAACACACATATTTCAATCTCATCATGACATATTGGGATATGATTTAGAATGTCTTATTTGTCAGATGCTATGAAGTATACACTAAAATAGAAGTAATAACCTTTTGGTACTACTCTTTGGTTAAATCTCAAGTTGGCTCCTTACTGGAATTGGTCTCCTTAACAAAATCTGTCTCCTTAGGAAAATTTTTCTCCATTGATAAGATTCTGGTAGAAGGTTAATAGGTACATAAATGAAAGTTGAAAAAATAAATTCATAATATTAGGTCAACAAACACAGTTCTTTGTTGTTATGGCTTTTATGGGGCTCTGTTATAGCTTTAGCACCCTAGTAGCCTAGTAGGGTAGGAGATGTGCAGTTGCATATATTAACACAGTTTAGAACTTCCCACTCATATTTAGGTAGTTATGTATTTTTACTCTATTGTTCTGTTGACTCTTGAGTGAGCATCTTAAAAGCAAATATATCTTACCGTGGACCAGCATCATCTATGGCCATCTGCATAATGGTGAAGAAGCTTTTGTTTGTTTACCCTCTCCCACATGCATTTATCTAAAATGTTGGATGAGAACCATAAAGTTACCATTGCGAGGAGTCACCACTAAAATTTTTTTTGAGGAAGAAGACAACATAGTGTCGTCTTGTATATTTCATATGAACATGAAACAGTACATTTTGGATATATGTGTGTGTGCGCGCGCATCAAAAAGGAGAAAAAGGATACAATGAGGAGGGGCATGGCTAATGTTGAGACCATGCCTCTGCATAGTAGCTAATACAGTGGATGAGAGAGGTAATGTCGCGATAGATGTTTCAGAATATACGGTTGTTGCGCTCGTTCCATGTACACCAAATGATTGCTAAGGTGATGATATTTCATGTTGCAAAAATATTTGATGAGATCTTTCACTGCCGCCATTGATGCCATGATAGAGCCTGTAGGGATGTCGGGAAATGCGGAAGACCATATAGGAAGAGGAAGTGCCGCCAGACGTAGTGTGTGTATTGGCAAGAGAAAAAGAGGTGTTTGGAGGTTTTTAAAGCGGAGTGGCATAAGGGACAGCAGAAAGGGATAGTTATATTGTGTCGGGTAAGAATATCTAAGGTGGGTAATCGGTCGAGGGTAAGCCATGCTGTGAATTTGACCTTGAGAGGAGTTGATGCTAACAATACAACGGATGCTGGTATGTTTCCTGGAGATGATGGATTGATTTGGTGGTAAAGAGATGCTACTGAAAATTGTCCATTATTGATGAGGGCCCATGTGATGTGATCGGGTGAGGATGAGATGGTGAGGGGGAGGGAGGAGTTGTATGAGTGTGGAAAGAGGCTGAAACTGCAGGGGAGAGAGGAGGTGACCGAAAGAAAGGGACCAATTCTTAATTTCGTACGTTCTATCTCATACCAATGGGTTCACAAATACAATGTTTTACTAAAGAGTTGGATCATCATTTCGAAGAAATTATGTAGGGCTACAAGGTATTACCTGCTGAAAATATATTAAAAAAATATAAACATCTATATACTGCAATACAAATATGATTGATTTTGGATATAATTGATTTCAGTAGATAAGTGGTGTTGGTATCTTTAATTAGCTAATAATGCCAATTTTGACTCTGAAATTAAATACAACGAAGCCCTTTAATCCAAGTACATGGGATAGGCTACATCAACCCAAAAAAAAAAAAAAAAAAATTCCGGATCGATATCTATCGGATGATCCTTCTCCATTCATTCCTATTAACCAATAGTTTTTCATTTAGACATTTAGCATCCATATCTGTTCGTATCACCTCTATATATTTGATGCGAATATGACTCTAAAATTAAATATTTTATTTTTTTAAAAATTTATGCGAAGCATTTTTTTCCCTGAAAATAAAATTTCTTATAGGTAACATGATGCATTTATTTGTCTGAACAATGTAACATATAACTGACGTTTGGAATCAATGTCTACCTTAACCCGGGATGTATTTGGTCATAGCTTTTATAATATTATCTGCCTTTCCTTATCTGTGACAGTTAATATATACTTTATTTCACCATTTTAACTTCAACTTTTTGAAACTGACAGAGAAGCTTCTTGTTTTGCTAAGAGATGGCCGGAAACTTTTGGGGATTCTTCGATCTTTTGATCAATTTGGTATACATTAGTGTTTCTTCTTGGTTTTGTTTTATTACTTTTTTGTATTAGCTTTCTAAATGCTAATTTTGTTGTACTTTGTTGCTTTGCACAGCAAATGCTGTTCTTGAAGGTGCATGTGAAAGGGTGATTGTAGGAGATCTATATTGTGATATACCTCTTGGTCTGTATGTTATTCGGGGGGAGAATGTTGTCTTGATTGGAGAACTGGTAATATTTTCTCCTTGTTATAACTGATTAACTCATGGTGGTTAATTGAAAACAACATTTTGCTTTGTCAAAGTGATATTTAATTACCATTTCTGATGGAAATAGGACCTGGAGAAAGAGGAACTTCCTGCACACATGATAAGTGTTTCAGCCGTAGAGATAAGAAAGGTAATTGCAATTTTTTTACCATATTGAATTTGTCGGGTTGAGTGTCTGCATATATTCTTGGATGGTTCATTTGGTGATTTATTCTTTCTCGCTATTGCCTTCTTCATTTTGACCTTACCTCCAGTTTTTCTGAGGTTACTTCAGTTGATTTGTTATGCACTAATATTGTTACCAGATGCAACAGTTGTGCTTCCCACAGACAATTAGGTCCATTACCTTAAGCAATAAAAGCATTTCAATGTTATGTGTATGGCACATGCACATGCCAAGGTTGAGCTGCATACATTGGGCAAAACAATCTCAATTATGTAGCCAGGTGGATTTTATTCGCAATGACAGAATAATTAATAGAATTGAAATTGCAAACTATCCGATGACTCCCGCAGCACCTTCCATGATCAACTGAAGTTTCTGGCCAAGGGCCACTGTAGCAACAGAAGGTGCTGCTCTTAATTGAAATAAAAAACAAAAATCTTAAAGAGCATTGGCAAAATCAGAATAATAAATTAGTCGATTAAGCAGTAGCTATTGGAATGGATCATAAGGTGTTGTACATTCTATGCTGCAAATAGGCAAACTAATGCAAGATTCATTTGCATATGGTTACATGTTATATTTCAGATTTTTCAACTTGTGCAAGTCACATATATTGGAAGTACTCAGGCATTAATTTCAGATAGAGTTTTCTCATTGTTTGGTCCATACAAGCTGTAGATCTGTTTTATTAGATTGAATGGTCTTTTTTACTATATGGGACAGGCCTAAAGCGAAGCAGGATGGAGGCGATTCAGGTTTTTGTTGGTGGGGATATGGGAATTTGGGGAAGAACATTAATAAAGAGTTTCAAAGAAAACACAGAAAAAATTTTGGCCTCACGCATTGGTGACTTACCAACTCTCACATCACATAAGGAATTTTCATTGGAAACATCCATAGTCTTAAATCATTCAATTCAATAAGAGTCTCATGCAATCTTATTTATAAGAGGAACTGTGTGAATGACACGCACAAATAACTAAAAATAAATGAGTGCTAAATAATTAAGGATCCTTATCATAACTTCCAAGTTGAGCCTTATGAAGAGGGATTCATGCATTCCTGTTAATCATCTGGTCCTATCTAGGTTTTTATTGTGCAACATATATGAGACCTTGTTGAAGCAATTACCAACAACCCCTTTCCATGTTTACTATACAAGCCTAGTGTAGCAATAGGGTTGATCAGTCTGACTCTCCTTTGATTTGCTGTTGGATCCTTCTGAGACAGAAGAAATCAGCACTCAAATTTTACGTACTTTCAGATCTCCTCTGTTGATATTTTGGGTTTGTAGAGGAATACTGAGAACAAAATTAGGCTGTAAAGGGTTCTTTGAAGTGGTGGAGGTCATGGCATTGGTTTTGTGGTTGTTTTGTGTGAGAAAACTGCTCAAATAATATCAAAGAGGATTGATTTATGTTAGGCTTAATGTTTGGATCTGGACAGATCAGGATAGCAATGAAAAAAGGGATCAGGGCTCAATTAGGTTCAGCATGGTGTTTTTTGGCAGGGATAGGATTTCCCTGCTAAACAACTGGAAAACAAATAAAGGAAAATAGAAAAACGAGAAGGCTTCTCACCTTAGTCTGCCATCAAACCAAAGTTAGATTTTCCACACAATAACATATTACACGCCACAATAGTGGTGGAAAGTTGCTTGTTCTTGGCAATTTTGCAACTAAGTTTGAAATCTCATTATTATTGGTATCGGTATTGGCTGAAAGATTATTGTATCAATAACATCAATATCAAAAATATCAACCGTTATGTCTGGAAAGTATCTATCTTTGCTTAATTGTTCTTAAAAAATATTACACAGTTGCTTAGTATTGACACATTTTTGTAATAATTGATGAGTTTTGATCACATTCTGATGGAAAATATCATAAAACATAGTTTAATAATTAGATAATGAATCTTATCTCTCATTTATACTTTGGAATTCCCAAATAAACATTAGTAAAATATACATGCATAATTAGTATCCTTATATTGATTATTTTTCCTTGGAAATTTATTTTGAATTAAATATTTTATTTAAACTTAGACATTTACTTTTTTCATGTTGGAGAGTGGCATTCCTTTTTTCCTTTACTTTTTAAAGGTTATTATTTTAGTTTCCAGTTATATCGATCAGTTTCAGCTGGTAACAATTAGTTTCTACTTTGTATTAATCTTTTTTGGCTTGTATCAGTTAGGTTTAGCCTCATATTAGTTTTGTCTTGTATTAGTCAATTATGGCCTCTATTACTCATTTAGCATGGAAAAGTTCAGTATTTTGCTGGCATGATGAAGAGCATTAGTGAGACAAATTACCTCTAGAAAGACTAGGCCTAGCTAGTACTTGACAACCGAGTGCATTTTAGAAGATCAATCAGCATGTAACGAGAGCGAACGATGCAGACAAGAGATAATTTGAAGACAATCCACAAAGTGGTATTGAGGTCACTTTAAGGCACTTTGCGTAGTTGCACTTAGGCATTTGACCAAGGATTCTCACCTAGTTGATTGAGGTGGTTGAAGGCGTCACTCTAACAATGAATAAAATATCAGAAATTTGGTATCTCATCAAGAAAGAACAAAATTCAAAAGATTTCCTCATGAAAAAATACAAAGAGAAAGGAATATATAATAAAAGTTAAGGCATTGTAGAATAATTATCTCTAAAATGAAAAACTTGTGTTTATGAAATAAGCTTTAAATTGTTTTCAAATATCTGAAAATTTACTTTTACTTAAAAGCAAATAAGGAATAGATTTCGAGAAAGAATTTGGACAGAACATGATCCACGATCCCTAAATTGCACAAACTTTTTGAATAGAAAACTGCATAAATTTTAAAGTTGTTTCTAATAAATAATGTTGCTTATCGAGACTTTTTTCCAACTAGCGGTTTTCAGGCAAGATTGACATCCTACTTGTCCAATTGGATCTTGGGTGGTTGCATTTAGGTAGCCGCAACAGGAAAAAGGAAAATGCCAACCACCACCTTTAATGCCATTGTTTCATTATCTGTGAACTCACTGACATTTCCCTATCTCCCTTTGCTAGAGTCGCTGCTGCACTTGCTGCTGCCTCAGCAAGAGACGAAGATGCGAGGAGGGTTAGGGTTAAGGCATGTTTTGTAGTAGTTATATCCCACTTCGAATAAAAGGGTTAGGAATCAAGGATTGTTCCCTCACCCTTTTTGCCTCTTCTTCATCTCTCACGGTGGCAAAATTGAGATTCGAGCAACAACAAACAACTTTGGTGGGCCACCAGAAGGTAGCGACGAACTTAGCAACGAACTAAGGTCTCCCCTGACGATGTTAAGTAGACCCTTATTTTCCCTCATTCTTCTCTACTTTCTCTTCTTATCTCTCTTTTTCTCTTTGGCGAGACGACGCTAGTGGCTAGACAGTGGGTCTGCCATTGAGAGCCACCCATTGCCTTTTAGAACATTTCTAATTACTTAGATCTTACATGTGAGAAATATGCTTAATCTGCAAAATATTTCAAACATGTTAAAGAATGTTAATTTGTAAGATTAGTAGATATTGTTCATACATACTGAAACAGTTAGTGAATCGAAATCGAGCATTTGTTCTTATGCTTTTGCCTAGACTAAAACCATCTAAATCATGCGTAAGTCTACCTTGAAGTTGACCTTTCAATACAGTCTCAACCTCACATGAACTTGAAAGGTCAAAAATCTGGCAGTGGTTTCTATTGAACTGGTTTCTATTGAACTGATTTCATTGAAGGCTGGTTAGATGACATCTTCCATGGACTTTAGATTAGTTGTTGATATCATCAAAGGCATCCTCTTTAATGTCCAAAGATGAGGAACACAATCTAAATTCATGCATATATCTAGCTTGATGATGAGCTTTGAATACAGTGTCAGCCTCAACACAAACTTGAATGGCCAAAAATCTGGCCATGGCTTCTGCTGAACTGATTTGTTGAAGGCTGGGTTAGATGACATTTTAGATTAGCTGTTGGCAGCATCGAACACATCCTCTTTGATGTCCAAAGATGGAGAAACAGTCCCTAATTCCTCTGAATTGAATTGACATCTCTGCCAATCACCTTTCCGATGCCACCATCTCCGAAGTTTATATCGATAAGATCAGAGATTTTTGATGTCTCTCCAGCCTTGTTGACAATGGAACTTACTTTTAAGAGGGGAAGAGTTTATGTGAATGTTCAATGGAGCCGGTTCAACAACATTGATGTTATGACATGATTTTACAACTTACGAGGTCAAGTTTTGTTATTCTAGTTGAGGTTGATGATCCATTGGGGTCCATCTTCTAGTTAAATTTATGTATGAACTCATGGTTTTAGCTCAGGTCAAAGCATGACGAACATGAAATTGCTCATATTCATTGTTTTTCCTGTAAATATGAAAAATATATGCAAATCCCACTGTTTGATTAACTTTTGATTGATTCAACAATTATGAACTGCACACACTTCAGAGTGAGTGCCATGTTCGTGTCGGATATGTATTGGACACTGACACTTGTCTATACATATCGGATACACCAAAATCGTGTCGAATTTAAGAATCCAAAAACTTGCATTTCAGAGTCATGTTCACTTTCAGAAAGTCATACAGATCGCATATTGGGTGTATTCACTTTCAAAAATACAATGATAGTGTGTTGAGCATTATGGAGTCGTACATTGTCTAAAAATATATTTTTATATAAAAAGGATACTAAACTAATAGGCCTCCAAATGCATTGCAAAGATGGGGACTTTAAATATTTTATTTAAAATAATTGTTTATTGGATTAAATTCAGATTCTTTTATTTAATATAATAACTTGATTAGAATATATGTTTTAAAGCATTAACGTTTTTTCTTCTTTTTCAAAGAAAATATGTATTAACGATTGTGAGTTTTGATACACTATATATATATATATATATATATATATATATATATATATATATATATATATATATATATATATATATAACATGATAAGTAAACGCATGTGCATATTTATGTTGTCATATTCTCATATCCTACTTTTTAAGAATTTGTCGTGTTCTTTGTCCATGTTGTGTCTTATTTGTGTCCCTTATCCATGCCCATGCCTTATGGATTCATAGTTTAGTACTCTTACGTAGATTGAGCATATGACATTCAATACCAGAATTGATCAGTTCTAGATTTCTTAAAAAAAGACATAACAAACTACATTTTTGGTCCATAAATTATTTTAAGTTCATTTGGTTTACTAGTTTAAAAGTTCTAGCAACTTGGAGAATATGACAATGTGTTTGGTATAGATTCAAGAGATTAACTTTTCTTTATGGAGTAATGATAATTCTAGAAGTAGTTTTTTTGTTGGCTTAGCTTTTCTAAATTGTTATGATGTAAAAGCGTCTAACTGAAGGTGGATGTCACGTGACGTCCAGCACCATGGGGCGGCCCCCAGGTTGTAAATGCAAAAAACTAAACTAAGCTTAACATTTAGGCCCTATTCAAATTAGATATTTGCATATAAGCTCTTAAAATGCCAAATCAGACTGTATTTTGGCAATTTACACAGTCTTGTCTCAACTGTCACAGACTTTGAAATTTCACCTAGTTTGCCTGTATGACTCTCAATCACCAATGCACAACCGAGTCAGCCTACTTCTTGAAGAAACTAAACTAAGAGATTAGAACTTAATACTTAGAAAACTTAAAGAGGAATCAAAAGAACACAAGAGAGTGAATAGAAAAAGTTTTACTATGAAAGAGAACTTACAACTCTTGGAGAATGCCTTCTCCATAATTTTGACAATCTCCAGATGTGGTATTGACCACCATTGCCGAACCAAGGACTCCATACTAAGAATTACCTTGAAGTCATTGATTGGTGAGACCGTAAAGTAGTGGTGCCCCATCATTAACTTACTTCGAGTTCTACTCCCTTGGCTTTGCCCACTACTAGTCTAACCTTCGAGTTGATGGCCTTCATCTTACTCGAGTCTTTCTCCAACATTAGACCCAAGCGTTGCAAGTCAATCTCCGAGATGAAGTTGTTTCTAGACTGGTGTCGATCATGGCCTATGTAGTCTTTCCATTGATGCGCATATCTACATACATGAGCTCCTCCTCGTGGGGTTTGCCAACCCTCACCTTGACGTCCATCGCATTTAGTAGCTGAAGTGCTCCCATCTTTGGCCCTTCACTGTCCCTTTTTTAGCTTGGACATTATCCAACATTCTCTGTGGTGGGCCGTCATGCCTCCAGTATTTGCTTTCACTGTGGTGGGACTTGTCGATGGTGCAAAGACCATTCTCGTTCTCAATGCGTTGACATCTCCTCCAAAGCATTGCATCGTCTTGAGGCCATGTGCACGGCTATGTGCACCCTGGTCGACTCCTTACAGATAGACTTGTTGGGAGCGGTGGAGAAACAGATTCAAGAGTTTCTCGGTGCGCGTACGACGAGGACATCGATGCAATAGGTGGGAGGAAATGTCACGATCTAGAGTTTTTGAGAATATCCTAGAGCTTTCTGGAGTTGTTTATAAGTCATTAGATCTAATTAGCTCTAAGGAAGACTCGACAAGTTTCTTATATATTTCTAAAATCTATTGAGTGCTTAAAAGTCTCAAGAATTCTAGAGAGCTTGCAAAGGTCTAGAGATTTCTCATGTAAATATCTTGTAAGAAGACTTTGGAAATAGAATGATCCAGATAAAGGGTGGATATCTATAAATAGGGGATGAACCTTACTTGGAAGACGTACGTGGTTATTCTCTTGATTTCACTTTTAATTTTTCTAAATGTGAAATTCTAATCTTTTCACTTGGTTTTTTCAAAGGGTCCACTGACCCATAATTTTTGCTTGCAGGTGATCCTATGTTGCACGCGCAAATTAGGTGAAATTTCTAAGTCCGTGATAATTAAAGTAAATTTGCAAAAGTAAACTTTTGATTTGGGATGTAAACTTTTAGTAAGTGCATAGCACGTTCAAATACCTATTATATTATGCAATGCTTTGCTTTGTCCGTGCAATCTTTATCATGGTGTAATTTATGTAAAAAAATGTCATATATATATATATCATGGTGAAATATATATATATATATATATATATATATATATATATATATGAGAAAAATGGAAATGAGCTGACAGCTCACGCAAGTTACCTGAGCTGCAGTTCATTACCACTATCTCTAATAATCTTTTTTAAAATATTTCTTTTGGATTATGATCTCGACCCCCTAGGGTTCACTCATACCCAATTTTTTGGGTTTTAGTTTTGATTTGGTCCTCCATCAAGTTAACACAAAATTAACGGTTTTTAATGAATAAAACATTTTGTATGCACTTGATGAAAAGGTAAATGAACTCTAAAATTTATGAAATTTAATCTAAAAAAAGTTAAGGAGGTAGAGATAGTAATTGTTAAAAAAGTTGAATAAAAATCATTGGATCATTATAGTTTTAACGCTAACTCACATAACGTTTCCTAAACTGACGGCTCATCTACAGTAATCCCTATATATATATAATTGGTGTAACACCCTTAAAAAACTAGTTGCAACTTCTAAGTCAAATCCCTTGTAGTGTGAACCCACAAACGTTGTGATGGCCTGCGTAACTCTATTGAAGCTTCAGGTTGGAAGATGCATGACTTGTCCTCAAGTTATCTTTTGCTTATGCATCACTCACTCTAGCGACATGTGGAACTCCACTGAAGCTCAAGCACTCTTTTTATACTGTTTCTGCTCCTCTTGCCATGCCCCATAATTCTTGCTATCATCCGTAGTTACGTATGAGTGTTGCACGCCAACAAGGACACAGCTGTGCAAATTCCTGACTTGAGGACATGATTATATACAAACACACACGCACACACACATAATTACACACACATATATATAATTTAAGTATATGTAGGATTGATCCATATAGATAGGATCTGTTGCTATTCTTACATGAAAGAACCTAAACCAGTGAAGTGCTTTGTAAAACAATTAGCATCTTAATAAGGGATGTAACATAATATATCCTGTATATAATTTTAAGGTAACTTGCAGTTTATACATTTCTAAGTTCCCGCATCATGTCTAGTAGCTTCAGATCAATTTTTAGCTGGAGCAAGTATCCTACATATTGTAGAATATTGGCTTCTGATATTATATATTTAGACTTCATTTATTGCGTGGACAAAAAATATAGTACCAAGACTCAACCTGGGATTCACCTAAAGCCAACATTTTGTTTTTTTTTTTTTAATTATTTTTGGTGTCTTTGTTTTTTTTTTTTTTGGGGGGGGGTGGTGGAATGAATTCCTGGAGCGATATTGCAGGATTTGACAGTATTTTGCTGGCATAGACGAAGCTTTCTTTGTTTATTCTAGTTGTGATATTTGAATACCTCAAGAAACTTTGAATTATTCTCCTTTCCTGATTAATGTCTTCAATTCTGAAAAAATTCTTCAGGCACAAAAAGCCGAAAGGGATGCTACAGATCTGAAAGGTTCAATGAGAAAGCGAATGGAGTTCCTTGATTTAGACTAAACTGACAAAGCTTGCCATCCGTCTCACCCTCCAATCTCTTATTCCATTGCGGTGAGTTAATTTATGCCATCTCCTCCGCAAATTTTATCGCGGTTCGTGTTGTGAGGCCTCAGTAGGCCTCCTCTTTCTCACCTGTAGCTTGTAGGTTTTCCGCTTGAATGATCAATACACTTCTAGTTCTTATGTAATCTAAGAGATTAGGGAAGAAACCTGATCTTTATCTATTAATCTGCTTCCTCTATCATATTATGTGGTCTGGAAACAGATATTTCCTTGTGACTGCATTTCAGGCTCTTTTATTCAAGTTGGAACTAAATTGTATTGAATCAAATAGTGCCTCTGTACTATGTTTATCTGTACTAGATTAACAATATTCCTTGCTATGTTTAATAATGATTATATAATCTCTATTCCTATCTTCTAATACAAAATTGGTTAAATCTTGTGAGGTCTTTTAATGTAACTTTTGCATGAATATTTGTTGCAGACTCACGCTTGTTGTTCATGCATACATATATTTTAATATTTGTTCCCATACAGTCATAAAATTTTACCATCAATAATCACAATTTTTTCATAATTTCATTCTTTACTCCCTGAATATAAACATATTGATAAGATTCAGATTCTTTTTTGGCATTCAGTGCTGGAGAAGTGGTTATATAAATGTGCAGACTGAGACTTTCAGTGCCAATATTGGTATTACTGTAATTGTACATTCTTTCCTTTATCCAAATTCCAATTTCTAGGTTCAAAGAACTCTGTTTCAAAATGTTGCATTTGGAATTCGGTATCAAGAGTACTTTTGTCAAGGTAGTCTGATTACTTTCGTAGAACCAAATTGTGGGTTAGGAAGTCAGTTATATTGCTGTGATCTATTTAATAGATTTTTTTCTTTTCCTATAGTAATGATGAAATAAGGAAGTTGCTTTGCTACAGGAAGTGATCAATCTCAAGTCATTGAAAGTGAACATTTCCCTTTCTTTGCAAAAATCTCCAGCAGTAGAGACTAAAATTCTGTATAGGTATTAGCCTCATGCAGATAACAGCCAAAAGCTTGCAACTTACTGGGAAACAGGGGAAATAATTGAAAAATAATAAATTGAAAAAAAAAATAACTTAATTAAAATGAAGAATTGTAGAAATAGAACAATCGAAATAAAAAGATTTATGCTTTCACCACTGTAGTGGTGCTTCAAATGTCTATGCAGTTTGGCAAGGTCTAAAGACTGCAGACAGAACACGGGCAGTGTAATGTCACTACAAGAATTTGTAATTTGGGAAATCTTGTATTTGTTTGAGGGCAGGAAAGATTAATACTGAATTTTTTCAGACTTTCTTGCAAACTCTTATTGCGGTATTTCTTTTGGAGCTCTTTGTTCTCCCTGAAACATAAGGTCATAGAGCAGACTGGTCATAGAGCAGACTCGAAACAGAACCTAATTTTTTTGTCACGGACTCATGAGAAAGTCCTGATGTACATTTGCACTTGCTAAAGCAGCATTTCTTCACTTTTTTCCCAGCACTTACCTATATTTATCACAATCTAGGTTGAACTTCTTAAGACGTTGAGAGATGACAAGGTTTTGCTTCTTCATGGGCATATCAAAGTCCAATGGTGTTATTAAATGCCTGATAAAATTTCGAAAGAACCTGTTGTGCCCACCCCTTTTCCAGTAGGAGGTTGTTTTGTTTTCTAATAAAAACTTGCGGCGGACACTCTGACCCAAGTATGTATGCAGTCGAACTGTTCTATTAGTCATTCTTCCAGTATGTACATAAGTATGTATCCCATCACAGTATCAGTGCATCAAACTTCCAAAGAACTCTAAAACTGTGTATATTGGTGCTTATGAATCCCTTATGACATCAATGGTAAAAACAATGCATTAATAGCTGATTCATGAACATCAAAAGAACCCTCATGGGATCTGCTTTAAATGTAACATCAAAAGAGGCTCTTTATATTTGTTTACAGAATTCTGTAAAGCATAATTGCTTATTTTAGGTGCTAATGAATCCTTTCCAGCATAAACAGCCAAATACTTCATGTATAGTAGATCTAACGCAAACTACAAAAGCCCTGTACAAAAATCTAAGTATCTAATATAAATTCGAAGAATTCTCGATATTCATGAGCATCCTGGAAATTCTGCACTTGATTGAAGCCCCCAAATTCTGGCCTTATTTGGTTACAATTGTCTGTGTGAAGAAAAACTGAAATCCTTAATGCTGCCATATAATCTAGATTGCTTTATTATATAATCTAGATTACTGTATTAAGGGTTTTTCTCAATGCATAGAAATGACTCACCTACAAAAGTTTAGGGGGAAAATGGAATTAAAACTTCAAGGTAATGACAATAATTCAATTTAGCTTAAATAATGGCAATAGTTCAATTCACAGAAAAAAAGTGCATATTTGTAATATACCAATATTGATGTACTCCGATTTGTGCCTAGATCTCTAGAACAATATCTGAAGCAACAAAAATATATAGAATTCAGTTAGCATCTAACTAATTATATATATACTGAACAATCAGCTATTGATCATGGTAGCAGACTTACATTCAGAATCTGTCTTGACCCATTTATTTGATTCCTCGCCTTTCTCCTTCTTCTCTTCTACCTGGAACCTATCCATTGATTTGTTCTCCAAGAGCCTCTTCACTAATGGCTGCCTATCCATGTACTTCTTTGTTGTTGGCTGTGCCGAGCTATGTGGGTATATTTTCTTGTGAAGCATTGCCCTCAAAATCTTTTGACAAAAAAAAAAAAAAATACACAAATTAAATAATTCTGGTTGCTACCTTTTCCTTCTCTCTGAGAGATTGATACTGAATAAGAATCAGAACTATGGGATGTTTGTATACCTTCTCCATTCTAGTTTCTGGAAAAGGATCCCTTAGGCTTGGAGTTGGAACGAAACCACTATGACAAACGAACATTTTCTTGAGTAGAAGCTTAAGTGATGTTTTCCTAATTCCACTTTTCTTATCAGCCAGCAGGTCTGTGGCTTTGGTTAAGATAATTTTGGCATTGGTTGAGATGTCAGCATCATCGGCATTGTCAAAATTATTGCTGTTTTTTGTGCTAGTAGTCCGATCTGCATCTAAGTTTGATGGGCAATTTAAAAATCTGTTCAAAGGAAGGTTAGCTCTTCCTTCTCCTCTCTCTGATTCATCAGCTTTAGTTTCCTGCTTGTGACTCAATAGTTTTATTAGCTCCTTGTGTAGCTTATCAACTTCTTCTGAAATGAAGTCAGGTAGATTCTGTGGTGCTTGTGGGATCTTGGAAGGTTCATTTCTTGATGTATCTTCCTTCATTTTGTTTTCACCGAGTGTCCCTATTGCCAGCAATGTTTGAGGCCAGTCATCAAATTCTTCTTTGCGAGAGTTCGATGTCAGAGTATCTGAGCAAGAAGTTAGGTAAAAGTTACAATACGTCTAAAGAATAAGTAACCCATAAAATTAAATGATTGTTAATCTTCTTCTCTCTTTCTTTTTATTACTTAAAATCATATCCATCATTTTCCACAAGACCAGATATTGTAATTAAATTAATCCTTGGTTGCAGCAAAGCTAAAGATTGAAACCGATAGGATCATTCCTATAGTTAAATTGAGAAATCTGACTATCATCTTTCACATATGTCAGCATCTTTAAAAGAAGTCTTACGAGCAAAAAAATAAAATAAAATAAAAACATGAAGACAATCTTCTAGATTAAACCAATAAAGAGCAAAATAATAGAAAAGATAGAGCCAACCTCTGTTTTAATTTCTCAAATGATTTAGTTGTTCTACCCTTATTTTTGTTGTTTGATAAACTGAACCATCACATTTTATATGATCGAATGTTATGATTTTATGAAAAGAAAAACCGAGAGTTGAACTACAGAATTTATATTAATTCTTCTAATTTCTAACACCTTTTTACATGTGCTTTTGCATATTTTTCTAGTGTATATAAGGCATTCGGAATGCCTCAATACCAAAAAATTAGCACCTCACAATTTTAAAAACACATTCAATAGATAATAGTATCAGATCTTTCAAAGAACTTAACATAAACTCTCTGGTCCAGCATAAAATTGATTTTCTGAGAGAAGTAAAACACACAACTTTAGGGTACATTGAAGTTTTTTCAACTATCGGAGGTTTAAAATTATCAAGACACCATAAAGACACTTCTCAACACTGAAACTATTATCAAGGAACCTGATATCTGTAAATCAATAAACTACTAGCTCTTTGCAACACATGAGAGAGCTCTAGAAGTGCCTATGTATGGAAAACGTTAGCAAATATATTGAGTGGACATGAAATAACTGAAATATACGATATGCATGAGAAAATGGAAGATTACTTACTATGACTGAATGATGATATTTTTTTCTCTTGTTTCCCATAGAGCTTATCTTGCACCCAGTTGAAGATCTGCACCCAAGAACCATAAGCCACTGAATAAACTAGTAGGAGCATGAGATTGAAATAGAAGCGAAGACTACCAATTATCTGCACTCCTTACCCTCATATTTCCAAGCTGTTGCAAGATCTTTCTTGTTTTAAGGAGTGAAAAAGAGGATTAGAAATGGTTATGGGGATCCTTAGCTAACACATAGCTATTAGTTAGGTAGTTAAGTTTCTTAGATGAGAATCCACAAAGTCCTCTTTCTCTGTCTGTGGTCCTGGCTCTTTATAATCGGAAGCCACTTTGAGAGAGTGAGAGACAGAGAGAGAGAGGACCCTCAAATTTCCATGGAAATTTGCTAATATTATAAAGTGGATCCTAGGTTCCAGTTCACACGTGAAGAGTGCTTTATGCTTTTGGTCCCCCCTTCTGGGCTAGTTAACTTATTGAATCAACTAACCTGTAGTGCTTGTTTGGGTTGATATTTACTACCATGAAATTTTAGCATTTGCTTGTAAAACCAAAATTAATACAGAATAAATAATAAACGTGGGCATTATATTTGTATCAAAATTATCTGGCTGTTTGAGTTAATACAGAGAAATTTTAGGATAGTGGCCAAAGGAGTTTTCTAGTTAGAATGATGTTGCAAATTCGCGGTACCTTCAACCTTGTGAGAGGATTTTCTCATCTATATCTTAAAAAAAGACAGCAGTTGTCTTTTTTACTATCCACAAAAGGTTGAATCATAAGTAATCAGATATTATGATGCTATGCTAAACTAATCTGGAAACGCCTAAAATAATCTCCTTTGAACTTTCCACTGTTTGTTTTGCTTGGAAGAGTAAATTGAAAGGGTTGGAAGTGCTTCGGTAAATCCTATGTGATTCCTATGTTGTGCCATACTCCATGGGTAGAACAAGAAATCCATGGAGGAGATGTAAGAGCTGGTGTTTTAGTTGTATGATAATTGTTGGAGAATCTCTTTTGGATGGTTTTTTAGAAGTTTGGAATTTTGGATGCATGGCAATTGACAAATACCATCATCACAGAATGAGAGGTACTTCACCTACCTTGAAGTACTTCAATGTAAATAAAAAACAAGTTTTTTTCGGTGAATACTAAATAAGTTTTGAAGTACTTCAAAATTTTGAATGGTGGTTTGTTGCCGTCTAACCTGACAGTCCTGTCCTTAATGTTTGTGGCTTTTGCATCAGAAGACCTGAATTTGGGATTGAGGATTAGAAAGTAATTTAAAAAAGAAAAAAATGAATTTGAAAATTTTGCAAGTACTGGTTGAACTTATATAGGTGATATTATACTGCAAATGAATTCATTTTGCTATTAGTACTAGGAACAAATGTCGAAACTCTGTGAATCTTATTTAACAAGCTGCAACTGTTGCTATTATACTATTCATGCTCAATTATGTTTACAAACAATACGAACCATGATAACCTTTAATAAATTTCTCTAATATTATTATTGTATTCGAATCTGTTAAAATAGAATCTTGGAGAAGAGCAACAAGAAAAAAAAGAATTAGACAAAACTCTTGTGGTGAGTGCATCATCCTTAATACAATCTACCTGTTCACCGGCTGGTCATCTTGCATCAGCAATGGTGTCCAAGGACCCTTAGAGACCCTAACAGGACCCTATGATCTTACATCACATGGGATGAAAATGTACTGATCTCTTTATTGCAATATCAAAATTTTCAGGGCAGTGTAAGGAATTGAAGAACCATAGCAGCTACAAGTTTTTTTTTTTTCTTTTTCTTTTTTTTTCTGATTATTCTTGTTATTTGAAAATTTAGACTAGGTAAAATATTGATTTCTCCAATGTATGAATTGTATAGGTGATCTAGTGCATCATCAGCCCATATTTATAGTTTTGAGAGAGTAGCATGTGTTCTCTGGAGTTTTTTTAGTATGCCTTGTAACCTAAACATCCTGCACACGATCATGCTTAGATACTTCGGTCGGATTTTGAAAAAGAGAGTTCACTTTGTCCAATCTTTTGGAAGAAATTATTTTTGTTGCTTTCATATCTTACTTCTTTAAAATCTCCTGTCAATATTTGGTTCAGTTCATACTTCGCTGATTATTGGAGCAATGACATTCTTACATTGAGTATCTCGGTTGCATAATATGTGCGGTATTTAAGAATTTCCAGAAGTTGCTATGCACGAACCATATTCATCTTTTATGTTCATCATAGTGAAATTATCTAGTTCTTTATGCTCATCGATGTGCACCATTTGTATTCTCTATTGCAGCAAGAGATGAAAAATACCTGAGACGTGCAAGTCTTCATCCTTCAGAGAGATCGTATCTAGGGCATATATGATACAACTCTGCCAGATTTCTGTTCAAAGTTAAGAACCATTGGCCTTGCTCGCTGTTACGACTTTATCTTTCCTACCCCCTGTCGTTGTCCAGTGTTTCTAACGAACATGACTGAGCAACAATCTAAGAATTGATTGAGTTGCTGGGATGCTGTCACTTGAGGTGTTACTGAATAATTGACATAACTGGCTCTGCAACTGTCTTCTCTGTCTTTCTTGTCTGTTTGAGATTTAGATAACCCAACATATGTGATCTTCTCCTGATTCGTCAATGCGTTGTCATGTTCGATCACATCTCGAGATAATCCCCTTATGCTGATATTGCAGATGTCATTCTAATATGAATGATTAGAAATGCAACAACTGGAAATTGGAGATAATCCCCTTGTGCATTCGTGAGCCTACGCACAAATGGAAAAAGAAAATTTCAAAAACTAATGAGCTTAGGATGTGAGCGTATCAAGTTTAAATATATTTTAAAGAAGCAAAAGTTTCTAATTTTCCACTCAAGACCAGTTGGAAATACTGTTAACTGGTAATGGTAGACAGTATCCCATCCAAAAGTATTCCCTCCGAGTTTGGTTGCACAGAAAGCAACGAGGGATCCAGATCCAACTTTGCTACATAAAGCAGCGAGTGTGTACTTTTATTAATCCTTGATGAGCATTCCATGGTGCACAGGACCCCATACGTCCACGTGGTTGTCATCGGATCCCGGAGACTGTACAAGTGTCGCTTATGGGGCGATCGAGATGACCGGATAATTCCCTGTCGGATTGACGCGTGTTTGGGGTGACTTTGACTTGCTCCTTAATTATGGGAAGGCCGCACTCCAAAGCTTAGATTAGTGAGTTATTAATAGTCGAATCTTTCTCCAATTTCCATCTCCAATGCGATATGATTAGTTTAATTAGGGCATCATTAGAGGAGATCGCAGACTAATTGTGATTGCTCCACATTACTCATTTTTAAACTTTAGTAAGGGAGGGAACATGACATTCTAGCTTAAATGTAAAGCTTTCAATATCTATTACACCATTTATTTTTCAATTGTTAACATCGCTAGCTGTGGCATGACTCTATGTGCTTCTTCTCTTTTACTTCTATTAACACACCAAAAAAAAAATCTCGGTAGCATTGGTAGAATAATTATAGTTCACCAACTGTCATTAGGAAGTTAGTAAATTGGATAAATAAGTTGTACTGAGAGTTTGGTGAACACTATTTATTGCCATAAATCCATGAACCAAACAGTCTTGAATATATGTGGGAAAATAGACAGGATCCTCAACTGTAAAATCTCTCTTAAAAATTCTTTAGGCTTAGCCCACTACATGAGCTGAGCTTTGTTCGGGCCGTTGGGACAATTTTTGCGGTCTCATGGGCCGCTATAAGTGGCCTCAATGCAGGCGCATTTAGTTATAGGGCCAGACCCAATGAACAGCCCCAATAATTTAAAGTTAAGCTGGGTACGCTTGCACAACCGAATGCGCCTCCCCCCGCCCTCGGATACGCCGTTCCGACACGTGTGCTGCTTGCGGGACACGTGCCAGTCAGTTAGCCAGTCCTCCGCTGCTTCTCCTCTGCCCTTCAGTTGGGGGAGTCTCTCTGAACCGCCATTTGATTTGAGCATCTAAGGCTCGGGAGGGAGATGGGCCGAGCGATGGTGACAGGAGCAGCGCTCGCTCTCCATAAATTATATCAAGGTCAATTCCATTTTATATCCCTTTAGTCAAAGATTAGTTATCTCAATTTCTTTTTTTTTTAAAAATAAAAAAGTCAAAATGATTTGTTCGTTTCTTTCAATTTATAGCATGCATTCGCTGATCCTGCTGAACTAACTCGAGGTTAAACTTGTCATTCTCTCACAATCCTAAATTTGCTTGCTTGATTTCAAATAATTGAACTGGCTACATGTTATTTGAATAATCAATTGGAATAAAATTAGTAGTATCATTTTCTCTGAGAAACCCTAGGTCTTTTTGTGTAATTATATGCAAAAGAATCTGTACTTTTTAAGTATCACCCATCGCCCATTAGGGAGTTCTAGGTTCAATTTCCATTGTACTTGAAAAAGATTCAGATAATTAGGGGCGGACCCATGGGCAGCCGCTCTTCCTCAAATTGTTTTTTTATGTCTACAGTTTTTACAAGTATGCCCACCGTTAAATTTCAAGTCTAAACCCCGTTAAGTCCGAAGAATCAAGATTAAGCCTTTCTTTGGCACCTCGGTATTAGATCTTTCCTTCTTCTTCTCTAAAAGTTCTTTCTTCAATTTGCCAGTAGATATCTTTTATCAGCCGGATAGTGGTCAGTTGTTTTCTTTACTTGCATGTACTCTTTTCTCGTTATTTAAAAAAATTAAAAAAATATTAGTCAATATTAAGACTCTGGAACAATTCATCAAATTACATTTAGTCATATCAATACATTGAAAAATTATAATTTTATTGTCGAATTCATATTGCTATAATATAGAACTTTTTTGGATCGGGAGCTCCATCCCTACACCCCCGCGAAGGGGCTTTGCCTCCTGCACCCCACGATAAGCTGTCCGGTTAAGTCTACCTTTGGTTCGGTTGTCTAAGTCTGCCCTAGGTAATTCAATTGTAGGGAGTGCAGCTACACCCATGTAATGTTATCATGCTAACATTATCATCTGAACATAATTAGCACTTAAACTCCTACGGCCATTATGCAAAAAATTTTCCATCAAAGGGTGTTATCACATGAATTTCTTTGACTATTTGGCCCCAATTCCTCCTAAAAGGTTTCTCTCTTCCTTTTGTCTTCATCTCCTTCCTCTACGAATATAACTCTCTTTCAAGTCTCCTTGAAAAGGACTAAGAAAGAAAGGCAATAAAAGATGTATTTCTTATAAACTGTTTTATTTTTTTGAGAATGGCCTGCAGAGTTACATGAGGGCTGCCATAGTGGGGAAAGAAGTTTCCAGATAGGGAGAAATAAACTACTAATCAGCGCTGAATACAAATCCTTAGTTAGGCCTAGCATGCGCAGTAGGCAGTGATCTTGCGTTGTTATTCTATATACCTTGTCAGAAAACCATTTATCAAACACTTGAATGTTATGTATTATTCTAGATAAGGAATACCATGGAAAATTTATATGTCATGCAATATCTTGGCAAAAAAAAAAAAAAAAATTTCTTAAAAAGCTTGTTCTACAGCGTGATCAACAATATTTTGACTATTTAGTTGTAGGGTTGATGTTTAAATTTGGAACTTCCGATTTTTGCTTCCCTTCAAATTGTTTTTTTGGCAGAAGGCAGTTATCACAGGACGGAGGTTAATCGCATATCCAGCTTTCAAGGAGTTTATAATAATTACCATATATTGGCGGTCATTATCGGAGGAGTATTTGTTCTTATTGCTCTGGTCCTTTCTACCATGCTACTCTTGCAGCATCTCAAATCATACAATAATCCTTCTGTAAGTTGTTTGCCCATTGTTTTGTTGCATAACTTTTATGTGTCCAGTTCGTGAAGTCGATTTTGCAAAATTTTGCAATAGAAATGTTGAATACTTGTCTTATAAGCCAATTTTGGAAAAGAATGGGTAATGTTCCACTTCTGCCAATCGTAGATATCAATAAATAATTGGAACTTTGTCAAAGATAAATTTTAGGTAAATATTTGCTGGCCGAATATCTAACTACAGCAAAAGCATTTTTGAGTGGGACAGTGAAACTGAAGGAGAGAGGGAGAGAAGGTGAGAATGATATAGGGAAATCTGGGGAAGAGAATACTGTCGGAGATAATACTTTGACTATTTGAAATTAATCAGTAATAAGCTCTATTTATGGGCAGATGTACATGACTTAACTACAAAATGACAAAGAAGTAGGAACATGTGAAGCTCTCAATCAATTTCTGCATTTATAAATTCATCGAACATCACAACCCATTTAGAGCTGCCGCAAATGCACCACTCTACTGGATTTAGGATTTACAATCTTTAGAAGGAGTCTTACTATGTACCTCCTTTTCGAGTAATAGAAACTTCAAGCAGTGTCATTTCCCATTTAGTTTTTATATTTATTGAGTGAGAATGTTGTTAACTTTTGATATTCTTTTACAGAGAAATGTCAATTTTTTTTCCCACTGTATGGTTTTCATCATATATCTAAGGGATTAAATTTAGGGTGGGCAGCGTTGGTAGATTAAATCTGACAGTGGCATGAACTCGGTGTCCTTTCAGGAGCAAAAATGGATAATTGGTGTCATATTCATGGTTCCTGTGTATGCATGTGAATCTGTGAGTATTGCTCGTTGCTCTCCATACCTTGTTCTAGGCAATTCATTATTTTGTAATATGCGGGGGAGGTGTTTTTAATTTTATCTCTGCATAAACATATACTCGTTTTCTATCCTTGTTCTCATAATTCTTGTGACTAATTGTGCAATATGGCCATTATCTATTATATTCACGAAGTGATTTGCATTCTCTAGTCAAGAGTCTGAAATGAACGAAGAATGTTAACTAAGAATCAGCATTCAGTGTATGTATGAATTGAAAATTATGTACCTCCAGCATCATAAAAATTTATCCGAAATTTGGTAAATGACTTGTACATGGAAAAATAAATGTATTGGACCTGGAAGGAGAAACCTAACTATACTTGCAACTGCAATTGGGTTGAAACTGTGCAATAAGTGACAGAAGCCATGTATGATCATTTTATGGACATCTTATGCTTAAAAGCTTTCTGAGCCTTTCGTATCAATAGCATCTTATTAATAGAATCTCTTGTGCTCTATGTGACCTGCTGGTGTTATTAACTGTAGTACTTTTACTTTTATTATTTATATTTTGATAGTTCAGCCTAGTATCAAATGTCACAAATATTTTGTGATACTCATGTATTTATGTGGCTTTCTCCTTGACAGATAATATCTTTATGGAAACCGAAATTTTCTATCATGTGCGACATCCTGAGGAATTGCTATGAAGCATTTGCCTTGTACTGTTTTGGAAGATATTTGGCTGCATGCCTAGGTAAGCAAAATAATATTGTATTTTATGTCACAGTAAGTTAAAAAGCTTTATTTTAGCATATTAAATATCAGAAAATTGTCCTGTTATAAACTAATAGTCCAACTCTTTATATTAATTCTACTATTAAGGTGCACGTGGGATGCATTTGTGTGGTTCTTTGGCATGACTCTAAATAAGAAGGTAGGTTGAATCATAAATAAGACAAAGAATTGAATATTGCAATTAAAATAATTAAACTTGGAAGTTTGAAATATAATTCATTAACTCAATGAAAAGGGTGGTCAGAATTTGGCCAAAGAAAGAAGGGGCGGGATTCCAAACTTTTGGTTTAAAGAGTACTTGTAGATTTGGTGCACCTTGTAATCTACCAGTGAAGAAATTGAAACAATTTAAGACTTAACAGTAGGACATGTGCCAACTACCCCATTATTGATTCTTCTAGTCTATGTATAGGACTGTACAAGAAAACAACTAGCTTTCAGTGTTGATGACGACTACTATGAATCTTGTTGGACCTCTCAATCTTGATATGTCCGGTTGCTGCCGCTTGAGTTAACAAATGTTATATATACCTATTAATATTGCTTCTAGTGTGCAAGAAAGTCTTTGAACTGGTAAGGTGCCTTTGACAGCTAAGAAGCAGAAATGAATTGTCAGTCATTTGAATCGTAGTTGCCCACATATTATTGAAGAAAATATAGAGCCTATAGAAATTGGTGACTCTACTAAGTTCCCTTTGTAGGTTGAAGCCCTGGTTTCATTAAGATGGAGCAGGATTGCCTATGTTTTCTGCAGAGTTTGTTCTGGGACGAGCACTAGGGTGAAGGTGCAGGCTGAGTAGCTCAAGGATGTGGCTAGGTATATCTGGTGGTTGTGCATGCTTATTGATTGAGAGCTAAGGTGGAGATGGTCTTGTTTTTTTCTTGCATCTGGTTATGTACCCAAGGGTACAGTGTCATTAAGGAGTTGGCAAGTTTAGCCCCCAAGTCAACCTGATGCAAGTATGAGTATTTGTCCTTTCTCGTGACACGTAGACCTGTACACTCCTGATGTTTGCTATAAGCTATAAAAAAGAGGGAAGGGTGCTTGTGACTAAGCCACTAGGGAGACTAAGACTAACCTGAATTCGGGGAATTCTTTGTAGACAACACTGTGGATGGAGTAATGGTAACTTGGATGTTTAATTGGTATGTGGTTAGGATCAAAGACTTATAATATTTTGAACTTTAGCCTGAAATTAGTACTGGCCCATTGGTGCATACTGCATATTTGCTAGATCAACTACTTTAAGTCCGCGAGTTGCCGCAATAGCCTCCTCCATCATCAATTTGTCAAATGCTGATTGTACGCTACACAAGGGTCATTCCTATCCATTTTCCAAGATAATAAATGTAACCTGTATTTTCATGAGAGATAGTGGACATTGTATATATATTAATCTGCAAAAATTCCATGCTTATCGTTTTGGTCTTTAATATGTGACTATACATGAATACCCATGCAAATATACATCCTATTAGATATCGAACATGGCACAGCAAACTTAATTACAAGTTACAATACTCCAAATAACAGAAGTGTGACTAAGCTAGGTGGTGAAGAGAGAGTGGCAGATATTCTTGAAGAAGGATCACAGAAAATGCTTCAAGAGCAATTGCTCGAGGGAGATGAAGAGAAAGGATCATCACATCAAAAAAGCTCTTTTCGCAATTTCTTCTGCGAACCAATTGTGCTTGGAAAAGATTTGTATGTGATAGTAAAATTTGGCCTTGTACAATATGTAAGTCCATACACTAGTTACATTATCTATGCTTTATTCTATTCAGTTCCTAATTTCTTTTTGTTTTGCTTATGCCCGTAGATGATATTGAAGACATTATGTGCCTTCTTGGCATTGTTGCTGGAGATTTTTGGAGTTTATGGAGATGGGGAGTTTAAGTGGTACTATGGGTAGGTTTTTAGTACCATCTGGCTTTTTTTTTTCCTGGCCAAATTTCTTCTGGTGCATGAGCAAACAATTTTCTCAGTTCTCTGATACCAAAAACAACTTTTTACAGGTACCCCTACATTGCAGTCGTTATAAACTTCAGTCAGATGTGGGCTTTGTACTGTCTTGTGCAGTTTTACAATGTTACTCATCATTGGTTGGCGCGGATTAGACCTTTGGCTAAGTTCATCAGCTTCAAAGCTATTGTGTTTGCAACATGGTGGCAAGGTGTGGGCATTGCAATAATATGTTATTTTGGTATCTTACCAAAGGAAGGAAAGATACAGAACGAGATCCAGGATTTTCTTGTCTGCATAGAAGTAAGTCCATTTATGTTTTTTTTCCATTTGCTAGTTAATAAATGTCACAGTTATTAGTTAACCCTTTATTATGGAGGGTTTAGCTCTTCTTAACCCATGTAGATGGGTTATCTTAACCATTTTGTTATTTTTAGTACGAGTTCATTATGCAAGTGTTTGGCAGGTCAATGTAGGGTTGATCTCCTTAACCCCCTCACTTAATCCACTGCCAAATGGTGGAGGTGTAAACGTTCCACTGGAAGCAGGAAACAATCATCTATCCTTTCCAAAAAGTAAAAACAAAACGTAAAAATGAATTTAGAATAATTAGATATGGTCAGTTTGATGGAGGACGCGAATGGCGTCTAATAGAACTGAAAGCGAAGTGTAAGGGGAATATATTGCTTTTTATTTCCCAATGGAAGAGGAAGCTGAGAGCTTCTGCTGATCTGTTCTCTAACATCAATGCAGCCTTTATCCTGAAATGAGTCCTTTCTCTATTTCGCTCGGTTAAGAGCCATTTCCATAGTTAAATTCAATAATCTGTGATCTGAAACTAAAATTTTACAATAATTTATCTGCTTGTAGTGTAGAGTTACAGATAAGTTGGCTGCTGATAAATAATTTTCAAATGAACCTAACTCAACCTGGCTGATTATGTATTATAAGCAAACAAAAAATTATCTGTTCAGTACAGAGAAGTAAGAATAAAGGCAAGGGTGAAGAGCCTGAGGTAGAGGAGCAACTTAGAGAATATGACCAGTTTAGTACACAGAATATCCGTCTCCGAGAGTTATTTAAAATAGTCAAATATAAGCACTCTATTTAAATCTGATCAACCATAAAACAACCAAGCTATTAGAATGAATTGTAATATCTGTCTTCAAGAACTTATTCATATAATTGGTCATGTTCCGGTAATGTTTTGTTTCCCACGTCTACATTTTAACAGAAAAAATTTGCACCCCTTATTACTGTTTGCTTGATATAAATCTAACGGAACCAATTCTAGGGGAGAGAGAGGAAGAATCTGGATCATAGACAACCCTTTCGATCGGACAGTAAGAATATTTCAATTATATACTATCCTTATTGGACCAAATTTTATGACTAATGCATGGTGGACTATGTTGTACATCAAACACTGTTCTGTTTTAAGAGCCCCCACTTGTTCATATGCTGCATCTATCATAGCTTGGTTCTTTTTCAAGTTTATTTATCGTCTTGTTTATCATTGTGGCTACCAAAATAGTTTTGGATCTTTCTTAACAGATGGCTATTGCAGCTCTTGCCCATGTATATTGTTTCCCAGCGGAGCCATACAGGTTCGTGCCTGTATCAGAATACGGGAAAGTCACCTCAGTAGAAGCCAAAACTGAGCTCAAGGCGGATGAGGATGCCGAGGGAAAACCTGCTATTGTTGAACAAACTGAAATGCAGGTTGAAGCTCCGGGAACAAGTATTAGTGAGAGTGTCCAGGATGTTGTACTCGGAGGTGGTGAACATGTGAGCTTCCTCGATTCATCCTTCTTTACTGCTATTGCAACTAGGGACATGAATGGATAGGTCTAAGGGCCAGTTCTTGGCCTGCCTATTAAAAATTATGAATTAAAAAAGGAAAATTTTAATTTTTTAATTGAAGAAATTTGAATAGGGCAGGCCAAGAATTGATTCTTGGACCTGCCCATCTCATCCCTTAATTACAACCCACTGAAGGTACATTTAACCTATTTTTGCATTCCACAGGTGGTCAAGGATGTTGCATTGACGATATCTCAGGCAATAGAGCCAGTCGAGAAGGGTGTAACAAAGATACAAGAGACCTTCCATCTCTCTATGGGATCTGACAAGGAGGATGAGGTTGAGGTCGAAGAGCAAGTCACCGAGAATGTGGAAGAGGGTGAAGTCCAAGTGATCAGATCGGAGAAGGTAATTGCCGAATCAAATGATTGAAGCTGGTAATTCTTTTGTCAGGATGCTTGAAGAAATGGTACAGCAGAAAATATATGTCATGTATTTAGATAGTTTGTGTAGGTTTGTGATTTAGTTGCCACTGTAGGAACCTTATTCTTTAAAAATCTTGATTGTTTTGAATTGGATTGTAATGAGGTTCAAACTGTTTGATTGTTTTTTTTTGGATTTCTTCGATGCAAATTTATAGGCTCTGGTATCGTCGATTAATAGAATGATTCAATATGGTCCAAGAGTCTGAACTGATATCGAAAAGGTGTTGTCTTTAACTCTCAGCAGTTGGTTGGTTGGGGTTATTTGGATGAAGAGGTAATATCTTGATTTTTGTCTTTAACTCTCAGCAGTTGGTTGGTTGGGGTTATTTGGATGAAGAGGTAATATCTTGATTTTTCACCAAAATCATGCCGTAGGAGAATAATAAAATAGTTATAAGCTATGAATGAAACGAGATCTATCCCTTTTTTTTTTTTTTTTCCCCTTAGGCGATAGTCTTGTTAATTGTTCAGAAAAAGTTAAGTCCTTTGAGCGACATATACTGGAGAATCGAACTTGGACCACTCTATTTTAAGAGTAAAAAGTGTTTCCTTTTTCTTCTATTTCTATCTTTTAGAGAGTTGAGAGTGGTTCATTTTTGCTAAAAGCTTATCAACGAAGTACAAATTAAAAAGAGTGGATACAAGTTAAAAAGAGTGGATGGAGGTGATGTGGATTTTAGAGGCTTAAATGAGGAGATATTACTTTAACAAGAATAAATGGAAATGATTATTAATGTAATCGATCCGATGTAATTCTCTTTTGGTGATTTTCTTTTGGTTCATGTAGTATATGCTAAACACTTGGGATAAAAAAGTTTAGTTGTTGTTGTTGCTGCTGTTGTTGTTGTAGGGTGGTGGCTTTTTCTTCTGAAAGTGAAGAGTGTTTTCTTTTTGCTTCTATTGATGGCTTGAGAGCCCAACGATAGAACAACACCAACACCTGTACATGTCTTAATGCAAGAAATATGGAGCAGAATAGTATTGGGTATAACAGTAAGAGGAAATTCTAAATGCACACGACATTTTACTAGTGAGCGGTGCTCATACTATGCAGTAAAGCGATTTACAACGTGCTCACTAGTAAAATATGGTGCGTATTTACAATTTCCCTAAGAAAAGCCTAAAGACAAATAAAGCTGATAGAGATGAGATTAGTTATTTAGTTAGATTTGATTTGATTTGATTAAGAATTTAGTTAGATTTTTTATTTTTAGAGATTTGTTATTATCTTGTTGTTTTAAAATTCTCTATATATATGGTTTGTAAAATCCTAATTTAAAATATAAAGTGAAATATAATTTCTTTTGAGAGCATGTGATTTGCTTTATCAAATCTTTCATCGAGTGATTCGTGAGAGAGTGGGCGTGTGATTCGCCTAGCGTGAGGTCCAAACCTAATTTATTCCCAAAACCCTAAGTTCTTCTCCAATTTCTCTATGACAATCCCTAAATCGCTTCCGTCCGCCATCAAATTGGTATTAGAGCCACATCTTCAGGTATCAGAGTCCAAATCTATCGGATTTTTCTTATCTTTTCATCTTCTTTTCTTTCTTAGATTTGAGAGAAAAAAATCAGAAAAAAAACTGAAAACAAAAATTTGACAGTAGATCAGATCTGAAAAAAAAAGAGCAAAAAAATAAATAAAAAAAAGAGAGAAACAGATAAAAAAAAAAAAGAGAAAAAAATCGAGTGAAAAAAAAGTAAAAAAAAAAAAAAAACCAAATTTCCCTTCTCCTTCCGCTGCAGCAGCAGCGCAGCAACAAGCAACAGCAACAAGCAGCAACAGCAGCGACAAGCAGCAGCAGCGCAGCAACAAGCAACAGCAGCACAATAGCAAGCAGCAACAACAACAACAACAACAACAAATCAACACCTACAGAGCACTTTCACCACTGCAGCGCCCTCCCACCGTCCACAACCCGATTTGCTTCCAATGACACTGGATTGGGTCTAGCAAAACAAATTTGAATTGTTTGCAAGGTGACAGATCCGTTAAGGAGAATCTAGACACGTTAAGAGTTTTTTTAGAGTGATTTTGAAGCCATTTTGAGTTCGATTCGCATCGGATTCGAGATATAATAGACACATTCCAATTCTGGTATTTTCTGAACTTGATTTAAATATGTGATTCATATTTTGTGGAAAATACATCAAATCTGATATCGTTTTCAAGTAAGTGGAGTGTGATATATATGATGTAGTCCCATATTTTCATAGTTATAATGATCCTAATGGTTATGATAATTGGGGGAGCAATTTAAAGCAATTTTTCCATTACTTTCCATTGAACACATTGACTTCAGAGCAGAAATACAATTATGCCAAATTAAAGTTGGTTAGAAAAGTTTCTGATTGGTACCTCAACAATTATAAATCTCGTCCAACTTGGAATCGTTTGCAGTATTTTTTTCGTACACGGTATGCTCCGCATCTTGTCTTTGAACAGTGCTCTAAACGTGAAGGATATGGATATTCGGCTCATTAGTGTCCTTCCATTAAATGTTAGGCATGTGGAGAATTTTGGCATTATGAATATCAGTGCCTTCGAAAAGTACAGATATCGATACATCAGCTTTCGAGAATTTAGGTGATTATGTTATAGTTGAGACCGAAACCATCATAGAGCCCGTCACAGGACCAAAAGTTGTTGATCCGGTTTTTTTTGCCAGAGCCAACTGCAAAAACATTTATTTGCCTTGTTCATGAGGATTGTGTTTTCAGTGACTTTTCAATTCATATTCCAAATTCTTTATTTTCTACAGAAACGATAAATTTTGACTTCTTTTCAAACCTTCTACAATTGTTACTGTCGTCACCATGAAAATGTCAGATAGCATACATTTGGTTTCCAAACTGTTCAATTTTCTTATATTTAGTTCGGTGGAAAGGTTTGCCAGATCTTGAGAAAATTGGCCAATTTCAGTTGACCGTGCTTGACTTTCTTCTCATCGCTATTCACCGGATGGTGAATATTTCCAAGCGTGGGAGAATTGATAGAGATGAGATTAGTTATTTAGTTGGATTTGATTTGACTTAATTAGGAATTTAGTTAAATTTTTGATTTTTAGAGATTTGTTATTATCTTATTGTTTTAGAATTCTCTATATATATGGTTTGTAAAATCCTAATTTAAAGTATAAAGTGAAATATGATTTCTTTTGAGAGTATGTGATTTGCTTTATCAAATCTTTTCTCGAGTAATTCGTGAGAGATTGGGCGTACGATTTGCCTAGGCGTGAGATCTAAACCCGAATTTATTCCCCAAAGTCTAAGTTCTTTCCCAATTTCTCCACCATAATTCCCAATTTCTCCACCATAATCACTAACTCGCTTCCGTCCCCCGTCAAAGACTTTGCAAACCCACGAAGCAGAGGAGATAAGGTTGAAGAGAAACTATCAGAAAAGTAGAAAACAGGGCGGAACAAATCAAAGGAAGAACACAGGCGAGAACCATCTGTGAGAAAACTAATGTCAAAATCATCATACGAAAGAAACATAACCCCAACGTAAGAATCTTCATATAAAAGATGTAAAAATTCCATGAAAGCGAAAAGGCGAGACAAGAAACTGAGCAACTTTTCTCTTATTTATGAAAAGGATTCCTAAAGAAAACAGACTATTACTTTTAATAAACACAGAAAAAGAGAAAGAAAGAAAGGGTTAAAAGGAAGATATCCTACGTAACATAAATTATGTTCACACGCCTTACTGGATGGCAAATTAGTTCCCAAACGTTTTCACACCAAACCATTAGAAAATTAATCCTTGATCTATTTTAACATTATTTAAAAATTAATCTCCAATCAAAAAAAAAAGTCACAAAAAATTTTGACAAATTTGTAAATTTTACACTCCCAAGAGATGGGCTCACAAATACCGATGGTGTGCTCATTTAGAAATTCCCACATATCAGGTGCCAACCGTTGACTGAGGCAAAAAGAAAAGCACTCTTTAGCAATTAAAACACAGGTTGAGCAAGAAAGACTCAAGAAGATTTGCTGGATTCGAGAAATTCAGAGAGCAGAAAGCGAAAATACAAATACATTGGTTCAAAGAAATGAATCCGTATCAGTTATTATTCTTCAAAGTACGCAGCAAAAGCAATATCTCACCAACGAAGAACAGTTGAATTCCGTTCAATATTTTGGCTACATTGCCACATCAGAGTGCAGAATTAGCTCTTTGCAGACGCTAGATCTAGGATAAGAACCAATCATGGTTTTTTAGTTGTACAGCCTAAATATAAAGGGTATAGTTGCAGGAAGAGTTACAATAGGATCTACAGGAAGAGCTCCAATAGATCACATGCACACACTATATACATGGAGAAACAAGGGTCGGAATCTAGAGCTAATCACCACTTCCACCACAGCATAGCGAGCAGCATTCAAGGCAACCGATGCATGCAAAAGCAGTGCCAAGTTGTGTCATCGCAATCACACACTGATCATTCAGTTTAGAGCACATACGGATGAAGCACATACAACAGCAGCAGTCGCACAGTCTGCTGCAGCAGCCCACGGCCTTATTGAGGACATAGAATGTCTCTGGAGGTTTCAGATCTCCGACCCCTGCAGAGAGGTTTTCAGCGGTTGCAGTCACATTACCAAAACCAAGCTTCAGGCCATGCACCAAAATTACTGGTTGGTTTTTGGTCTTGCCCTCTTTATGCTTGTCCTGCTTCTTTGGCTGTGGACACAACTTCACAGAAATCAGCCTTCGATTTTTTTTTTTTTTTATAACAAAATAACTGGTATTTGGCGTGTTGAATAGATGGGCATAAAGAGTAGATGCAAGCAAGGAATTTTCGTTTTAGTATTGTTGGCGTAACCTCTTACTTGCAAATGTATAATTAAAAAACATCGTTAATCTCCCATAGATTAATTCTCTGTTAAAATTATTATGAGTCCGACCATGATTTTTAGAAGATGAATGTTCTGTTGGGATAGAGATACTTACAATATAAGACCAACATTTTCGATTTACAAATAAATATGCAGGACCCATATTTTATGTTCTTCTATTTTTCCACCTGAGCTTAGGGCCATGAGGGCATCCCTTTTGTGATAATGGTAGAAGATTTGAAGCATAAAATATTTTCTTTCACAAGAAGTAAAGATCAGGTAGTTGGAGCCCTCCACGTGTGAGATTTTAAGGCTCAAAGATAGCACTTGGTTTCAGATTCTGGGTTTTACCCTACCTATACAGGATTAGCTGTGTGTGCGTCTCTGTATATGACATAATTTGTACATCTTCTTTCGTGTGTGCATATACACTTATGTACGCGGACCATTCTAACCTTAAGTCTTTCCCCATCAAATTTTGGTTGGTTATGGACAATGGCAGAGCCTCATAAGTGGCTGGTGGAGCCATGGCCATGCGCTAAAGTTGGCAATTGTCTCTGATTCCCTATATACATTTCAGAATTTAATTCAGTTGTTAAGACACTGGCCCACCCATGATTTTTTTTTTTTTTTTTTTTTTTTATGCTAGTTGCATAAAGATAAAGAAAACAAGCAAAAATCAAAAGGGTTTTTCTATCAAGACCATAACCGCCTAGGTTGCAGGCTGAAGCCTCATTTGATTTCCTCATGAGTAATTACAATTTCGAGTAGATCATGGATCGGTAAAAAAAATTTGCAGCTGACATTTTGGAGACAATCCTCATCGGAGGCAAGCACTTCATCATAGAAAATGCATACAGAACCAAACTTAGCGACTTATTCTTTGAAGTTTTTTTACAATTCTTAGGACCTTAGAGAGTCATTGATCGGAGCCTCACAGTTCTCACTAATGGCAGATCGCAATATGTTTTCAAGGATATAAATGTCATGTAAAATTGGAGAAGAAGCAACAACTGCGGTGTTCAAGCGATCTACAATTTGTGGATAGAGGTGTCTCATCTCGTCTGGCTCCCGACCTCTCTCTCTGCTAGATGACTTGGTTTTTTAGTCGTGCCAGTTAGCCTTCGCAAGTTTTGAAGACCGTGCATTGTCAAGAGGCAATTGATCTACTGTGTCGGTATTGGTAACGTGACTTCTTAAAAGGAAACATTAGCATGATCTGACACTCAATGATTGATGTAGTTTTCGACGCGAGCAAAAGAGATGAACATACTCATAATCAAAGCTTCGCCAAAAAAAAAAAAAAAAATTAACACCCTTGATTTCAATAATGATACTAGGCACAAAGAAAACAGAGGTATCAATCTTGACGACTCTCACAACTTTAGTAAGAGCGAGGATTCTATCTTCACGCAACAACTAGCACGACCAACAATCAACTCAAGAGAGGTCTCGATCTAAAGCAAGATGAGTAACCAAATAATGGTGCAAGAAAGAGAGACAAACATGCTTGATATGAAACTAGCGGTCTAAGGCTCGATAGTGAGAATCACCTTCGACAATCTAAGGGTCATTGTGAAGAATGAAATCACAATCCTCTGATAAAGTAAATTGAAACATAAAGATACCATTTTTTTTGTTGGTACACATGATTAGTTAGTATTATATATCCCATATCGCTTATGGATTTATTTTATGGCATTATGAGATTTATATATAGTTCTCTTGAATTATTATTCAATTACGCAATATAATGAGATTTCCATCTCACATATCTCTAATTTTAACATGGTATCGAAGTTTTTAGGGTTCTAGGCCTCATCAATAAAGCCACCAAACTGGAGCTAAGCTGCCTCCATGCATATGCCTAGCACACGCCATCGTTTTGCTTTCATGTGCATTGTAATCTCCTACGCTGATCAATCACTCACAAGTCTTGTAAGCCCCATGTAATATCCCAAATTTCGAGCTATCTCTAATTCTCAATTTTGCTAATTTAATAATATAAAAATTATCCTTCTAATTACTTCAAAATTTTAGTTATTTTATTCCGGACATTGAAACAACAGATAATTTTATAGCGCTCCTCTCATTGAGCACTACACCCTGCATTAAATTGGTAGCATTTGGAGAATGTTATAAGGAACCGAAATTATTAAATTATTAAATAAATAAATATAATAATAAATTAAATCATTTACATGGGAGAGGCGGTGGCTTGATGGAGAGGGCGGTGACCTCTAGAGAGGTCCAATCAGAGAGAAGTTGTGAAGATAAAAACAAAAAAAATAAATATAAGGAGAGAGAGAGGAAATCATTTCACCACCACTCTCACTCTCTTCTCATTCTCTCCCGTGCCGAACCATAGCAACAGAGAGAAAGAAAGGAAGAAAGAAAAATAAAAGAAGGAAAAAAAAAGTGAGAAAAATAAATCGAATCGAGAATTCAAGATCAAGAAGTAACACTTCTATCCTTCGTTCGTTTCCTTATTTAATTTATATTTGTGTACGCAATTTATTTTGTGAATGTGCTTGGTTCACATTTTGGGTCATTGATTGATAGTGAAAACTGAACCAGATTAATAAGTCAATTTTGATATATATAAATATTGTGATATTTACTTATTTCTGATTTTGCAAAAAAAAGAGGAAGAAAGAAAGAGAAAGAGAGAAAGGAAGAAAAAGAAAGAAAAAGAAAAAAAAAAAGACATTAGGGATTTGGGCTTCTTGAAAGAAAAAGGAAGAAAGTGCCGAATTGGGCTTCTTGAAGAAAAAGAAAGAAAGAGCCGAATTGGGCTTGAATTTGGACTTCTTGAAGGAAAAAAAAGGAGCAATATTTGCAAATAGGCTTCTTGAATTTGGGCGAAAATGGTAATTGCACAAGGGCTTGAGTTTGGACTAAGAAGGTATTTGCATGAGTTTTACTTTGGGCTAAGAAGGTATTTGGGCTAAGAAGGTATTTGGGCTAAGTAGGCATTCGGGCAAGTTTGAAAAATAATTAGAGAAGAGAAAGATAAATAAATTATTGTGATAAATCTAAATATTATGTCATTTCTAAACATTGTTATTGCGTGAACAAATAAATAACTTATTATAATATTATAATCAGTTTGTTACAAATCTAATTATTATTAAGCCATACCTTAGAATTTATTATAATATTATAATAATAATACCTTACAAGACATCATGTACATCTAAATTATTTACATAATTTGCATAAAATATTAATAACATTTGAAAATTAACATGGGTTAAGAATTTCTAAGGGCCCGTTTGCAAAATATTGTCCTTAATAGTATATACATTTCTTAATTTCTAAGGGCACAAACTGAATATTTATTTATATTATGGGAGTCAAAGACTTGCATATTTGATTGTATATGATATGTGGCATGTGATAATTGTTAAAGATAAAGTATATTATATGATACTTACATGAATGATACAGTTTATGTGATATATGGCATGTAATACATGGTATAAATACATGAACCCAATACATGATATATTTGAATGAATTATTTGAATACTTGAAACTCGATAAGCATGACCATTCATGTGAATATGATGACAAAATTTATATATCTTGATCATATGGAAATGAAGTATCTTCATGATACGTGTGTACATGATCCTAAATCTTGATTTCTGAATTCTTGTTTCTTGTAAAAGGACATGTACACAGCCTGACATGACAAGCCACATATTTCCATTAATTCATGTATATCATGTATCATTAACATGGAAAAATTGAAAAAACTACATGATGGATAAGAACCATACTGTACAAGAGTATTGTTGGTCAACTTCTTGATTGAGGCCGGAATTCTTTTACCGCGGTGGCCTAGGTGATTACTGGATCACCAATTGATAATTGAGATCCAAAGTGTTATGTCCGTTGCTGTAATACAGTACGATAATTGAATTGTTATGCCTAACGACATGTCATGATTCAACGCCATGAGTTTTGGGGCCGAATTCCAGGTAGGTACGGACACTTATACAATACGAAAAACTGCATACCATTATATCCATCATTTAGTTTCAAATGCTAATAAGAATATGACGTAGACTTGCTATTTTTACATGATATTCACCTGCTATTTGCAAATGACTATATAGTCTTTGCTATTATATTATTCATTATTCACTTGTCACGTTTAATACCAACACGATTTATTCACATATTCTTTATCTCCAGTACTATGGTAGTACACATCTTTTTCTTGGTGTTACTTGCTGGGTTTAATCCCCTAGATTTTAAACCCAGGTTTAGAAAGTGGAGAGCCAACCCCAACTGAAGACCTGTACTCATTGGTCAGACCGAGCGAATTAGGCAAGCGAAGTACCTTCTAGAGACCCTTTATACATATTTGTTTATATTTCTTTTTGCCCCGGGCATTGCTTTTCTTCTTTGTGTTTATATTTAGAACAGTGTGCCATCTTATGTAACTAACTTTTTTATAAATGAAATCTTTTCAGTTCCAGACGTGTTATTTATTCATCTGATTGTGACAGTAGTTACGGTTATTCCAAAATCCTGTGACGGTTAGGTTGTCTAGTATAAATTATAAGTAGCGTCCTCCGTTTTGGCGAGCAGCTGAAAAACGGGGGCGTTACACCCCATGTCTCTTACGACTAAATCTAGAACCATGCCTCCTACAACCAAATCTAGAACCTCCTTGTTAGATGTTGAATCTCCTTCCTCATCAGAAATTTGTACTAAGGTCGCTGCCTCCTACCCCTCCGCTTTCGCCATCACCTCCTCGTTAAAGCAGTCCTTCTCCCTCAGCTTTCACGTGCATCACTGAGCTACCCCCATCTTTCCTCCATTCAGCATAACGATCCATCTTTTTTATCCTAATCTGTCTGTAATTTGCAGATCTGACATCTTTAATCTTGCTGTAGCGTAAGAGTGACAAGCGCCTCAACCTCGCACAGTGTATAACCTCTCAGGCCCTTCAACTTAGCAACACATTCTTCTCAAATCTGCCTCTTGCATAAGCCTCCTCCTAAATCTGCATAAATTCTCACCTTCTCTTCGATTTGCAACATCATGTCTCTCAGCTTCGAGTCAATATCTTCTCTGATTAAGTTTGGCACTTGTTGATTCGTAACTGCTCTATGCAATAACCGTCTTTGCTTGTAGCTAGCTGAGATCTTACACTCAACTACTCAAGATTGGTTTCTACCAAGTACTAAACTCCTTTGTCCTCTGCATGTAGCGAGGACCTCATAGCATTGTCCTCCTTACCGAAATCATAGCACTGAGATAACTCGTCTACGATAAGAGGGTAGGAAAGGGTCACGAGGGAGGCCAGTGATAATTGTAGGAGTGGGCTGAGGGAGTGATGGTGGTGGGTGGCCAGAAATTATAGGAAGGCCTGATTACTAGAAGCCATAACACATCCATAATTTTAAATCTATAATTTTAGCTAATCTAATTAATAACTAAACTAAATTTTTGACCATATTTACCGTAATCGTTACTACTTCTAATAAAGATTATAAATAAATACATTATTATGTGTGTGATTATTATTATGGATTTTTATTACTTTTCTTATTTTAGGTGTCATCTTTGACTATCACAAATTCAACATCCTGCAATCTTCTTATAATTGTCTAACAATTCCTCATAAACTTCTCCAAGAATTTTGAATAGGAAATGTCTAGATTTCACATATCTAGATTCGACATATCTCCAAGAATTTTGAATAGGAAATGCCTAGATTTCACATATCTAGATTTGACATATCTCCAAGAATTTTGAATAGGAAATGCCTAGATTTCACATATTTAGATAATATAAACATACATATATACATGAATACATACATACATACATACACAAGATTGACAAAGTTTTAAGACCGACATTGATATGATATTAATCCTCTTATAATTGAAATCAATCTCCTGGCAAAAACTACAGATGAAAGAGGGGCTTGTCATAGTCCAAAATGGCTAGCTGGTGTCACCATATTCTCCTACACTTGGGAAATTATCTAGAAGTGGCAAAGATGATAAGTTTGCTATAAGGAATCATATGCAACTCCAAGATACACATAAATCCAAGAGTAAAATATAATACGTTCTCCTTGTGGATTATGTCTGTGTACGTGAATGCAGGTAGTTTCATGTACTCCATTGTGATGTATGTCTGTACTTCTCTATGGATTTAAAAGCCTATGCACATGCCCAAACCATGTTTAGGTAACTTGTACAAGAGTGTTGCCAGGGTCATAAATTTTAGATGTGTTTATCCATTGCACAAAAAAATGGGAAAGCTTGATAAGAAAATTTTCAAGCTGAAACAGCTTCAGTTGCACCCGGTTTAGACTTACCAGCTAGCACAGAGTACAACAAACAAGTTCATAAACAACATATCAATTATACCTGCTTTACTCCATCCTGTCTTTCTGTCTCACGCTGGAGTAAGACCATATCAGTATGCTCAGATGGGATACCACTCTGTATGCTTCTTTTGATGACCTGCAAATCTTGAAAAAAGATTCTTAGAAGAGGATAAAATCAATTTCTAAATGATCTTTGACCTAAACACTAAAATGAAATTCTTTGTTGATGTTAATAATGCACATAGTACCACCAAACTGTGAGGACTAATACATATTTCAGACTGAAGAATTTTTTGCATGAAGGTTTATTTACATGTGCAGAAACATGCTTTAGTCTTCAAACATTTATATTTATATTCAAGAATGAAGAGAACCATAAATGATTATGAAAGAGTCTAAACAGAGAATTTTCTTAGCTAACTAAATTCTGCGCAATCTCTCTTATGAGAAAGAGAGCAGGATATACTAAAAGAAATATTAATTGTATAGACAATTCTTTTTTTAAGCAAGCAATATGATTAAAATAGAAAATTGAGACAAATGTTTACTACCTCCATGTTTTTAACATGGCTTCAAGTTTTTTACTTGGAACATGTTCAAGTGCAAATGAAACAAGTAAAACTTGGAAATTGATGCCACACGTTCAGTTGGATTAACAAAGGACAGTGGTACCAAATACCGACTTATAATGACTGGACAGTTATACAAGGAAAATGTCAGTGTATATGAAGGCCAATCAAGCATATACAATTTGTATTTAGTTATATGAAATGGAACTGAAAAATACTTGTTCATTAAAATTATATTCCAATGCTACTATCACCATATCAATGTGGGTAAGCAAGCATGTACAATTATATAATTAGTACCACGGCCATAGGTGAACAGCTAACCTTTTCCTCAAGTTGTTTGCTTTCAGAAAACCATGCCTGAGCAGTAAGCAGATCAATTTGCTGCTTGGCGACTACCTGTGAAGAAGAACATCTCTTAGAGAACAGAAGAGAAAGTGTTGGCAATGCTGAGAAAGTTGCCGTGAAAATTAAAAAGATAATCCAAAGTTCAGAATAAAGAATTAGATCCCAACTGAAAGAAGAATCAATCAAAATGATCCATAAATCAAAATCATAATCATGAGGAACAGAAAATACTAAAATAGTGATCACTTACTAAAAAATAATTTTCAACAGAAATGTTGAAATAAGTTCTTAATTCAGGTGATCTTACATATAAAATATCATAAACTACAAGCACAGATAGCAAAAATCACGCTAAAATAATTTACACAAAATAAATAACATCTATTTTGCTTTCCTTTGCTCAATTTAAACAAACTTTATAAATGATTAACTACAGAATGTTTTGTCAATAACATATTATATGTTAATGATGTTACCACCATCATCAGTATCATAGCATTACCCCACAATAATTGTGAATTATGAATCAGTCTTAAGTAGATAAGGATCCATAAGAAGATAGGGAAAGTATTGTCAGCAGCTGTCAATTTGAAGTCGAACCTCATAGTCCTATAACCACTCTAGACAACCATAGAGCTAGTAACCCTGTTTATCATAGCATTACCCCACAATAATTGTGAATTATGAATCAGTCTTAAGTAGATAAGGATCCATAAGAAGATAGGGAAAGTATTGTCAGCAGCTGTCAATTTGAAGTCGAACCTCATAGTCCTATAACCACTCTAGACAACCATAGAGCTAGTAACCCTGTTTAGGCCTTCTCAGATGTCTATTTGGTAGGAGAAGAAAACGAGAAAGATGCATAGAAAGAAGAGAGATGGCATTTTTGTTTTTTGGGGGGTCATCCAGGGGGTCCCTGGGGAGGGTGTTGGTGTGTTTTTTTTTTTTTTTGTGGTGATTTGCGTGGGGAGGGGGGGGGGGGGGGTGGGGAGGGATGGCATTTTTGTTTTTTGGGTGGTTATCCAGGGGGTCCCTGGGGAGGGTGTTGGTGTGTGTGTGTTTTTTTTTTTTTTGGTGGTGATTTGCCGGGGGAGGGGGGAATGGCATTTTTGTTTTTTGGGTGGTTATCCAGGGGGCCCTGGGGAGGGTGTTGGTGTGTGTGTGTGTTTTTTTTTTTTTGGTGGTGATTTGCCGGGGGAGGGGGGGGGGTGGGGAGGGGATGGTGAAGCAATCCTTCTGACCAGATGCTTATTGTTTACCTAACTCTCCAGGCACCCCACTGGTTAAACCATCAAAGACACACTACTTAGGCTACAAAGAGGCTAAAGAATTTCATCAAGGTACAAATCATTATTAGTTGTTTCAAGTGTAAAACCACAGATATTAGACATGGGAAAAAGATAATTCTATGATAATATAAAAACTTCCAAACCAACCATTAGTAAGAGCCTATTTCATTGCTTGTTATATCAGGATTATGTTTACCAATGGCTAAATATAAGAAATATAACCATTTGCTGTGGAGCTGAATTATATTGAAAGCACTAGTGCCCCCAAAATATATTCAAGAATATGAATCTAGAAAGTGTAAGCACTGGCCATAATATCATATTAGTTCTTTGACAAAAAAAGAAATCAGCATCTTACTTTGTCAAGGGGGATATCTTTCGCATTTTGCACTTTAAGATCAACAAAAAAGTCGCTCATGTCCGCAAGGCTACCTTTAGCTTTCGCAGAATCTGGAAACTTGCCTTCATATCTTCCTGATACAACCAAAGGGCATCCAACAGAAAGATCTGGAATATTGAAAGGATATACCTAAAAGGAATACAAATATGCATTTAGATACTGTATCCAATAACATGCACCGGAAAAAATGACCAATCTGTTACTTAAAATTCATTCAAAGAAAGTAAATTTGGAGAAATAAAATGACAGCAGATGCAAAAAAACCAAATTCAACATATGAACCTGAACATTGATCTGGACTTTGGAGCCTACGATGGTGTGCACTATAATGTATGAGTGAGCATATCAAGCTACACATTTTAGACCCCACGAACCTGTCACTGTATAACTGTCTCCACTCTCAGTATCAAAGTTCTCACAAATTTCCCTGACAAGTCAATTGGTGCGTGATTTTACATTTCAAAAATACTTTTCTTCTATGATCCATGGACACAAGACACGAGGTCTCGGACACAACAACCCTCCAATATATAGAACACAAGGGCATGGCTATATATATGCATTTTTTAAATAATATGCATATCTAACTAATACAAATATTTACATAAGGTTATTATTCACAGACGAAGGAAGCAGGAATAGTAAAATGAACAATGTAGTCAAATCATCTTGCAAATATTTTATGTAAATAGGGGTATCAACATTTATAGAGTTGGACAAGAGAAATAGATGTTTCCAACACATTAGACATGCTAACTTCTTTGGCAAGAGCAAGTGACTTACGTATCATAGCTTTTCTTAATAAAATAAATTTAGGTAGTTCCATATGAGCTTCATACAGACTTCAAGATGCACAGTACGTTAAACAGGGTTTACATGGGTTGAGTCACAAGAGAATTTGAAAAATTATTGCCTAATATCATTTCTAATAAGTTATAATCATAAATAAATTAAAACAGATTAAAAAAACTGGCATACCTCGAATGCCTCAAGATGTTCAAGGATGTTAACAGTTACGTTTGCAAGTATTGGAGATAATGCACTCCTGAACCATCTGCGCATTTGAACTTCGATAGAATCTACATTAAAAACAAATAATGGTATCATTTAAGGAATACTATTGTTATGCATCCAGAAAAGAATAATAAAGAAAAGCTATGACTGCACTTTTACATAAAATGTTTCAATAAATATTCACAAATCCAAGGGCTGGAAAAAGAAAGATATTCAATTAAAAGCTAGACATCATCCAATAAAAAAATTTAGAAAAGGCATGCAGCCAGTTATCATAATAATAGAAAACTAGGTACAAGAAGACTTTTCCCTCTATTTCAGGTCTAAGGAGGTCCAATTATATAGCTCACAGCCTCACACTTATAAGTCGATTATGTTTTCTAAACCAGCAAAAAAGTATACATACTAAATAATCTTACATGAATTTTCCCTATGCTTGTGGAAAGAATAGAAATGTAAGGTATCTTTCTACAAAGAAGGAGCTAGTATGCCATCTTAAATTGAAATATGATTTGTATTTAGACACAATAGGTGATGTATAGTAGAGAGATTGTTAGTTTTCTATAGAAATAGAAAGAAAATCTTCAACGGGGAAGGCAAAGGGATACAATCCGTAATCAAGAAAATAGTAAGGCAGAGAATGAAGCAAAGTCATCTATGATCTTATGGCATCCATTAAAATTAATGGAAGAGTGGTCTATTAAGAATGCTACACATGAATATAAAAGTGTAGGCAAATATATGAGAGAAAGTGAGAGACATTATCACAGCTTTTGTGACATCTGAAATACTCTCATTAGCCATTAAAGCGTGGGTGCCACAATATATTCTTTGACAAAACAACCTTAGCCTTCTTTGCTGTCATCTCCACTGCTTAATCCTTTAACATCTATTCTTTCACCTTCCAGGTGAGGTCTAAGGAAGATAGAAGACAATGGTTGTCAATGTCCTTCTATTCCCAAGCCACAATATATTCTTTGACAAAACAACCTTAGCCTTCTTTGCTGTCATCTCCACTGCTTAATCCTTTAACATCTATTCTTTCACCTTCCAGGTGAGGTCTAAGGAAGATAGAAGACAATGGTTGTCAATGTCCTTCTATTCCCAAGTCATAATAAATGGGCCCTCCTCTGAACTTTTGTTTGATCATCCATAGCTCGGCATCAGTCAGTTTTACCAGGCACTTATAAGAACAACCATGTCTTTAACTATTTTACTAAAAATCTGCTGTTCATTTATATTCTAGTTTAAGATGCAAATAAATAGTTAAATTTGCAAACTTTTAGGAATTGTCTCTGGTTGAGTATTTGGCTTTCCGTGCCTCCAAGTTGAAACTAGTTCCTAACAGCAAATCTATCCATTTTCAGCTTCTTCCAGGTTTGGTCTTTGTAGGCTCTCCAATGTACTTTCTGGCCATCTGATTAATAGAAGCACCTCTATTGCCCAAAGTTTCCTAGGCTAGAATTAGGAACTGATTCTCAGGTTGACATTAGGTGGACAGCCTCGTTTTGAAATTTTGTCATGGTTCTCAAACATACTTGTGCTCCATAGAAGCTCCAATTTTATGGGAAAAGCCAAAGAAAAATTGATGGTGCAATGATAGTGATGATGCAAACATTGCAGATTCTCAGATAAGTGAGATAATATTCTCAAGATTATAACTTTGCAGATTGCACTCTCATGTGCTGAACTTTGAAGATCGTCAGATGTTAACTTTGCAGATGAGTGAGATAATATTCTCAAAATCAAAATTTTTCCAATTGCTTTCATATGCTGAACAGTCCATTGGTTCCCATCAGACCACCTTCATGTGACATAACTCTCCAACCGTATCTCCTATTCCAATATGAATTGAATACAAGAAGCTCACAAGCATGTGTATTCTATGTTCACCTATCTATATTCAAACCAATAACTTGTTATATTTTAATAAACTAATAACTGAATTTGCAAATTGATTAAAAAAAACAAAAGACTCAAAATGGATGCTTGTCTAGTAAAACCTTAGTTGATTGATTCCTCACGTAACCCTTCATTTTGTTTAAACATGCAATTCTAATCCAGAAAAACCTCATTCTCATAACATTATATGTTATTCAACCTTTCAGAACAACAAATTTTTATCTTCTGATGAAGATTGCTGAAAACTATACGATGCAAAAATGAGAGGAAGTGTAGAAACCTAGGTCATATGCAGCTGCATACTGTCCCCTGCCAATCGATGATAACATTTGCAGGAAATAGTGGTTACAGTATGAACCTGCAGAGTATTCCGGCAGAAAAAGTTATGACAATATTAGTTTACAAAAAATGATAACAGAACAACCTAAAAAAACAAAACATGATGATATAGCATTGTTGAGAGCTCAACAAGGAAAAGACATCACTAACATCCTACCTTCAACAAGCAAGGGACAGATCTGAAAAGATAAGTACAATCTATAAATTTCCTTCGCTACCATTGCTGGTATAGCAAGGACTCACAAAAAATAGAAATTCACGCTTTTTAGTCATTTTAAAGAAGAGATTAACCTTGAAAAGACAAATGTTTTCTCAAAGGAGGCTAAAATATCAAATCAAGATTCAGGGGTAACAAATCCTTGCATAATAGAATAATTTTTATTTAAAACACAACTTCCAGCACATATTCTCCTTTAGGACAGCTTGATAAGTAGTTGGACATTTTTTTTTTCAAGTTGCTAGTTAAAGAATGTAAGGATCGCATGCCATCTGACAAAGATAAGAACAAGACTATAGGAATGGTACTTTAATCTTTTGGGTGCAATAATCTTTTTTGTTCATGCACCTTGATGAATCTTAAAAGGCTGCTAGTGCTTAAATCTCCGTTAGAAATGGGAATCAGGAAGTAAACACTAGCTACGTGAGTAGTTCAAGGCGTGCACATGAGGAATAATACATCATTAGATACTGTACACAACAATTACCTTTTCCAAGTTTGCAAGACATGTACAAAGAGAAATATTTAAAAAAGAGACTTTTAATTCTCATAAGTTGATATTTTATACTGCAATAGTGTCTCTAAGCCAAATAACTAAGTCACCGTTTTCTTTGTAATTGCACTAATAATTTGCCTATCATCAAATTATAAATTTATGGCTGCATGATAACCAACTTACAAATTATCAATTGCTACAGAAAAGTATAAAAGTCTGAACTTAAAATACAATTTTTGAAAAATAATAAGAATTTAAAACTTCCCCTATGAAGAAATCACATAAACAAAATTATACTCAAGATATCTGATTATTGATTCCATGTATCATTTTAATTTACCTTCCAATTGATTTAAAGTTTCACAAAAAAATTAGCGTAAGACTGCAAAGTCACCCAGTATCCCCATATGAAGAAACCAAATAGGCAGAAAATTATATTCAAGATATCTCATTATCAACTAAATGTTTCAAATAAATGCACCCGTCAATCAATTTTAAATTTTAAATTTTAAAAAAATATAATTACGTAGATGCCCATAAACCTCATCTCTTATTCTGTTGCATAACAATATAATCAGTGCCAGCACTACCGAAACACAAAACTCTCAAAGTTCACAAACACCTACTGCAGTGCGACTAAAGAAAAAAAGGCATGCAAGGAGGAAATTAAATGATATAAACAACGAGACTCGAACAACAAAACCAAAAAAAAAAAGAAGGAGATTCTGTTAACTGGTTTATTACAAGAGGCAGCAAGTCTTATTACACATGCAACTAAGAAAATCCCATGGAATAGGAAAGGCATATTCAAACCAAATGGTCACAAGGATTTATCAAAAATCTAGAATGCAGGAACCGAAAGTATTACCTATGCCAAAAGTGGAAATTCGTGGTGCAATAGATCCTCTATCTGTAATTTTAGTTCTCATAGAACAACAGATGTCCCTTTCACCCTCGACAGAACCATCAGTGATTAGAAAAATATGTGGCAGTGACTCGCGAGTTTTAGACAGTAGTCTCATAGCCTACGGGAAAGATGCCATTCCAAAGTTTCTGAATCAATATGATTACGAATAAAAAAAATTATCCAAGTAAGCTATACACCAAGAATTAATATAGACGATGTGAAAGGTAGAGTATATCAGCATTACCAGGTATTTGAATCATAATTTCATGGAAAAGGAAGAAGTGTTACAAGGGGGCATAGATAATAGCAAGATGAAGCGTGGAATTACCTCATTTAAGGGCTGCAAAATATTAGTCCCGCCACCTGAAATAAAATTTGTGCTTATCCATTGAGTGGCATTTCCTACTACGTCTTCTGTTGCTGGCTCAAGAGATGAAGAGAAGAACTGCATATCTTCATTGAATGCTATTATGTTGAAATAATCCCCTGAAGTGAGCTCCAAGAGAGCTGATGATAGCACATTCTTAACATTCTCAAGAGGTTTTCCTTGCATGCTTCCACTAATGTCAACAAGAAACACCACTTCCTTTCTGAATACCTATAGCATAGATTACATGAGATAAGGAGTATCTAGCAGTAAATTGAGTAGGCTTTCAGCATATCCAAATCGTGATGAACATAAATTTGTAAGAATCTTTGAATACATGCATCATAGTTTATCTGTTTTTAGTTACAAAGGGTGTAAAGTGGTCGTGAGACATTCATTTAGAGATATTATGTCTGAATTATACTGAAGATGCTAATATGGAAGAAAATACATGCATACATTGTGTTTGTGTTTGGTTTCAACAGCTGTAACATACTAACTTTAGCCATAATGATGCTCATTGAAGGGTTCATTTAAAGATGCCCATCTTCAACTATTAAATAAACCCTTCAGCATAAACTTCCTAATTGCTACATAAGAAAATATTTAAGCATGCAGAGTGGTTCTTTGTGTGTGTGTGGTTTTTTTTTTTTTTTTTTTTTTTGGTTGGTGGTGGGGGGGGGGGGGGGGGGGGGGGGGGTGCGGTGGTAGGAGAGAGAATTTTGACGCACCTTTCTGTTTGGGTTATTTCCAGGGAAAATGTAAAGGTAAAACATATCTCTTTGATCATAGTCCTGCATTGATGGTGATTCCAAGAGTACCCCTCCAAACAAATCACTTGAATAAATCTGTAAACATCTGTAGATAAGTGAGAAGTTCAAGTAAACACGGAAAACAGATTAAAATTTTTCGAGTTTTAAAAGTCATAAAGGATGCAAGTGAGAAGTTATCTTTTAGGGAGGGGAAAAAAAAAGAAACTTAACAGTGTTTTCCTATAAATCATAATATAGCACCCAGTCACAATTGAGATTTAAATGATATTGATTTTTTCCACCATATTATAACATGGAATAAAACACGATAGGAAAAATCATCAAACTACTGTTACTTTCATTATGATGGCCTGCGTTAATGCGATAGATAAAAGGATCAGCCTGGTTGTACACATACACTATATGAAAACTGGAAATCTTTTGTTGACCAATGTTCAACGTCTGCTTCATACAAGAAAGACATTCTCCCAGCATTTCGATGTTCTTCCTGACAAAAGTGGGGAAAACCCATAAAATAAAATAATATTAAATTGCTAACAAAGCCTATAGACTGCCACATCACACACCTTTAAAGCATGGCTTGTTCTCTGAATCACAACCTCCTTTCCAGTACTAGTATTAACATTCAACTGTATTTTTTCCCTTTTTGAAAATATCTTAATATATGGAGTGACATAGTCAGGAAAATGGAAAGGGATACTGACTGCAAACTGGCCATCTTTGTATGGTAACTTCTGAGACCAAGTGACTTTGAGAGAGATGTCACATCCTCCATCAACCTTAAGGGAGAAAGAGAAAAGATTCTTTGATCAAAATTCAAAACAACTAAATAAACAGAAAAGAAAGTTAGCTCAATAGGCAACTGAATCACCTGTGGTATTGTTACGAAAAAAAATTGGGGCTTTAAGAGGCCCCCAGATTCCTTTATATCCATATTTTGCTCCTCTTCTCTTTGAATCACCTGTGTGGAATAGGATCTTCTAGCAACATCAACCTCAACACCTAGAATGCAACCCTGTTAGCCAAACCATACTTAGCTTGAGAACACAAAAAAAATTCACAATAAATTATTAATCAAATAAATCAGCATACAATATTGTTGTCACAATAGCTAGTTTGCAATAGTAACTCTAAGTTAGAATTTAAAACCAGACCAAGAAGCAATTGATTGATCAATTAGCAATAAATTAATAGACTAACTATTTAATTAACTAATAGAGTTGTTAGTATGATCACATGATTCACATCCTTTAATTAATATGATACAACTAAATTACATCTCCAGAAAGAAGAGCACTATACATTCAAAAATATAAATGTTTGTAAATGTGCATGCTTTTAAAAACTGCTCAACATAAATGATAAAACCATCGTTATTACTTCAGAGGATTATGGTTATAGGGTTTGATTAATAAGGTTCTATAAAAACGTGAAATAAAGTCTTCAAATGTGACCAGTTTTTTCAACGTAGGAGAAGTTAAAAGAGTGAAGGGAAGGCCAAAGAAAACATGGATAGAGGTGATATGAAAAGATATAGATTCTAGAGGTATAAATGAGGAGATATTACTTGATAGGAAAGAATGGAGAAGGATTATCAACGTGATCGATCCGGCGTGATTCTCTTTTAGTTCATGTAGCCTATCCTAAATACTTGGGATAAAAAGGCTTAGTTGTTGTTGTATTTGTGACCAGTTTTTGAGATAACCCCTGATCTGTTAAAATGAACCAGTAACACCTGCAACTATTATAGTTAGTTAACAATAACAATAGATCTACTTTGGCTGGAGCATGACCTCCATCCTGTTCTGTCAAAAAGAAAAAAAAAAAGGAAAAAAAGGAAAAAGGAAAAAAAGAAAAAAAAATCTTCTTAAGTATTAGAGCTGCTCAGTTGGTTGTCAAAAGTACCAGCAAAAAGGTGATCTCAAGCCTCGAAATGCCCAGCCCCTTGTCTCCTTATTGGTGTGTTTCAGAAACCCAAAAAGTTGATCAGAAACTATTGGTTTTCTAATAGTTAATAAAGCTACTTGTTCAGTTTAATAGTTGATAGGTCTCTCAAAAAGCAGGTCACAGTAGGAAGTTTTTTTGTAATTTATCCTACCTTATAATTGCCAAGGCAGTAATATAAAAGGAATGTACTCAATCATTTAGATTCAGTAAAAGTATTGGCAATCTATAGAAAGTAGGTCCTTCGGTAATCAAATAGAATAAATTTTCATGTTATGTAGCTATTTAGCTAACATAGGCCACATAAAAGGAGTTCTTTGTAATTTATCCTACCTTATAATTACTGAGACTGAGGTAATAATTTAGAAGAAACACACTCAATCATTTAGATTAATTAGAAGTTCTGGCACTATTCAATCTTTACTTACGCAATCATACAGAATAAAATTTCATGTTATGTAGCTATATAGCTAACCCCTCAAAAAGTCTTAAAATTGCACCAATGTCATTGGGTGTAAGAATCAGAGTTTGCAGACCATAATAATTTGTTTATGGAAAGTAGTTTTTCCTAGTTTCGTGCGGTTATGGCAGATTTACCGGAATACCAGGTTTGTTGGTTTAAATTATCAGCATTCTGGAGATTTATTTACATGGCTTCTAATATTATAAATCATCTTTATTTGGCTGTTCTTGTTATGAAGTTCTTGTACATATACGCTTAGTTGTTGGTTCAAATTTTGTTAATGTGTTGTCTAAGTTATAAAGAAATTTGAGTTCATCTGCAGTCAAAAAAAAAAAAAACTTTGCTCAAGGGGAAATGCAAATGCTTGCATCAACTCTAGGTGGTCCATGGCTGTTTGGATTCAGAGAATGGGAATAGCTCTTTGCTTTTGTTTTAGCAGGTTGTTTTATCTGTTCATTTTGATTTCAATTTCATCAAAAGCACTTGAGATGGCTTTTCGTCCTAAGTACCTAGATATTGTGGTCATTAAGCACCATAAAACTGTATTTTGAAAAAATAGAACCCATCCTTATTTTCCGAAAGATTTCCTTTAAAAAATAGAACCCTACGAAACTATAAATGAACACAATTTTTCCGAAGATTACCAATAAAGTTTTTTTTTTTTTTTTTATCATAAACCCCACAAATTAATTTCTTGAATCAAAGACAATCTTTTCATATTTACAAAATCTCTTAAAACCCTATGAAATATTTTCTAATTAAAAATAACCCCAGCAGCATTTAAGAATCCATGATCATAATCACCTAAATTACTCCTTATTAACAGATTATCCCCTCAAAACTCATCAAAATCCTACTTTTATACTCCAACCTGCTCCCAATAAAGGCACATTTCACCCAAAACATCACAATTAACAAAAACAACGTCCCAAAATCACGCCCTAATTGTTACCTTAAAGGAAAAAGGAGCAAAGAATGAACAAGATTTACCTGTTCGCCGGTGGGGACCACCACGCGGCAATCGCAGCTCCTGCTCCCCATGACGCAGTGGACCCTCCACCGCCCCCTGACGGAGATCACGGCCGTGTCCACGTGGCAGTCGATCTGCACCTCGATCTCCTTCATCTGCAGCGGGATCAGCGCCGGCGGGTCGCACCTCCCGTAAACGTGCGGCTGGTAGCTCGGTACGTCGGGATTGTCCACCATCGCCGGGTCGTAGATCACCGCGTACACCATTGGCGCCGTCGGCAGCAGCCTCGAAGCCGGCGATCTGTCCATCCCCGCCGCTGGCCTCGGCGGTGCTGACGTGGCGCGGTCCTTCCCGGGGTAGATCCGCTTAGAGAGCTTCAGCCCGTCCTCCACGGCCCTGGCGAACGCCTCGTCGTCCATCGTCGGCCGGCGGATCGTGATCGGACGGTGGAGATTTTGGGGGGGCGATGAGGAGGAGGAGATTAATCGCCCCTTTAATTATTTTCTAATTATTTAATTTAATTATAGGAAAGGGGAAGTCTAATTTCACGTTGATGTTGGGGTTTGGCTATATTATCCTGGAGATCCGTTGTCTCGCGGTGAAGATAAGGATGGCGTCACCCACTCCAGGTCACGCCAACGGCACTTTGCGTTGGACGGACAGGATCTGGAGAAGCGAGCTGTGGGGAAATTGTGTGACCAATGGGGACACGACGCGTGGCGGGAATTTAGGGGCGGACGCTTCGAACTGTTAAGGTGGGGTCGCGGGGTTCACTCAGACCGTTACGAAATGGTCCTTGTCGGCAAGCTCAGCTGTCTCGGGACTGTGAGGGTAAAACTATAATTTGGCTAGTTGAGGGCCGAAAGGAAATTCTATTTACGCACGCCATTTGACGCCCACTTTACTTTCTACGCCTACATCTTACTTCGAATCATCACTGATTTACTGAATAGCTCAATAAGTAAAAAAAAAAAAAAAAAAGTTAATTACACTCTGACCCCCCGTAATATGAGACATGTAACACTTAGACCCTCTGAAGTTTAAAACTCTCACTTAGATCCCCTGGACCAGGGGGTCTGAATGTAATTAAAACACGGTGATTTAGATATTTCAGAGGGTCTAAGTAAGAGTTTTAAACTTCAGGGTGTTTAAGTGTTACATGCCCTATACTACAGGAGGTCTGAGTATAATTAACCCAAAAAAAAATTCCAAATCAAACTCTCTCCCTTTCTCTTATTTTTCATGACCTTATCCTCCAAATTTTTCAAACCTGCCTCCTCCGATCCTACTCCACAGTCCACCTCGCCTCCGTACTCCTTTGCCAACCCCTGCTTCCATCACCATCCCCTGATTTCATCGCCAACCTCCGATTCTAAATCCTAATTTCAATTATCACACAGTAACTGTGGAGTACGGAGTAACAATCTAAATTTTTTTATAATTTTTTGAAAATTGCGAATGTAAAAATTTTAGAATTAGAAAATCAATGAATTTGTAAGAGATATATTTATATTAAAAATTTAAAAACACAAAAAAAATATATATTTTTTTTAATTGAGAGGAGAGGAAGAAAATCACCACACTGTTTTTAATTTTTGAGAAGTTGAGATTTGGAATTTGAAGGGACAATTTAGTCATAAAAAAATATAATTGTTTACAAGTTTTAAATGTGTGTCAAGAGTAAATTAGTGTGCGTGAATAGAATTTCCAGGGGCTGAAATTTAACTGACGTATACTTGTTAGAAGGGTAAGTTGTTTTTTTTTTTTTTTTTAGATTTTTGATTTTTCTCTAAAGAACAGATGTCACCATTTGGAGAGTTTATAATAATATTTAGTTTAATTTAAATAACTAGAACTAGCATTTAATAAGTAGGGTAACCGATATGTTCAACGTGGTCAAATTTGGTTTGGCTTTATGTATGTTTATGTTAGAATCGTCAATCTGTCCTTTTTCTAATAAATGATAATATCCTTTTCTAATCTTTGCATCATTTTCATTGTTGTCATTTCAATGATAAATATCCATAAAAATAGAACACATGCTATAAAGTGCTATAAAGACTACATAATCAAATTAATTTTTAGAAAAAACATATTATTTATATAACTTTATTTTTCTAAATGAAGATAGAGTTTTACCCATAATATATTATATTTAGTTTTTTTTTATCTTTTTTAAATTTATAGAATTCACAATTTTGGAAATACGATGTGGTGATAGGCAGGTGGTAGAAAGTAAATAAAAATCGAGGATAAATATTTCCCTTTCCAAACTTGCATATGAAAGAGACGGAATTAGTGTAATATCTAAATTTGACAAGCGGCTAATATAAGAAGTAATTATCCAAAGCATGCACGCTCGAGTGAACAGGACACGGGATTTGTATTTGATGGACTTACAACGGAGGATGATATTTCGGGGAAATTCTAAATGATCTCACCCTTTTACTAAGTGAGCCCCCTACTGAGCACTTAGAAAGTTGTTCGGGTGAAGCTGACTTAGCAAAAGGGTGGGCGTATATAGAATTTCCCATGATATTCCATGGGGAGGGATTATTTGGTGCTTTAAAAGATTTGGATGTACTCCCAAAAAAATATTATTTCAAAGTTATGCACGTGCACATCCATGTGGATAGTTCTTTTTCTGTGCATATTGGCTCAACCTCTGTTCTCATTTGTCTGTCTATTCCCATAAATAGTTAATTTGTCGATTGCTTATTACTTTTTATTTTCTCTTCCAAGCTTGTAATGCCAAGGGAATAATCTTTTGCCTTAATGGATGGTTGGAATTAAAAAAAAAAAAAAAAAAAGGTGATAAATTACCTACGTGACTAATAGACTTTATTCAATAAAGTTGTTTAGATGCTAAGTAACGGGCAAGAATGTTACGAGAAATAATATTAGGGAGAATATCAAGAAAGATTCTTAAATAAATTTTAGAAACATGAATTAGACATAATTATACTTCGAACTTTGCATAGGATTAAGCTTAGTTATTGTTAGGCTCTCTCTAAATTTGTAATTACACCAAAGAGCTCTTGTAGAAGGCTTGAACTAAGATTTGGAAACTCGAGCCGATGAAAATATATTTTGTCAAATATATAGTAAATGGCTAACTTTGGCTGCTTGGTTTTTGAAAATAAATTTAAACTTGGTCTTTTCAGTTACATAAAATTCAAAATTTCTTTTTAAACAACTAATTTTGGTAACTTGATTGGGTTTTGATAATAACTTTAAACTTGATCTTAAAATTCAAATTTGGAATTTTGTTTTAAAATTGTCTTATCTATCACGTCCATTCACGAGTCTTGTAGCAATTCATGAAGGCCCCTCGTGGTCCCCAAAGTCCATTCACTAGTTCTGTAGCAATTCATACGTCCATTCACTAGTCCTGTAGCAATTCATGAAGGCCCCCCGTGGTCCCCAATAGGTTGAGACTTGAGACATGATGAGAGGAGATAGCGGTATATTTATATAGCTGTTTCTCATCACAGCTTCAGAAAAACAAATTACATAAAATCAATCGCAAATATCTTGGTGGCATTGACATTTGCATTATTGAGCTTTGAAGAAACAAACAACATGCGATGGAAATTCAGCAGGCAAAAAACAACAGAACAATTGCCATTGCATCACCCACAACAATCAGAATCCGCTCTCAAATCATTCTCCAAATCTTAGGGTACCTCAGGTTGGAAAATTTGCTAGGAATAACACTTCTCAGTGAACAATGCAGACACAGCTGCCAGTAAATTTTACAGTACAAACTAAGAATCTATCTCCGTGATCGGTGACGCTGGGGTGGAGAATAATCGTCATGCCCTGAACGCTTCTCATCTCTTCTCCGTTCCCTGTCCCTGTCGTAAACTTGATCGCGCTCTGACCTGTACCTTTCTGAGTGTTCATCCCTCCTTCGTGTATCCCTGTCCTCTGCTGGCCTTGCATCAGACCTCCTCTCTGAGCTTTTCTCACCTCTGTGTCCCTCTTCATTCTTCGATCTTGATTCAATCCGTTGTCGCTGGCTACCAACATTTTCTTTATTCGTCTCCAGTCTCGAAGAGCGACCATCTCTATCTGAGGACTTACTTTTACCAGCTAGAGGCATACCTGATGTATTGTCAGAGAAGTTCTTGTGACTCCTGGGGGGACCATCGTATCGATCATTTTTCCATCTTGTATCTGTATCCTGGGTACCCCAACCTGTGTTTGCATTTCTCTGAAACAAGAGCATAGAAGCAAACATCAAGGCACAGAAGGGTAAAATAATTTAACCAAAAAGGAACTAAATATAGAATTCAAAATAAAATAATGGTGTGAAACATGAGATGGAGTCTGGTTGAGATACAATCACAACAATTGGCCCAAAGATTGCAGGGTGCAAAAGAAGATACAGCTAAACCAAGAACAATTTCAAAAGTAGCATTGCATGTAATGTGTGTAACATCCAAAGTAATGTATAATTGAAAAAAGCGAACAAAATTTGTAAAAACACGTGCAGTCTTAACATCAGTTGAGGAAGGAGATGATCAAATTGGTAAGCGCGTGGTGAAAATGACGGTAAGGGCATGATTCCAGGAAGAAAGTAGTCGAAGCCTTCCAGAAAAAGGTTGGAAAACTTGTGTGCCCCAGTTAGCTTTCACACTTTATTTCCCCTTCACTCGACCATTTTAATCAGACTTCACAATGAAAGCCTGTACCCTCATATTGACACTGATTTTTGTTAATCTCATGAAGTATGACCCCTACGTGATAAGACTCCAATTCTCCTTAAAGTTCCTCTCTGAGCTCAACCATCCACAATTACAAGGGGCTTAAAACAGGAAAATGGGAAAATTAGGTCGAACATTTTCCAATTTGGTGGAGGTTTAATTAGAGTCTTCACAGGGAAAGTATGTATTCCTCTAATTGACAAATAGTTTTGATAAACTCTGCAGCTTGAACTATGCAATAAAATCAAATTTACTAAAAGATCTTCTGGAGCCCAATCTGCCCACAGAAAAAGAGGCTTAAAATAGAAAAATTGGGTGTGTGCAGGTGTGCATGCCTGCAGCTGTGTGTGTGCGTGCATCCGTGCTCTTGCATTTGGAGGGTTGTTGGTGGTTGTCAATCCAAGTAAACTTCCTGGCGCATCACGATCATCTTATTCTTATTCCACAGTGATGGATATTTTTTTCTCTCTCTATCCCTCTCTCTCAGTCAGAGAGGGAGCGTGAGTGACTGAGAGAGAGGGATAGAGAGAGGAGAGAGAGAGAGAGAGAGGGAGGAAGTATGCTGGATAAAGAGAGGGATGAGGGTAAAATAGGAATTTGAGGGACAAGAGTACACTTTAATAAAAAAAGGAGAGTGAAAATAACTAAATTCAGGAGAATTTTTGAGAGTTTCAAAATTTAGGGGTGTTAAGTTACATATCCCCAATACTACAGAGGGTCTGACTATAATTAACCCTATTTTTTAATGCAGAAGACTACGTTACTTCTGTCACCAAAAACTAAACAGTCTATGTGAACACACCCTTGCATTCAATATTTGAACAGTAACATTTGATTGATACTTGAAAAAAGTGAATGACGAAACATCTGTCGATGAACCCACAATATTGGTGAGAAAGAAGTTTCTTTTACAATGTTTATAAATATGCAGTTGAGTTTGGCCATTAATGAAAAAGAAGATTTTCCTTAGTCCAAACATTTCAGACATATTAACAACAATGGGTTCTCTCTTCATAGAAACACATGCCTACCATACTGCTACAGGAGACTAAAGGTAGGCAACATTTTATTTGACACCTGTGGGGTATATGCAAACTTTAAAGTTTAATTCCCTTAATTACTATATAGCTTGTACAAATAGTTTTAAAGCTAAAACGGAAAAAATGTAAGACCCTTTTTATTAAATAATAATAATAATAATAATAACAATAACAATAATAATATTGATAATCATTAGACTAAAGGTTTCTAACACTTCAAGTGACATCAGAACAGCCTTAAGGTTACTTGTAGAAGCATAATATTTGCTATTGTTATTTTGAAGTTCCCAAGAATAATTTTGTAACTTTTTTTTTTTGGGTAAATTCGGACGAGACCAATGTAGATTACATGAAAATACATCAGATTTTAGCATTTTTCTTCCAAGTAGGCCAAGGTTGGATTTCTGGGACTTTAACTCCTAATACTTCAGCCAGTACAGGGTGGCATTTGGCTACACCCATAGTGATATAATAGAGACACATGAGCAGCTTAATGTTTTAATAAGAAGCATAGATAAAGCTGCTACAATAGCAAGCATGGGAGATTTTGTAGAATTACAACAAGTACGGGTAATCACTTACCTGTTCATCATGAGAATATTTGCATGAAGCTCCTCGGTTACATTCACCCCTTTGAAAAGCATAACAAACTCCCCGTGCCTCCCTCTCCTGTTGCATTTTCTCATCATCCTCCTCGTCCTCCTTTTTCTTGTATTTAGTTACATGGTCAACCCTTACAATTCTACCAGCAACCTTAGCACCATTCAAATTATCTGTAAGAAGAGATTGGAATAAACAGTCAAAAATATATTCCAAAACTGTTATTGATAAAGTTTTGCAATAATTGACAAGTCACAAATAAGAAAATTAAAATTCAAAACCAACCTACAGCAAGAACTGTACTTCTCTGATCCTCGTATGCAAGAAAAGCAAAACCTTTCGATTTTCCAGTACCTTTGTCTCTAACAAGGTTAATATCAACAACCTCTCCATACCTGGGGGAAAAAAATTATACGGCGAATAAACTTCAGTATCAATAACAAAGACTGCTTTTCCAAAAAGCATCGGCATACCATGGCAATAATAACCGAATTAGGAATGTTATAGGACATGCTCATGAAAAAGGTTTGGCAATTGTCCAAATCTTTTTCTTATAGTAATTACATCAGCTATGCAGCATGATACAAAGACGATATGTTAACTGGTCCAGTCTTCAAACAAATCATATCAAATGTTGATCAAAATTTCAGGTTTGGAACCCGTAAAAAATGCATGTGCACACGTATTCATCTTAATGAAAATTTATTCACTTAATCACAACTAAGCCATCAGTTCTAACAAATCTACTGTGTTTTATGGTTATTGTGCAATGTCCAGACAATGTGTAACATTGGCAAATAAAAAGCTTAGCATAAAATGATAGTTTGGTTTATCACAATAATTAACTTATTGCCCCACACAAAATCAATTTCCATAATATGAAATATGAATCCCAATCCAATAAACTCAAGGGTTTGGACAAAGATAAGAATGATGGATTCTGAATAGGTTCAATTCAGGTATAATCCGTTAAAATTTACGAGGAAGGGTCCTGCTTGAGTCCAACAGTCACCTCTATCTAAATGGGCAATAGTAAGTCTTGCCATAAAACATAAAATGCTGATTAGTGGGTTGGCGGGACTTGCCTATTGGTCTTGAAGTTTTCATATAACCATGAAGCGACCTCCAATATTGTAGACTAAGCAAGTATCTCGTGTACTAGGATGATGAAAAGTTTATGTACAAATAAGCACGGCAAAACTACACAACAACAACAACAACAACAACAACTAAGCCTTTTATCCCAAGTATTTGGGGTAGGCTACATGAACAAAAAAAAAATCACGCCGGATCAATCACTTTGATATTCCTTCTCTATTCATTTCTATCAAGTAATATCTCCTTATTTAAACCTCTAAACTCCATATCTTTGTGTATCACCTCCATCCATGTTTTTTTTTATCTTCTCTTCGTTCTTTTAACTTATTCTACATTGATAAACTCCCCTCTTCGAACTAGTGCACTTATATGCCTACGTTACATATGACCAAACCATCGTAAACGATTTTCTCGCATCTTCTCATCAATGGGAGCTACACCTATCTTATCACGAATATCTTCATTTCTCACTTTATCTCTCCTAGAGTTGCCGCACATCCAACGGAGCATGCACATCTCTTCTACACTTATCTTCTGTAAATGACATTTTTTTATAGCCCAACATTCCGTGCCATATAATAAAGCTGGCCTAATAGCAGTTTTATAAAATTTTCCTTTCAATCTTAACGGAATATTACGGTCGCATAAAACTTACGTTGCCCTCCTCCATTTCAACCAGCCAGTTTGTATCCTATGGTTAACATCATTATCGATCTCTCCATCATTCTGAATAAGATAACCCAAATATCTAAACTGACTGCTCATTTGTATATCTTGCATATCCAGTTTTACAGCATTATACTCTATGGTCTGTCGTTTACTAAATTTACACTCCATATATTCTGTTTTAGACCTACTCAATCTAAAACCTCTAGATTCTAATATATGCATTCATAACTCTAACTTGGTATTTATCCCTACTCTTGTCTCATCAACTAAGACAATATCATCAGCAAATAGCATACACCAAAGTAATCTCATCATGAATGGTTTTAGTAAGCCCATCCATCACTATAGCAAATAAGAATGGGCTCAATGCAGATACTTGGCAAAACTACGGGCTCAATGCAGATCCTTGATGTAATCCAACACAAGTATATTTAAAATTCTAAAATACTACTAACTACAGTGCAACCTTTGTAATGCAGGTGGTTATTCTAAACAGAGGTATCAACTACCAAAGCTCGTCTTAACTGGCAACCAAAATGATATTTTGATAAACAAAGAGAAATTTATCCCTAAAATATTATCGAATACAAAGAACAATACCATGAGAATTATGTGCTTGCACACATGCACGGACCCACACAAATATTTATGTGTATGTGCAATTTTTTTAAATTAAGGACTGTTGTCACAAACGAAGCTTGCACCTACAAGGCATTTATAATAGATGGAGACCACTTTGATACAAAAGTTGTAAAGTCCTGGATTGATTGCATGTTAAGCGCTCAATTATCTATTCTACTTCCACCGTGGGACTAAATGTAAAGCATATCCACCTCAACTTGGATATTGTTAACCTGATACAATAATACAACAACTAGAGATGAGAATGGGCGTGTCAAGGGCCAATCTTTGGCCCTCCCTACTTAAAAATTTGAGTTAAAGATAAAAAAAAATTATTTTCTTAATTCAAATTTTTGAAAAAAGCAAGCAAGATTTGGCCCTTGGATCTGTCTATTCTCACCCCTAACAATAACGAATCATCCCTGCTCAGCCTAATTAGTTGACTACTACTATGTCAAATTTAGACAATTCTCATATTAGGAAACAATAGTATTTAGGACATAACTAACGGAAGATATTGAGATTTTCCACAAAAGTTGAATTAACCCTGGAAAAAGTATTAAATTTGGACAATCTGAAACCTAATTCTGCATCTAGTAAGTTACGGGGTCTTAATTTAGATAAGGACACATGATTCTTCAAAATCAAACTAAGTGCACAAATAATATTAGCCTATTCAATTGCAGAAAAGTCTTAGTTATGGTGCAATTAAACGAATTTGGGAACAAATTATCCCAAAAAATGATATAATGTAAAGAAAAAAGAACTTGAGAACTAGGGCGTAGACTTACTGGGCGAAGACGGTGATGATATCGCCTTCAGTGAGCTCGTAGGGGATCCCGCCGACGAAGACGTAAGCGGAATCTTTGTACTTGGCGTGCCAAGAAGCGTCGTCTGAGATTCCCAACGCCGCTTCCGTCGAATTGATCTTCTGAGTTCGCTTCACCAGCGTCAGAGGATTCATCTTCCCTTCTCAGATCGCCACCGGCGACCGATCGATGATCGATTTCGAAACCTAAAACCCTAAGTAACGAGAAAAATCGCGGTTTGATTCTCGTCCTCCGATATTAAAGTGATGAGAGAGATACTGAAAAATGGTCAATTCGACGATTTTTCTGCGATTTTAGAGAGATGGGGAAAATGGTCAATTCGATACTTAGTGAGCACCACATCCGATAGTAAAGTGATGAGAGAGATATCGGGGGAAATGGTGCTCACTAATAAACAATTGGTGCGCATTTAGACTATCCCGATGGAGTCATGGAGATCGAAGCACAAGTCGAATCTAGATCGCAGAACGCAAGTTATGGGGAGTTTCTAGATGGGCACAGCATATTTCCTAGTGAGCCCACTTAAAAGATCGTTTTATTTACCACTTTGCCATTATTTTTTTGGTCAAAAAATGCCCTTCCCTCACCATCCCCGCTCGCCGCCGCCGCCCTCACCCTCGCCGCTAGCCGCCGCCCTCATCCTCATCCTCCCGGCTCGCCGCCGCCCTCACCCTCGCCGCTAGCCGCCGCCCTCGCCCTCACCCTCCCGGCTCGCCGCCGCCCTCACCCTCGCCGCTAGGCTCCGCCCTCTCCCTCACCCTCCCCGCTCGCCGCCGTCGCCCTCACCCTCTCCGCTCGCCCTCGCCCCTACCCCCACCCCCGTCCGGGGTATCCAATCCGGACAGAGAGCCTCTGTTCGGGGTATTCAGTCCGGATAGAGAGTCTCTGTCCAGGCTGGATACCCCAGACAGAGAAAGAGAAGGAGATGTGAGGATAATTTGGGGAAATAGGTGTGCTCAATAGGAAAAAATAAGGTTTTTGAAAAGTGAAGATGTGCGCACTAGGAAAAGTGGCTCACTAGGAAAAATCTAGTGCCCATTCCCAAGTTATGGGGCCCGGATGGCGCCAGGATGGGGCCAAGCGCGTGTTATAGGCCGGATAGGGCAAGGCCGGGAGTTTCCAAAGGAGCACACCAATTTTTCCATGAGCCTACTTCTCTGTATTTTTTTTGTTTTTCCCAAACTCAAATTCCTAGCTCACAAGAAAAAATGGTGTGCTCCTTTGGAAACTCCCGGCAAGGCCTACTAACAAACGTACTGTGGCTCTATTTTATTTTTATTTTTTCATTTTAATTACGTGACATTTGTGGGAAAAATAATTTTTTTAAAAAAATTTGCTTTTAGGATATGCTGAGCTTAAATTTAATTGTGAGTTTCCCTTCCAAAATATTAATATGTTTGGATCTGATAGTTTAAAATCCCAATTTTTTTCAGAAAAAAAAAAAACTATTCCATGAATGAAAACTCTTTAACCAAGTTTAATTCAATATTAATAACAATAATAATAACAATAAAATCAATAAAGAGCTTTGATGATTCTTATTGTTTATATGATTTTCGAAGCTTAAAAAGCAAACTGTTTGGGATTTCGTGGGTGGAAAATTTCAAGACATTAAGGATGATGTGAACCATTTGTATCTATTACTAGTGACGAGAACGTGTAGGTCAACAGTTAATTTTTTGTATGTGTCCGTACAAAATTTTAAACTAAAATATTTTTTTTTTCTAATTTAAAATTTTAAGTAAGATAAAACAACAATTGTCTTTTGGATCCCTAAATTCTCATTTCTATCCAAAGCAAACAGTATGGGAGCAATGTTGGTTATAAATTTTGCAGAATGTCTTTAATATATTATGACAGTATATGTAAAGTGGAGGTTACTAATTCTGTGGTTGCAGATTGAAGCATACAGAATTGTTTTAGATTAACATAAAATGACAGATTTGTAGTTAACAGATTTACTACACAGAATTGCTACTGTTATCTTATAGGAAATTAATTCTGTAATTAGGTTTATATCTAAATAATTCCAGTTTCGAAGTAGAAGAAGACTGGTTAAAGAAAAACCATCAAACTGTTTTTCTTTATCTAGTATACTATCCTAATCTGAAAATTATAAAACTGGATTAAGAAAAACCTGGTTGCAGGAAGACTGGAAGAAGATTTTACTGACAGGAAGCAGATTGGATGAAGATCGAAGCTAGTGTTGGACACTATCTCCTTAAAATCGATTCGTCCTCCACTGTTTGCTTCTGGATTTCTTGGACGTCGATCTCCCAGGATACAACGATCGATCTGCAGAGGGAAGGAAGCTGCAATCCCTCTGCTCTGGCGAATCTGATAAAGGTTCTCTCTGGTATATGTTATGCAGGACTGGACTTATGGAAAATGATGAACAGATTTCTTCTGTAGACAGAAATTCTGGAACTTCTGTCTGCAGAAGAACAAAGAGAAGAGAAAAGAAAAAAAACTTGTAGTATTTGCGCCTCTAAAGCGCCCATTCGCCCTCGCACACGCGCGTGCGCGTGCGCGTGCGGGTGCGGGCGGTGCGTAGCACCACCCGTGGTGCTCATGGTTTTCCTCTTCTTACATAAGCAAAGTAAAGGAGCAAGCTATCATATTTAAACCCACATCCTTACATTCCCCTATCCCATGTGGGACTATCTTTTCATCTTCCCTTTTTGTTCCTTTGCTATGTACTCAACTTTTGAAGCCTATTTCAATTCACTTAATTCATTTAATTTGAACTAGTGAATTGGCTCAATTTAAGGTTCAAATTAGTGAATGAATTCAACAATCCCCCACATGAATGAAATGGCTTAGACTCTAATGCAAATAACCAGAGAGTGTAATAGAAAGTTACCGCATCGGGAGAGCTGGCTTTTGGCTTTGAACCTTCCCTAGTGAAATATTATCGAGTTTACTTGCTAACCAGTGAACACGATGTTTTTGAACTGTTCAGCTTTTGATGTAAACTAAGACAATAATATTCACACGATTTCTTTCAACTTTATCAGATTCTATGTTGTGTCCATTTTGGCCTTGGACAACCTGGTAATTCTGTGAGTGCTCTTAGAGAACTTAGCCTTTCTCATTCTCATAGAAGCGGCCCCTTCTCACTCACATAGGTGATCTCTTATCAAGAGTATCCTGCCATACTCCACTTAGATTTCTAAGATATAAGGATTATTAAAAGCTTAGCTTATCCTAACACGTTGCAGATAATCACTATTTTACCATAGAAATGGGATAGGAAATATTTTCCTCAGTGATTCTTTCGAGTTCCCCCACAATTCGGTTGTCCCTTTGAACCTAGATCTTGGGATCTCCAGTCAGCTAGGTTGGGTTGCCATTATGGAGTTACTCTTTAGTAGGCTGTAATCCCATTCCCCTTGACAACTTATATACTTGATCTCTAGTCAAGCCTTTTGTTAATGGATCTGCAATATTATCTTTTGATTTTATATAATCAAGAGATATTATTCCGTTTGTAAGCAGCTGTCTTACAGTTTCATGCCTACGACGTATATGTCGTGACTTTCCATTATATAATACATTTTGTGCCCTTCCAATTGCTGATTGATTATCGCAATGGATGCATATTGCTGACACAGGTTTAGGCCACATTGGAATATCTTCTAAAAAGTTCCGAAGCCATTCTGCTTCTTCTCCAGCTTTATCTAAAGCTATAAACTCAGATTCCATAGTGGATCTGGCTATACATGTTTGTTTAGAAGATTTCCAAGAGATGGCTGCACCTCCAATAGTAAAGATATATCCACTTGTGGATTTGATATCTTTTGAATCGGTAATCCAGTTAGCATCAGTGTATCCTTCAATCACTGCTGGATATCTAGTATAGTGCAATCCATAGTTAGTAGTGTACCTCAAATATTTGAGTACTCTAACTATTGCTTTCCAGTGGTTCTCCCCTGGATTACTTGTAAACCTACTCAGTTTGCTTACTGAGTATGCAATATCAGGTCTTGTGCAGTTCATTAAATACATAAGACTGCCAATGATCTGAGAATATTCTAACTGTGATATACTAGCACCTATATTCTTTGTAAGATGTAGACTCATATCTACAGGTGTCTTAGCTATATCAGTATTTCCCTTGTCAAATTTTTTGAGTATCTTCTCGATATAATGTGACTGGGATAAGGTATATCCATCAGATGTCTTGGAGATTTTAACACCAAGAATAATATCTGCAATACCTAAGTCTTTCATATCAAATTTTCGTGTTAACATGATTTTTACTTCCTTAATTAGAGCCACCGTGCTACCGGTGATAATCATGTCATCCACATATAAACATACAATGACATAGTTGTGCATATCCCCTTTTACATATACACATTTATCGCATTCATTATAGCGAAATCCGTTTGACAACATAACTTGGTCAAACTTCTCATGCCATTGTTTAGGTGCTTGTTTAAGTCCATAAAGAGACTTAACAAGTTTACACACCTTCTTTTCTTTACCTGGAACTACAAACCCTTCAGGTTGTTCCATGTAGATTTCTTCATCTAATTCGCCATTTAAAAATGCTGTTTTTACATCCATTTGATGAAGCTCAAGATTATATAATGCAGCAAAAGCAATTATTAATCTTATGGATGTTATTCTTGTTACAGGTGAATATGTATCAAAATAGTCAATACCTTCCTTTTGTCTATAGCCTTTTATTACAAGTCTAGCTTTGTATTTATCTATAGACCCATCAGGTTTTATCTTTCTTTTAAAGATCCATTTATATCCTAATGGTTTACTTCCTGGAGGAAGATCCACAAGTTCCCAGGTGTGATTTTGAATAATTGATTCAATTTCACTATTTACAGCTTCTTTCCAAAAAGGAGCTTCAGGAGTAGACATAGCCTCTTTATAAGTTTGAGGTTCTTTTTCTAATATATATGTTAGAAAATCCGGACCAAATGATTTATTAATCCTGGCCCTTTTGCTCCGTCTACATTCATCCTCATTGGTTTTATTTCCAGAATCAGACTCTGTTTCTCTTATTATATCATCACAAGTCCTTTTAGAGGAACTTGATTCATGTTCTTTACTAGGAAATACATTCTCAAAAAATACAGCATTCCTAGATTCAATAATAGAATACTTATGTATCTCTGGATGATCAGAGTTAAAGACAAAGAAACGATAAGCACTGCTATTATGCGCATATCCAATGAATATACAATCAATAGTTTTAGGTCCAATTTTAGTCCTTTTCGGAGTAGGAATTGCAACCTTAGCTAGACACCCCCACACTCTTAAGAATTTATAACTAGGTGCTCGACCTGTCCATAATTCATAAGGTGTTTTCTCAATTTTCTTTTGGGGTATCTTGTTGAGAATATAATTGGCAGAAAGCAGAGCTTCCCCCCACATGTTCTGGGGTAAACCAGAACTTATTAACATGGCATTCATCATTTCTTTTAAAGTTATGTTCTTACGCTCAGCAATTCCATTTTGCTGTGGAGTGTAAGGAGCAGTTGTTTGATGTATAATACCATGTTCTGCACAAATTTGTGCAAATGGTGACTCATATTCACCACCTCTATCACTTCTTAGCATTTTTATCTTTTTGCTAAGTTGATTCTCAACTTCATTTTTGTATTGTATAAACATTTCAATTGCCTCATCTTTTGTTCTAAGTAGATATACATAACAATATCTAGTACAATCATCTATAAACGTAATAAAGTACTTCTTTCCACCTCTAGTTTGAATAGATTTTAAATCACATACATCTGTATGAATTAATTCTAAAGGTTCAGTACTACGTTCTATAGAGTGAAATGGAAGCTTAGTCATTTTTGATTCAACACATATTTCACATTTATTTTCAAAGTTTATATTGAAATTAGGCAACATATTCAAATTTATTAATCTTTGTAAAGTATAATAATTAACATGTCCTAATCTACCATGCCAAATAAAAGGTGACTCAGTCATATAAACAGAAGAATCAATTTTATTGATAACCTTAGGGGCAATGGTCATTACATTTATTTTGAACAGACCATTGGTCATATACCCCTTACCTACATATACACCATTCTTTGTGAGTATAAACTTATCAGACTCAAACACAAGCCTAAAGCCTTTCTTACTCAAGACTGAACCAGAGAGCAGATTCTTGCGGACATCTGGTACATGAAGTACATCAGTAAGAGTAAGTTCTTTCCCCGAAGTCATCTTCAGTACAATATTGCCTCGTCCTTCAACCTTGGAGGTTGCAGAGTTACCCATGTAGAGTAGTTCTCCTTCCACAGATTCATATGTGGAGAACATCCACTTGTTGGCGCAGATGTGGCGAGTGGCCCCAGTATCCACCCACCATTCCTTAGAATTGCCACCAACTAGGTTAACCTCTGAGACAACAGATGTACAATTTACATCTACATTTGCACAAAGATTTTCTTCTTCGGCCAAATGTGCATTAGGATGCTTCTTCTTCTTCTTCGAAGAATCTGGTGCCTTTCGCACACGGCAGTCCTTTGCACGATGTCCAGGCTTGTCACAGTTGTAGCACTTGCCATTGAATCTCTTCGAGTTACCACTCTTAGAGTCTTCACCATTGTGCTTTCTCTTCCTGTCATTAGACTTATTGGAATTTTTCATAACATTAGCTTTAGAAACATTGTATGGATTTCCAATTTTCTTTTCAGAAAGGCGGTTATCTTCTTCAATCCTCAATCGTACAATTAGATCTTCAAGTGTCATTTCTTTTCGTTTATACTTTAGGTAATATCTAAATTCTTTCCAAGATGGTGGCAATTTTTCAATTATTGCAGCCACTTGAAAAGATTCACTGATAGTCATACCTTCAGCATGAATTTCATGAATGATCACTTGAAGATCCTGTACTTGGTTGATTACATTTTTAGAATCAACCATTTTATAATCCAGAAACTTACCGACTACATATTTCTTAGAGCCGGCATCTTCTGTATTATATTTCTTGTCTAAGGACTCCCAGAGTTCCTTAGCAGTAACAACTGAACTATATACATTATACAGTATATTGTCCAAACCATTGAGAATATAGTTCTTACTCAAGAAGTCCGCATGTTTCCATGCTTCAATCGCCTTCACTGATTGTTGATCATCTTCAACAAGAGTAGGCACAGTCTCCTTCAAGTACTTGGCCAGATTCATTGTAGTGAGATAGAACAACATTTTCTGTTGCCATCTCTTAAAATCTGAGCCACTGAACTTCTCTGGTTTCTCGTACTGGCTTGAAGGCACAGTTGGAGTAACCATGACAGGAGTTATCACAGTGGACATATCAGATGTAGTAGCCATCTACAAATATTAAAATTTATTTATCTTAATGTCTTGTAATAAATTTTAACTAAACTGAAAAATAATTCTAACTCCAAACACAAAACAGAATTAATTAGTCTTCTCTAGAAGCAATTAAGATTACTAGTGATTGATTACTAGTATGACAGTATTTTAATCTAAAATAAAATATCAGTTTAAAGATTAAATACTATTATAACAGAGTTCTAATTGATAACAGTACTCTTAATTTATGGTATTTTGACAGAATTCAAAGTATCAGTTTTAAGAAAGTAGGTTCTAAACAAAATGTTTAAACTGTATTCTAAAACAAGTACGAAATTCAATTTTAAGAATGTAGGTTCAAACTAAAGATGTTTAAACTGTATTCTTAAAAAGTTAATCTAAAACATGCAATAATCGATTTTAAGATTGTTGGTTATAAATTTTGCAGAATGTCTTTAATATATTATGACAGTATATGTAAAGTGGAGGTTACTAATTCTGTGGTTGCAGATTGAAGCATACAGAATTGTTTTAGATTAACATAAAATGACAGATTTGTAGTTAACAGATTTACTACACAGAATTGCTACTGTTATCTTATAGGAAATTAATTCTGTAATTAGGTTTATATCTAAATAATTCCAGTTTCGAAGTAGAAGAAGACTGGTTAAAGAAAAACCATCAAACTGTTTTTCTTTATCTAGTATACTATCCTAATCTGAAAATTATAAAACTGGATTAAGAAAAACCTGGTTGCAGGAAGACTGGAAGAAGATTTTACTGACAGGAAGCAGATTGGATGAAGATCGAGGCTAGTGTTGGACACTATCTCCTTAAAATCGATTCGTCCTCCACTGTTTGCTTCTGGATTTCTTGGACGTCGATCTCTCAGGATACAACGATCGATCTGCAGAGGGAAGGAAGCTGCAATCCCTCTGCTCTGGCGAATCTGATAAAGGTTCTCTCTGGTATATGTTATGCAGGACTGGACTTATGGAAAATGATGAACAGATTTCTTCTGTAGACAGAAATTCTGGAACTTCTGTCTGCAGAAGAACAAAGAGAAGAGAAAAGAAAAAAAAACTTGTAGTATTTCACTGACCCAGACCCTACCCTATTTATAGGTTTTCAACAGTCGCAACGGTTGAGATTTCAACAGTCGCAACAGTTGGCCGTTTCAACAGTTGTGACCTTTTAACGGCAACCGTTGACGGCGGCCGGTGACTGTTGGACCGCCGACCGTTGGACTTCAACGACTCTTGACTGACGGGGCGGGTGCAGGTCAAATTCATTCAGTTCTGAACCCAATAGAGGCAACCCGAATCCAATAGCACCAAAAATCAAAGGCTCCTCAGCTCGCGTACGTGCGAAGTGCAAAGTGCGCCTCTAAAGCGCCCAATGCGCCCTAAACCCCCATTCGCCCTCGCACACGCGCGTGCGCGTGCGGGTGCGGGCGGTGCGTAGCACCACCCGTGGTGCTCATGGTTTTCCTCTTCTTACATAAGCAAAGTAAAGGAGCAAGCTATCATATTTAAACCCACATCCTTACATTCCCCTATCCCATGTGGGACTATCTTTTCATCTTCCCTTTTTGTTCCTTTGCTATGTACTCAACTTTTGAAGCCTATTTCAATTCACTTAATTCATTTAATTTGAACTAGTGAATTGGCTCAATTTAAGGTTCAAATTAGTGAATGAATTCAACAAGCAATAAATACATATGAGCCTACTCATAAGCCCCCAAGTTATCTCCATTACACTTCGATAATGCTCTAAGTTTATGGCATTCAAATGCTGCACCAAGCTTATTATGCTTCTATCTTGAGTTTCATTTTTTTTTCTTCTTTTTGGTCATACATCTTCTTGTCTCAGAGCAGCAATTTGCCCATGAAGTCTGTCCCTAGGCTACCAAGGTAAAGATGTCCATCAAATTCCAGAGCTGAAGTTACAAAAGACATCACACTTCCATCAGAATCATCAACCATCCTGACGACGGTGCCATTGGCCGCAACCTTGACGGCCATCGCCCCCGTCTTCATGGGAAGAATGGTCTTGAGCAGCGCAGGGAATGCTGCGATCGTGCGCTTGGCCGTCGGTGACCGATGGATGAGATCTAGGCTGCCCGATCTCAGCTGCAACAGTCGAACATGTTATTTATGCCGTTTCATAATTATCAATACAGGACGCATAGGAATCAAACCTTCAGAAGGGCAATCCAAAAGGACCCATCCGGTGCTAGGTTGATGTTATCTGGGCCGCCGGGGAGATTGTCGACGAATACTTCCGTTTGTCCCTTGAGATCCCCCTCGAGCCAATGCTTCAAGCATCGGAACCTGAATTGTTTATCAAAATAGATGATCTGAACAGTTTATTTACAAATGGCTAGATAGTAATGTTGTGGTTTTGCGCGCATTACCTCCAAGTCTCACAGACGACGAGGAAGTCTTCGTTGGGAGATAGAGCAACGCCGTTGGCGAAGGCAAGGTCAGAGAGTACTACTGAGGTCTTCTTTGTTGCAGGATCGTACTTCAGGAGTCGACCGTGGGGCTTGGCTTCGAGGACATCGAGAAACCAGTCATGGAGACCGAATTTGGTCGATGCATCGGTGAAGTATACGGTTCCATCCGAAGCTGCAATGGCGTCATCGGCAAACCTGAATAAATAAATGAAAGAATAAGACCATTTACTCAGTAAACTGAAATTTTTTTAACATAAACAGTGGGTATTAGCTCTTTGCATTCCATTCATAAAAAAATTACCGAAACAAAGCAGTTGTATTCTAGATTTATAAACACTTGCATAGACTTTTTCATTTATCACCTCTCTCAATATGACAAAATACAACTTTTATATTTAAACTATTTCATGAATTTTTTAACTAAAAACTTAACTTCCCATTTTTAGCTACAGACGTGCCCATAATCTAGTAAAACTTTTATTTCAGAAAATTATGTAGTGCAATTTTGATCGTTTCTATTGAGTTTTGCGATCATAGCAACTTTTTCCGCGCATACACTGAACAAAAGGATTTAATTGTATTCTTTTTTCTTTAGAATTTCTTTCCTGAGTTGGTGTCTGACGGCCATTGTAGGGAGGCAAGTGGACCGAGCAACCATTCCCCTCAGACTGTTCTGGATCGGGCCCATGTTCGGCATGGCTCAGGGAAAATAGGAGTCGGCACGGCTACGATCTGCCTCAGACCTAGACTGGTTCTGAAGTTGTAAACTCGCCTGAACCTGGACAGGGTCGAGCCTAAGCCGAACCTGACCTAGGTTGAACCTGGGCCTATGCCTGACCGGGGTCAGCATGCTTTGCCTGGACGGGTAGGCATGGCAAGTGAGCCGGGCAGCCCGCACGTGCCCGGCACGGCATGGGTCTCCGACACGGTCTGAGCCGAGTTACCCGGGCTGTGCCTGGCATGCGCCGGGCGCAGCAAGGATTTTTATTTAAACTAGGCATTATAGTCATTGGGGTTTTGTTGTAATTTTTTTTTTACACAGAACCTCCAACAACTATTTTTATAGCTTTTGGGGATATTCTTACAATTTATTTTGCAAATTTTGCCCCCCAACAGTCAAAATGGGAGTTGGGGGAAGGGATTTGCAATTTTTTTTGCCAAAAAAAAAAAAAAAAAAAACTTTTCTTTCCTTATAAATAACTGCTCATCTCTTTCACTTTCATTACTCACGCAAAAATCTTCATTCTCTCAAAACTCTTCTCAATCTTTCTCTCAAAAATTTCTAAAAACAAAATTCTTCCAAATAAATTCTTTCATATTCGTTCAAGTTTCAAGTAAGTATCAAGTGATCAAAAAGTTTCAAACGAGTAAGCATCAAGTGATCAAGAAGTTTCAAGCGAGCAAACATCAAGCAAGCCTCAACATCAAGATTTAAGCAAGTCTCAACTCTCAAGCAAACTCTTCATAGTTTTGTCGGTTTTCTCCCTCTAATACTCATATCTCTACTCTTATCTCTCAAGTGGTTCACCGTTCAAGAGCTATTTATAATTTAAATTATTTTATTCGGTTTTTTTGAGGTTTTTTGAAATAAATCCATACTCGTCCAGCGCTTCTTTCTCTCAAACTACAGATACTTTTTTTTTTCCTTTTTTAACAAGGAAAGAATATCAAAACCTTTGTCAACCCTTAAAACACCCATCTCAAGTACTCTTTCCTATATAATCATATAGGGGTGAGCACAAAACCAAAAAAACCGAACCGAACCACAAAACCGAACCGAACCGAACCGATCGGTTCGGTTTTCGGCTCGGCTCGGTTCGGTTTAAAAACCGAAATTAATTACGGATTTCGGATCGGGTTTCGGTGGTTTTAGCTCCAACCGAAATTGACCAAACAAACCGAACTTTTGGAATTGTAGCTTATGTTTTTTCTTTGATTATTTTCAATGTGTTTTTCTTTTAAATTTTTAATGAAAAACATGTGATTGTTATTTTAATAGGTATAAAAAGAAAAAAATAGAAAGAAAATTATTATTTTTCCTATAATATACACGTATTTATCACATAATTAGTTTCAAACCCTAAAAATCGAAAACCGAACCGAACCAAAAAATCGGCTCGGTTTTTTGTTTTCACTCTTATTCGATCAGTTCGGTTTCGGTTTTATATTTCGGTTCGATTTTCTGTTGGATTTTTTTTCAAAAAACCAAACCGAACCAACCGATACTCACTCCTACAATCATATGAAAATATACAATCAACTAATATGCCCAAAGAAGAGACAACCGAAACATTCATACCCGAAACTCAAACAACCACCCCGGTAGGACTTCTAAATCGGATATATGAAAATATTTTGAAAAAAATCATAGAAAATAGTATTAGAAAAGCTAGGTGTAAGTATTGTCAAAAAAATTTACTATTTCCCTTTAGGTAGTGAAACATGCCACCTTAAAAGACACATAGATAAAACACACCCACCAAATGAACCACAACAAACACAATTAAATACCTACGAAGGAACTTTAGGAACTTTTAAATATAACTCTATAACTGCAAAAGAAGAATTAGCAACATATATAGTACATGTCGAACAATTTTTTTCTATAGAGGAAGACAAAAAATTAGAAAAATTTATAAAAAAATCTTTTACTCCCGAATATAAAAAAGTCCCCACGTTTTAGATGTAAATCCGACATTGTTAAAATATATAAAGATAGGAGGAAAATTTTAATAGCCATTTTAACATCTTTAGCAATAACTGCAGATTGTTAGAAGGCATTAAATAGTTGCTATTATTTATGTGTAATGGCCCACTATATAGATCAAGATTGATGTATATAAAAAAGAATAATTGGATTTAGGAGATTTGAATTTCCTCATAATATACATAATTGATCACAATCCCTACTTAGTGTTTTTGCAGTATTTAGAATAGAAAGAATTTTTTTTTCATTTCTTTTGATAATCTTCCGAAAATACGACTGCAATATAAATTCTAAAAAATATTACTAAACTAATTTTAGATGAAAAATTATTTTACATTAAGTGTATTTGTCACATACTTGATTTATATGTACAAGATGGATTAAGAATAGTAAATAATTCAATAAATAAACTTAGAAACACAATAGCATTTATTAAAAATAGTAGGCCAAGAAGACAATCATTTAAAAAATATGTAGGAATTTTAAAATCTCACCTAAAATTTTACTTCTAAATATAAAAACAAGATGAAATTCTACATATAAAATATTAAATGCGACTATTAAATATAAAGATGTAATAAATATGTTTAATGAAATAGAATTACCATCTTGTAATTTAGATATTAATGAATTGCACAATTTGCATTGTATTTGTAAATATTTAAGCAAATTTGAAATTATAACTAGAGTATTGTCAGACACTTGTTATCCAACTACACACATTGCACTATATTATATAACCGAAATTAGTTCAATTTTTAATGAAAATGGAAATCACCCAAAACTTGAAAATATTGTTCAACCCCTATAAACTAAATTTAATAAATATTTTAGAAATTTTCTATACTTACTATATTTTGCAACTGTTGTAGATTCTCGTTATAAGTTAAACGGACTTGAAATTTTAATTGATTTATTTTATAAAAATATGTGTTATAAAGATAATGTTAGGAATTTAGTTAATTATATTAAAATTTGTTTAGATATTATGTACCATACATATGAAGATATATATGATGATAAAACACAATTTACAAAGGAACCAACTGCTAGGGAAACCCGAAATCCAATAATATCATCCGTATTTCACTGACAAAAGTCTAGGCAGCCTAGTATATAATTTAATAAACTATATTATTATTTAGAAATGGTCAATCATGAAGATGACGTGTCACCTGAAAATTATGAAGCCTTTGATATTTTGGTATGGTGGAAATCAGAAGAAAAAATATATTATGTGCTTTTCAACATGGTCCATAATCTACTAACTCTTCCGGTGTCTATAGTATCGGAGTCTGATTTTAGTGCAGGTGGTAGAGTGCTCATGGAGTGGAGGAGCTCAATGACAGTAGACACATTAGAGATGTGCGTTTATTTGAAAGACTAGCTCGACACAGAAGAAAGGGAATAAGGATCGTCCAACGAAGTAGAAGTAGATAACTCACCAAAAGATGAATGAAAATTTTTCTAATTTCTACATTTGTAAATTTTTTCATGTAATTTTTTTAAAATTTATTTATTTATTTTTTTAACTCATAAATCTCTTGGAAAAAATACTAAGAACAAATTGAGGTTGATGGTCAAGATCGTCTTTCCTCTCTTCAAGCTTTGTATGATTTCTAAAAAGATTTATATAGCAATTATATCAAAGTAATGAAATTTAATATAATAAAATTTTATTTTTACTAATGCTTTTGCTTATTAAAACTAATTAAATTAAGCTAACTATTATATTAAACTTGCTTGATAATTAACTTAATATTTTTAAAAAATAAAAATAAAAAATAACATGCCGACATGCCTCAGTCCGGATACGACACGTGTCCGGCGGGCCAAGCCTAGGCCAATGCCTGAGCGGATGTGTCGTGCCCGACATGGCACGCCCGTGGTAGTGGCAAGGTTGGTCGGAGGTGACTAGGCACGGGGATGAAGAGGGTTTTTATGGGGAAGAGCATTTCTTTAAAAAAAAAAAAATAGAGGTGTGCCCTTTGATAAAACATAGGTTTTCAAACTTGAAGAGGCTATGTTCCTTTTAGGAACATAGCCATTAGAGAATTAGTGTGAGCCTTTATAATTACCTCTTACTTATTCGATAAATTTATAGGTAATTAATAATTTTTTATATGTTAAAATAGATATTAGTTAAATTATTAGGACGTTGAGATTTGGATCTATTTCAAAAGAGAGTTTTGAATCCACCAACAACCAAATTATTCCGATCACCAACAACCAACTTATTCCGATCAATCGAACGAGAGACTAATAGGGCCCACATGGTGACACGTGGAATGATTAGAGGGAACCGATAAAAGATCGAACAAAGGGAGCAACTAATACTGTTTTGGTGTTTGTAAACGGTAGAAATAAGTAAGAAAATTAGAGTTGATTGAAAAAAATTAGAAGTAACTTTTTAAAATAAAAAGTTGGAAATATCATATTTTTAATATTTTTAGGATTTGTTTCTTAATTTTTGAAAGAACGAAGAGATAAAAGAGAAATAAACTATTTTTACTTCTTGACTAAATAAACACGTGAAGTAATATTACTTCCATTAGTTTCTTTCAATTTTCATGCAAATAAATACAGAAGAAGAAATGAACCTTATAATTGAGCCATCTTCATCGACACGTGAAGTAAGAATGGTGATCCCCTCCTCTCCCACCTTTAGTAGGCCCTGCCAGTCAAATAAATATATTATCTATTAATCATTGTATTCAAATTAAGAAATAAAAAAATATATGTTTAGAGGAGTTGCACGATCTCAATTTATGGATTATTTAATTACTTGTAAGCAATGTTACAAGAGCAGGGGTGGGTACATCAACCAATCCTTGGCCTGTTTTTTCAAAATTTTGAATTAATAAAATAATTTTTTTATTTTTTATTCAAAAATTTGAAAAGACCCATCCATTTTCATCCCTACTTTCAGCAGGGATGAGTGACACTGACATATATATATATATATATATATATATATATATATATATATATATATATATATATATATATATATATGAGAAAAATGGAAATGAGCTGACAGCTCACGCAAATTACCCGAGCTGCAGTTCATTATCACTATCTCCAATAAAAAAAATTTCTTTTGGATTATGATCTCGACCCCCTAAAATTCACTTATATCCAACTTCTTAGGTTTTAGTTTTGATTTGGTCTCCTTCAAACTAACACAAAATTAACGGTTTTCAATAAATAAAACATTTTGTATGCACTTAATGAAAAGATAAATAAAATTCAAAATTTATGAAATTTAATCCGAAATAAGTTAAAGAGGTAGAGATAGTGATTGTTAAAAAAAATTGAAGAAAAATAATTGGATCATTACAGTTTTACCGCTATCTCACGTAACTTTACTTGAGCTGGCGGCTAACCTACAGTAATCCATATATATATATATATATATATATATATATATATATATATATATATATATATATATATATATATATATATATATATATATTTCAAGAATAGACAATGAAAACTTAGTCACTAATGAAACTGACACCCAGATATCTATAATATTTCTTGTAGTGGTTAGGCAAAAATAGCTTTCAACTCTATTTGCTAGTGGGATGATATTAGTAATCTAGAATTTTTCTCATGGGTTTCTTTTGATGCCTATGACAGATACTCAGAGCTTGTTGTACTGCAGTTTTTCAGTTTGATGTTAATTTTGTTTAGCTAAAATCACGGAGTTAAATTTGAACTCTATTTATATAGATTGGGCTCAAAATCAGATTAAAATAACATTTCAATTTTATTCGGTACGCAATAATATGTAAAGAAAATAAAGTACTTAATTTTTTGCTCACCTTATCTACATCGCAAACGATAAGGCCTTTACCATCCCTTGATCCAGTGATCCCAAGCACAGCCGGCCCACCGACAAAGATCCACTCCTCCCACTCCCATCGCCCGTCGGCCCGCAATCGCGTCCTCTTGATCCACCCATCCCTTGTGGCCGTGTACAGAGCATCTCCTGGGCCCACCCACACGTCCTCCGGGCCCACCAACTTGCCTTCTCCCAATCTATCCACCTTCTACAAAAACCAAAAAAAAAAAAAAAAAAAAATAGGATCCCTTTCACTTTCTTTTTCTGAAAATTATTTTTTATTTTTACCTGCAGGAGATTGTTGGAGGTGATGAGCGAACGAGAGGAGAGAGGGAGAGGGAGAGGGAGAGGGGAGATTGGGGAATTGAGAGCTGCATGAAGAACAAGGGAGAGGAGAGAAGCTGAGACAAAGCTCAGTATCAAGACCTGAACGCTAGATGGCATCATCGTTATCTCCTCTTGCTTTTTTTTTTTTTTTTTTCTGTTTTTTTGGGGCGAGGGTTTGGGGAAATATCTTTGTAATGATAAAGAGCTAAAATGGTATATACACGAGAGGAGAAAATGAGAGAGATAGACAGCCCTAAATTACTAATGTACAACATCCACGTGGCTGGGACTGATACGAAAGCCTTTATTTATAGGTTACATAAATAAAATAAAAGAGAATCATGCCAACTCGACCAGAATTATGCTAAATTTGGAGATTCCAGGATATCCCTTTATTGTCGTCTTGTAAATAAGGATAATTGAAGTTATTTTCGGACTTCTTGTGGAAATTCTAATAATTTGTTGGATACACCGGGAACTTAACATAATGTTATTCACAGTCAGACACTTTGTAGTACTATAAGAGAGTCTATAACTTAACATCTCCAAACTTTGAAACTCCCAAAAAATTCCTGCACCATTATCCCTATTAGGGAGTTGTTATTACCACCCCTCTTTTAGACCAAAATACACTCATTTTCTCTAATTCATATTTTATCATTACCTCTCTCCTTAAGTCAGCAATATTTCTCCTTCACTGAGTAAGCGCTCTTCACTTCCTCTTTCTGTCTCTCTCCTTCTCGTCACTCTCTCTCTCTCAAGCAAGCAGCAGCAGCTATGCTTGGTGTGCAGCAGCAAGCACAACTGTTGCTGCTGCTGCTTGCTTGCTGTGCAGTAGGAAGCAAGCACAGCTGCTGCTTGCTTGTTTGTGTTGACAGGGTAAGCTTGGAGAACATCAAGAGATAGCAGTCAAGAGACTTGCGAGAACATCAGTGCAGGGGCTCGAAGAGTTCAAGAATGAGGCTATGCTTATTGCCAAGCTGAAGCATAGGCATCTTGTTCGGCTACTTGGTTGCTGCATTCAAGGGGAGGAACGGATGCTGATATACGAGTACATGCCTAATAGAAGCTTGGACGCTTTCTTGTTTGGTAAATTCTTGCTTTTACAATTTCATGTCACTATAATAATTTGATTGAAATAGATCCTGATCATACATACGCATCAACGAATCATATTTTATCACTTAACTGGTTCAAGTGAGCCATAAACATAATAGAATTGATAATTCACGATTTACCCTCAAATAATTTATCTCAGAGAAAGAGAAGGTTGGATTATTGGATTCGAAGACGCGACACCAGATCATCATAGAAATCACTGGAGCGCTTCTCTATCTTTATCAGGATTCTAGATTTCAAATCATTCATAGGGATCTCAAAGCCAGCAACATCCTTCTAGACAAAGAGATGAACTCAAAGATTTCAGACTTTGGCATGGCAAGAATCTTTGACGGCGATGAGATGGACTTCAATACCAGAAAAATCATCGGAACATAATAACCAGCAAACTCATTCAGCGTATATATACAACATTATGAAATTCATAAACTTGATAAATAAACAAATTCACATTTACAACGAAAATGCAGTGGATACATGTCACCCGAGTATGCAACGGACGGGGTATTCTAAGTGAAGTCGGATGTATTCAGCTTTGGCGTACTGATGCTTGAAATTGTGGAACGAAGGCAAGATGTTCCTGCCATGAAATTAGTCAGACAATGTTTGAACCTAGGTAGTTAAGTTAGTTGGTCAGGTTCTAAGCTATTAAGAAGGTTTGTAACTACAAATGTTCCTCCCATTTATTATTATAATTATTATTATTATTATGGGGTTTTTACATATCTATCCCTTTTAATCTTTAAAAATTAGAATTTAGTCCCCCCAAATCTTCATATTTATAATTAGTCCTCAAATCCTTTAAATTACCACAATTTAGTCCCCTAGTCATATTTTTGGTCCGAAATTTCCGTTATACCTCTGAGTTATTTCACTTTAGTCATTCATTTCTTCTTCATCTTATCTTCCTTTTATTATTGGATTCCTCTCTCCATTCTTCTCCTATTTCTCTTCCCTCTCAATTAATTTCTAAAATGAAGTAAATCCGGGGAACTCAATAAGAAGAGAGAGAGGAGAAGAATGGAAAGGATTAGGGCTGAGCATAAAACTGAAAAAACCGAACCGAACCACAAAACCGAACCGAACCGAACGGTTCGGTTTATTCGATTTTCGGTTCGGTTTAAAAATCGAAATTATTTAAGGATTTCGGATCGGGTTTCGGTGGCTTTAGCTCCAACCGAAACCGATCGAAAAAACCGAACTTTTAGAATTATAGCTTTTTTTTTTATTTATTTTCAATGTATTTTTCTTTTAAATTTTTAATGAAAAATATGTGATTGTTATTATCATAAGTAGAAAAAGAAAAAAATAGAAAGAAAATTATTATTTTTCCTATATAAAATATGCATTTATCACATAATTATTTTCAAACCCTAAAAACCGAAAACCGAACCGAACCGAAAATTCGGTTCGGTTTTCGGTTTTCACTTTTTTTCGGTCGGTTCGGTTTCATTTTTATAAGTTCGGTTCGGTTTTCGGTTGGATTTTTTTTTCAAAAAACCGAACCGAACCGACCGATGCTCACCCCTAGAGAGGATAACTCAATAAGAAGAGGAAGAGAGGAGGAAGAGGGAAAGGAGGACTAAAGTGAAATAACTCAAGAGTAAAACGGAAAATTCGGACCAAAAATATGGCTGGAGGACTAAATTGTTGTAATTTAAAAGATTTGGGGGACTAAATTATAAATATGAAGATTTGGGAGACTAAATTATAATTTTTAAAGATTTAAAGGACAAATTAATAAAAACTCCTATTATTATTATTTTCAGGATGCTTGCGAATTGTTTTCTTGTTATCATCCTCAACACAAATTGAATGCTAAGATCAAAAAATATATCCTTTACTTGCTATAAAATTTAAACACCATGAACATACAATTATACCAATCTCTGAATCACAGAAAGATTCAGTCTACTTTCACTAGAGCAAAATTTTGTTTATATAATTATACACTATGAAGGAACAAAATCTATCTGCCCTCTATCCTTGTAATGGTTATATCATTAATGGTACAACTCGAAGATGAAACATTCATTGAACTTCTGTCGGCAGAGACCAGGAGGCTTTGGCTGCGGCTGTATTGCTTGCGCACCTAACATCAAGACTACCAAAAACATATCTGACCTGTCTTCAGCTCTTCCCTGAACGCACAGCAGACCAACTTGTATGCATCTCAAGATTTGGGGAAAGGAATCAGAGAGAGCTGCAGCTAATTGATTGATCCAGCAGTTCCAAGCTTTTTCCTTCATGCCATAAATCCCATGTCTGTGGTATTCCAATCAACAATGAGTCTGTGCCCTAGATTCCAATAAAACTCGAAGATGAAACTACATATTGCTTCTCCTGCAGCAGCAACTATGGAAAATGCCCGAAAGCTATCCTCGCACCTTCAGAAGTTGTTTCTCTGATGCCTCCGGAGCCGAAGAGGTCTTCAGAGGATGTGGCCTTCAGCTGCATCAATGGGGTTGGCATTCTTATCCTTATCAGTTCCAAGCTTCACCTTGCTCTTGATTTTTCACCATTACTGGTTTGAATTGAAAGGCAAGACTTCTGTCTCATTGTTTATTCAGGAAAGTTTTAATCTTCATAAAATTGCAAAAAGAACCATAATATATGACTGGTTAATCACAGTCAGAACATGAAATTGCAATTTCATCGTCATAAACTCCATATATTACTGGTTAATCACAGTCAGAACACATGAAGGAACACATGTTCTGAAACATCAGCACTGCATCACAGTCTGAACACATTACCTGGAATCGGACGAAGGAGTCCACCTCCAGTATTGCGGCGTATCTCTAGCTCCCCAAATAATCACAAGCTCCCTCACCGAGATCATGAAGCACTTCTTCCCGCTCGATCTCTCCAACTCGAAACTCTGGAAACAAATTGAATTGATTCGATCAAAATTAAAACCCTAGAATTGAGAAAGATCAAATTTTTTTTCCCCCAATTTTGTGCCATCTTGTCGCCGTTGATGAGGATTGGATCATAGAGGCGGAAGTAGAACTCCTTCTTCGACGAGAAGGTTGGCAGTTGCAGGGCCCGCGAGAGGATCTCGCGGTTGCCCAAGAAGAAGTCGCCCGCAACCGTTTTTCGCCTACGAAAGAGAGAAATCACCCGCTCTGTGCCCCAGTTTCGCCCGAGTCCCCAATCGTTCTGTGCCCCAGAGTCGCCCGCTCCAATTCCTCTTGCTGCGATTTCACTTGGGTAGGGGGTATTTTAGTATTTTCATGACACGTGCAAATTACGTGATCCAATCACTGACGTCCAGTTAATTTCGTTAGGATGTCCAGAAAATTTTTTGAGAGTTTCAAATTTCATGATGTTAAATTACAGACCTCCATACTACAGAGAATCTGACTGTGATTAATCTTGATTCATATTGTTATGTTAGGGCCTCGTGGCATGCCACAAAACTGGAAAAGGACTAGAGGATTATTGTGTAAAAGAGATTCTCTTTTCAAATATGGTAAGAATTTCTTTCCCTAGTGTGGAAATTCATCACATAAAAAAAAAAAAAAAAATGGCATTACATAACATTATATGCAAGCAATAAAAAGATGCGAGAAAATTATTTACGATGGTTTGGTTATGTACAACGTAAACCTACAAATATACTTGTTCGACGAATGTAGAACAAGTCAAAAGAGTGAAGATAAGACGAAAAAAACATGAATGGAGATAATATTAAAAGACATAAATTCTAGAGATTTAAATGAAAAAATATTACTTGATAGAAATGAATGGAGAAGGATTATCAATGTTATCGATTCGATGTGATTCTCTTTTAGTTCATGTAGCATACTCCAAGTACTTAGAATAAAAAGTTTAATTGTTGTTGTTGTTTAGTCCTTTTATTTACCATCTTCAACTGCTTCAGATATCATGAATGTTTACTCCATTTTTTTTCCCTCTTATGTTAGACAAGCATGGGCATATTAAAAAATATCGCTGTTAATGATTGATATAAATTTTCGATTATTATTCCCCAAAAAGAAAATGATTATTAGCCATGCATGAACCTGTGCGGAAAGTGATTTTGATTTGGTTTTAGGAGATTCTTTCAAGGATTGATTAACAAGACGATGCAGAAACTCTTGGGAGACAGGGGCCTCACAGCTTCTCAGCTTGACACAGAAATAACACCAGCTCTCTCTCTCTCTCTCGGTTACCTTTTGGAGTAAAAGACGGAAAAATCATCCTTCTTGTTGTTTAAATGAGAAAAAAACACAACTTAGACTTCTTTTTCTTCTTCCTTTCTTTTTATCACTTCTAGTTGTTGAAAGTCCCTTCCACTGTATCAAAACTCCGAGATTATGGTGAAGTTTGAGGGAAATTATTTTGTATTTTAACACGCTCTCGCAGGTTGAATGTTCATTTTTGGGCAGAAATATGGAATTTACGCAGCGGTATAATTTTTTTAAAACCCGCAATTAAATGCGGGCCCGGCAGGAATTGAACCTGAGTTGCTCTGATAGCATGTTGAAAATTCGTTGCACTGCACCAAAACTCCGAAGTTATGGTGAGAGTTGAGGGAAATTATTTTGTATTTTAACACGCCCCCGCAGGTTGAAGGCCCATTTTTGGATAGAAACCTGAGCTTTTTTTTTTTTAAAACCCGCAAATAATTTTTTTAAAACCTGCTTTGATACCATGTTGAAAGACTTTCAATATAGTATCAGAGCAATTCAGATTCGATTCCTGCTGGGCGCGCATTTTAATTGCGTGTTTTAAAAAAATTATACCGCTACGTTAAAACTAAGGTTTCTACCCAAAAATGGGTCTTCAACCTGCAGGGACGCGGTAAAATATACAATAATTTCGCTCAACCCTCACTACAACTTTAGAGTTTTGGTGTAGTGAAAGGGACTTTCAACACTAGTTAATATACTAACTAAATTTCTCGATCACAACTTAGTTAACCCGTATTAATAAAGAATATTATAATGGAGAAATCGAATGTAAAATGCAAATTAACTACAGAGACAACTGATTTCTAACAAATGCACAGATCAAAATCATCCTGAAAAAAAAATGCTCTGGAGCGAATGGCAATCAATAACCTACATACAACCTACATACAAGTAGCAAAACGCCTTGCTCATCTGCAAGACAACAGAAGTAATAAAGCAAGTGTCGTACAAGACAACAGTAGCAACTAAGCAAGAGACGCAGATACTTTGAGAAACTTGATTTCTAACTTAAAATTTGGCTATGGTACAGTACAAGTACAGGATGCTGAACAAATCATCTTTCATAAGTGAACAACTGAGTTGTGAGATCAAAAAGAATACTAGAAAAAGAATGTAAAAGGCAACACAAATCTACAGCCAGTTTGTCGGAGTTCTCCCTGAACTAATATTACATTGCTCTTCTGTTGCTAGAGAAGGCACTGTGTTGGCTTCCTCTTCCCTATCTAACTTGATTCAATCTCCCATCATATACACATACAAGAATTGGAGTGTGTGTGATTTGATTTGATTTGAAGTATTCTTTTTTTTTTTTCCTTTTTCCTTTTTTTCTTTTTTCCCCATGTGCAGCGTCAATATATCACAACATGAAGAAGGCCTGGTTGAGGCTGGGTGTATGGAAGGCCTTCCTCCAATAGTACCTGCTCTACCGCCATTGGCAGTCTTGGTGATATCCGGGCATCCTGGCTGTGGAGTCCAGTGCCCAAAAGGATTGTGGCCTGGAGCCTCTGTCCAGAGGACCGAGCAGTGTTCCTCAAGACGTTGAGCTCATGCTTCAGGACGTGCAGGGCGTCACTCACATGAAGGCCGTGCAGGTCAATCAGACGGTCATGCCCTCCTCGGCTGAAGCCCTGGAGCTCATAAGAGACTGGATCTCTGGTGAAAATAAGAAATCGAGTCATCATCAGCATCAAAGGTTTCTACTCAATAAAGGAAGCACTTGATTAAAATTATATATCACATGCATGAATCAAACTCGTCTAAGCTTGAATTATGCTGACATCAATTTGCACACTTAACAAACACTGTGTGCAGGCTAATATGGCGCGCGACTTTGCATTCAGAACACAAGTATAAAAAGTGTGGCAGATTACAATTTACTACTACTGTTCTTATTGTTTGGCAGGTTTTTGGTGTCAAGCTTTGAAACAATACTGAAAGTTGATCCAACATTCTTGGAAACCGAATTTGAAAGAATTCATGCACAATTTTTTGAAGACAAATATTAACTAAAGCCACAAAATAACCAACCTCTTTCTATAAATTGTATCTCCAGCTTTCAATTGAGCTGTTTTCATCTGCATGTTATAGAACTGCCCCTTCTCACTCAGTTCCCTTGCCAGAGCCTTGTTACCAATCAGATACGCTTGACCTGCCTGTTTCAAGAACGAAAGATGAATTAGAGTTTTGTGTCTGAACTGCCATGCTAATGGTCCTGGATATTAAACTGGAAGGTGCAAGCAACCAAAATGAAAATCCATCATCCAAAAATTCCCAAAAAAAAAAAAAAGCTCATAGCATATAATAAGACAAATTTTAAATAGGTTCCAGTTATAGAGTGGTGGTCCATATATAAACAGATACAAATAAAAGAGGCACATTCGTGTGTCTGTTTGCATGTGTGTATGATTGCAAAGTGCAAACCTAAACTAACAACAACAGAAGGATCCAATATTAACACATAAGAAAATATTGGTGATGATGTTGTTACAGTCCAAATGGGCACATACTAATTCAAATATTCACCACATAATGGGTAGAGCTTGAAATCTAGCCTAAATTTAGTTAGTTAGCCTTCTAATTTATTGGCAGTTTTTAAATTTAAGCCAGAAGATAAACATGTGTAGACTGTAGACGTTCTACATAGAACTAGACAATCACCTCCATAACCGTTCTGGAAGATACAAATTAACTTGTAATATTAGAAAAAGGACAATTGCAATGAGGCCTACAGAAAAAACCAAATGTTAAATGGGTACATGTCATATCCTTGATTCCAATAGGGAGTTGAAAACTTTAACATGTCAAAACATGGTGCTGAAGAACCATTTTCAACAGTAATATCACCAATATTGTGAATGACGGTAGTTTGGAACTAATGCATGCCACCATCTCTCAATGACGTAACCAGATTAAAAAGGGCAAACCATCCCCTCTTAATTGTGTAACTGGGGAACGCAAGGAAGACATTAAAACAAAACTTCCCTGATCTTAGAAGTTTCAATTCCTAAAAAAGTTGATTTAAATTAGAAACAAAAATATATTACATGCACGTATGATTTTAAAAAGTGTGAATCCACCAAGTGAGATAATACAAGATGGAAATAGACAGGTTTTTATCTGGAAAATAGACTAAAATGCCTGAAACCTTAGGGTGGGATTGAATCATAAACTATCATATTTGGGTGGTTTGCATGTGATCCGACTCAATGGCCTCACCAGAAGAATCACATACACAAATGATAAAACACTATATTCTTATCAAACAACAACGACAACATGAAGCCTTTATCTCAAAATATTGGTGTCAGCTACATGGATCCTTTTCTTCAATTCAGTTGAATAAAGACTATCTGCTCCACTGAGTTGAGTATTTTCAAGTCCTTTTTAACTGTGTTCACCCAAGTTTTCTTAGGCCTACCTCTAGATCTTGCCATTACATCAAACATAATCCTACCACATCTCTTAACCGCTGCACTTGCTGCCCTTCGTGGCGCATACCCAAGCCATCTCAATTGATTTTTCCTCATTTTATTCTCAATAAGAAGGACCTCTAATCTCCTACAAATGGACTCATCTCTTATCCTATCTCTTACTCCACTCATCCATCTTGGCATTAGCATTTTTACCTCTTATGCTTACCTATCTCCAATTTTTTAACATACATCTTCCTCTAAATCCACATCCCCCTCATGCTCCCGAGCCCAAGCCCGAGCCCGAGCCCGAGCAGCCAACAGAACGAGTGTGATATACTATAGCTGATAATAATTATTGATATAATATAGTTGATAATAATTATTTTCAATAAGCAGATGACAAAAGCAGAGCATGCAAGAACATTGAATAAAGCAACATAAAGTGACAGCTTCAGACAACATCATCAACTAATGCTGACAACTTAACACGGATGTGCCAGATTATTTACAGATTTCTACCTTTTCCAAACAAGCATCCCGGAGACGTGCGAGATTGTGAACTTCCTCCCTTAACTCTGTATACATATGTGCTGCCCTCCCCACAACAGTGACAAACATAGGTAAAGAGAAGATTCAATGTATAAGGAAACTTTTCTAACAGAAAAAAATATAGTTGGAAAGTATTACCCACTGTTTCTCCAGTCTCAAGCCAGACTGGAGTTGTTCGAGATGCACCAGGACTTGGAGATTTGTCTCCATAAAGCAACTTCCCATAGCCATTATACGAGCTGGCAAGTAACTGTGAAGTTCTACTTGAACCAATACTGCCATCTGCAGAGCCATTTCTCCCATGTTTCCAGCGACTACCATCCAGGGATGAAATTTTCCTTGCACTGGATGCAAAACCTGAAGCATCACAAAACACACCAGAATTAGATCTACATGTATCTGGAACTTGGTGAAGATCTCTGATGGACTTCGACATCCCATTGTGAGTCTCCGCCAATGGAAGTGACTGCAAGTCTAATTTGCCAAGTCTTGGAGAACTGAAGGACTTTGAGTACAGGTTCTTACTGAAACCACCATCCTCTTGACGCTGCAATAGAAATCAAATAAATTTTCTATAAGATCATAGCGGGTCAATAACAAAAGCAAGATGTCAGTATAATAAACTCTACAGCATTCCGCAAGTTAGGAAGTTAATAATTTATAAATTCATTGTCTTTCTTCCTTGTGGCATTCACGTGCTTGCAGAGATTTTGATTGGTAGACCTTCCTAATTGGAATGAAAAATACTAGTAAGAAGAAATAAAAACATTGGCAAGAGAGGAGGTAGAGGTTGGTTTTTATCTCTCTTTTTTTTTTTTTCTTTTTTTTTTTTTTGGTTCGGGAGGTTTTTTTTTTTTTTTTTTGCGGGGGGAGGGGGGTAGCATTTCACTGAGAGATAAACATCAAGCAATGACCAGTTTGCTAATGCACAATCTCTTATAAGCTAAGGTGACTCATGAAACCATCTTTAAGCATACAATTAAACAACTTTTCTTCTTCAGAATTATTCTTTCTACTTATGAAATAAATAATCTCATCTCCACAGGCATCTGATGAAAAAAGTAAAGCATATGTGCGTGTTGTGTCCGTATATTTGGTGTGGGGGGAGTATGGTGTCTCTGGGGGGTGTTTGTGGGGCTATCCCCTAGCATTTCACTGAGAGGTAAACATCAAACAATGACCAGTTTGCTATTGCACAATATCTTATAAGCTAAGGTGACTCATGAAACAATCTTTAAGCAAACAATTAAACAACTTTTCTTCAGAATAATTCTTTTCTACTTATGAAATAAATAATCTCATCTCCTCAGGCATCTGATGAAAAAAGTAGCACAGACAAGCTCACAAAGATGGTGCATAAGCATAAGCATATTGTCCTCCCAGAACAACATTAGGGGGGAAAATGGTCCATCTATCAATCCTTTAAACAACAAGCTTTGGGCGAAAAATCCATATTTCTAAACAAACTTTAGCTACACAAGTTCCACTACAATCTACTGACTAGAAAATCAGTAAACAAAAGGTTCTGAGTAGTCTTAATTATATTAGTTTCATAAACCATCAGCTGTTTCCCCTAATTGTTAATCAACCTTTTCTCCAAATAGATAAAACAAACATTATACGATAACAAGCTAGCGCTTCTTTCCTCAAAAAAAAAAAAAAAAAAAAAAATCTATGTTTCACCAAACAGCAAAAAAATCTTTTATTTCAGTTAAAATGGTTAAATTGGAACTGCATATATGTGCACCTATTCTTGCAGGTAATTGTTCTTTTTCCAGTCAAAAAATGACATAATCACATATCTAAGCAGGTTCTTTTTTTTTTTTTTTAAAGAATAATAAAAATGCAAAGCTTTAGATTTTGGTGGAGCTCGACAATCTTTCCCTTTGTTCTGGAAAACCCATCAGAAAATTATAAGTAGACATCTAGTGCAACAGCCAAGCAGTTTTTGACTAGTTTCCATAAATCCCCATTCTTCTAGATGATCTTAAACATTCCTGGTACATCAGAAATCTGGCAACTTATTTATTGTTTCACAGGCCGGTTAAATACTAAGTTGGATACCATGGAAGACAATCATTCTCAGTGCATCAAGAACACCTTGAAGTTCCAGAAATATATGTGGCCTTTCCTTGACCAATAGTTGAATGATTTAAAAATGAAGAAACTTACTTCAAGCTGACCAATCATCTCGATTGTGGCATGCCAATCACATCCATTTGCATAGTATACATCTGCAAGTCTCTCAGCAGAAAAACCAGGAAATTTTGACGACAATAGCTCCACGGGATCGATTGCAGAATTCTCTATAACAGCATGATCACCTAACATATTATTTACAAAACTAGCACCGGATTCTCCATTGTAGTGTTTATCTTCCATTCCCCCAATTCCCCTGGTGACTCTGTGATCTCCATTTACAGATTGTTTGTCCCAGGAATTGGTGGCCGGAGCAATGCGAGCAGCCGATGACTGGTTTTTGTTGTAGGTAGCACCAGCATACCCAATATTCCCACTCAAGACAAGATTGTTAGTACCAAAAAGGGATCTACCATGTCGTGCAGCAAATGCCTCATTGACCATTGACACAGAAAATTTTGATTGTTCAGGAGCATCACGTATTGTTAAACCTGCAAGTGAGAGCTTCCCTGGGCTGGGTAACTCATCTTCTCCCATCTCCTTGAAATCAGGAGTGATGTCATCTGGAAGCTGATGGCACCAGTCTTGGTGTTCTTCATCATCAGAACTATTTGACATAGAGGATTTAGAGCGACCGAGGATTGCTTTTCCTGAAGATCCTGTAGAACTAACCCTGCTAGAATCTGCAGCGTTGCTGTTTACATATGTGGATCGGAGGGCAGATGGAACAAACTCTGCTGCATTAGGGTTTAATGTTGTAACCTTGCTTGATACATTTACCTTGTTATTCTCTAGACCTTTAGGTGTAAAACTCATCTTATTTATATAGTATATGTTGCAACATGCAAAGCCTCCTAAAAACAACAACAATTCCAGGAAGGATTTACCCTAACCCTGCAAAATACATAGAAAGAGTAGGAATCAAGTAATAAAAAATGGCTTATATAAAAGAGTACAAGTATATACACGAGTTACAAGTATGGAAACAGCTTAAGATATACAACCAAACCATGGTGCAGAAAGAAACACGTTAGAAGTAGTGAAAACCAATAGAGACCTAAGTTATATCCTACATTTAAAAGCTGACAGCAAGAATTACTTCCATTCATAAGAAAGAATAACAAACTAATAAAGGCCCAAGTTATATGCTACATAGAATTTATATAACTGTCATCATGCTTCTGAGTAATTGGCTTTGTAAGACACGCAAGATATCCATAGACAAAGAAAGAGTTCAAATGTACTATAATCCTTTGCAGCTTTGACATCTTCTTGAAAGCATATTTGGGTTGGAAAAGCAAAACTCAAGTCAGTGAGCCAAGTCTTGTTTGATTGTATGTGGCTTGTTCCAACCTCCCGTTATAGACGTTACCAGGCAAAATAGACACCTTACATTCTCCACAACTGTCAAAGGAAAAAGCGAAAGCTGTGTGCAGTTGTAAATCCTAAACCATTTTACATATTCCAGTTAAGGGAAATCTTCAGCCTACAATGTTATGCTTTAATACATGCAACACCTGATCCTAGATGTCAATACTTTAACAACGGCATAAAGGACCCATCCTCGCAGTCATATACAAAAAATAATTCGCACCCTTTCTAACTATTAAAGGACATAAAGCATACACATGCCTGAACACAAACGTATCATGTCTGTACACGAGTGCAAGTCATGGGTTTGGAACAGATTCTGCTCCTTAATATGTTACAACGTGATCAGTCCAGTATTAGCAATAATAGAAACAAATGACTGCACTTTCAGATTTTAAAAATAGGCAGCTCATCAGTCATTATGCTTTCTTACCAGTCGAAATAATCAGAATTAGGATGGTGGCAACCTTACTATCTAATTTCACATAAACAATTCTTACTAAAATCTCATTCAAGTGAAGCAAAGATCAGATAGCAGTATGTCAAAAAGTTCTCTTTCCAAAAGACAAAAAAGTTGGTACTTCAAAAAGATTTCCATGAAACTTCCTGTTCTTATGAAGATTCAACATATTAACATAACTGTGTTTCAATTTTCCAAATCACAATTCACGCATAAAGAACTGCATTTTGGTTAAGTGATAGTTCTCAGATCACACAAAAATGGCATCAAACGTGGCTGAAACACACATAAGTATTCTCTATAATTTTCAAACCCTTTTATTCACGGTTAAGAGAATTAGAAATAACAAAGACACACTTGAGCTATAACCAATGTCAGCTTTAGCAAGAATTTTCAGGAAGCTCCATGAGAGTTCAGCTATGAATCTCACCCAACAACTACATCCACTAATCTCCATAGCTCAAGTTCAATCCTTTTCTGAAACCAAGTCAAAAGTCTACTTAAATACGTAGATTGAACTCTTGAGAAATTAAGGCAATCAAATTCAATTACTTCAAAATTCATCCACAAGCAATCCCACAGTTAAAAAAAAAGAAAAGAAAAAAGAAACTCACTTTTCCAATTATTTTCTAGTAAAACACCATAGACAAAGCCATCACTTACTAAATCTCCAACCAAATCTCTCAAACCACAGATGGATCAGCAAACAGATCCCCAATCTCAACTAAACCTCCCATTTCACCCGCCAAAATTCAGAAACAACATCGAAACAACTAGAATTTTAATCCGCGTCAACATTCACAGATTTCACCACGAAATTCACAGTAAAAACACAAACAGAAGCCAGTTCCAGCAGATCTGGAGCGAGATAAGGAAGATTCTTATACCTTTTCGAAGATCAATGAGAGGATATATCGAAGGGAACCGATCCATGGCGACAAATTCGAAGTCGCGAATCAATAGAAAGAGAAGCAGCAGCAGCTTCTTCTTGTTGTTGTTAAAGCTTCGATTTCTGTTGAAGATTTGATTGATGATTTTGTTTTTTTTGGGGGAATTTTTTTTGTCTCAAAACCCTAACCCTAATTTTTTTGTTGTTGGTGATCGTGACCAGTCTCCATCTCGACCACAGAAGAAAGCTTCGCCCTCTCTCCGCTCGCCTGCAATCTTCTCTGTTGACTCCCTTGCTTTACGAGAGAAGAGATTTTATAGCTCGTTGTAATAAGATGATAGGACCGCGGGGCCTTTTGAGAGAGGGATTGCCCATCCGCTGACTTTCTACAAACAGCGAACATAATTGTTATATATGACGTGGCAAATCATAAGGAGTAGATTTAGATATTTGCTGTTCAGGAAAGTACAGTGGATCGCTCGTTTATTTTTTTTTTCCTCCCCCCGTGCGTGCACTATTGGGAAGTTGTCAGGGAGTTTCCAAAGTAGCACACCAATTTTCCTAGTGAGCCCAGTGAAATTTTGGTTGAACAGAAAGGTGAGAAGTGGGCTCACTAGGAAAACTGGTTAAACTGGTGTGCTTCTTTGGAAAACTTGGGATCTCACGTGACGGGATTAAGGGAGTTGCTTAAAGGAGCACACCATTTTTTCTTAGTAGTCCACTTTCCAACATCCGGATTGAAAGTCCTGTGGGCTCAGAAGGAAAAGGAGTTCCTAGATGCGCCCCATACTTGTCCTAATGAGCCCAGGGTACTTTTAAACCAGCTCTTTTTTTCTTTGAGCCCCATAATTTTTCCAATTTTGCCTCCAAAACCATTTGGGAGGAAAAAATGGGGCTTATTAAGAAAAAATAGGGCTCACTAGGAAATTGTCCCTAGATTTTTCTTAGTGAGCCACATACTTTTCCTTCTTCTTCCTCTTCACTCTGTTCTTCTTCCTCTCCATTTTTTTCTTTGTTCTATTCGCTCTCCACACTCTGTTCTTTTTTCATCCTCTCTCTTCAGCAACGTTCAGTCATGTCACTGTTAGCGCGCTCAGTGCCGTGAAAAAGAAGACACGACGACACGCCATTAAGCTCTGCTGCAGAGATATTTTTCCTATTTCTTTCCTCTAATTCCATTTTTGAACTTCTATGTTGTTCAATAATAGTAGGATTTAAGGTTTAGATTTTGATTTAGGATTTGATAATCCAATTTTCAGTATGATCACCTAGGTCAGTTTAATTCAATTTTCAATTATCCCTAGTCGGGATGGGAAAATCGGCTAATTAAATAATTAGGCTAGGGTTACAGTCTCGACCAGTGGATCTCTATGCCGGTGCTATAACCCCGGCCACTGCGATAAAAAAAAATTTGGATAAAAAAAAAAATTGGAATAACATGCAAACGATAATATTTCAATTTAGTGAAAATTTAGGATTTTAGAGCCGTTTTTTCCTCTCTGTTTTTTTTTTTTTTTATGGAGCGCTCGCGCGAAGATGAGAGTGAGTTTAAGGGATTAGGGCTCACTAGGAGAAACGAGAAGAGGGAAAAGAGATATTGGGGCTCACTAAGAAAAATTTAAGGACAATTTCGTTCAAATTTATAAATGACAAATATGTAAATAAATTAAGTCATTTACGTGAGACCTACGAGGACAAGTATGGGGCGCATCAAGCAACTCCCCAAGGAAAAGTCGTGTGCTCCTTTGGAAACTCCCCGCGATTAACCATCCCGTGTTTGGATCTGGGTCGGATCTGGCTAATGTTGCCCAACCCAAGTCCAAAGAACTCAAAATTTTTACCAAGAAAAAAGAACATTTATTGAAACCCAAACGATTTGTAGCGAGATTTTAGTTTTAAGTAGATAAAGCAATGTCTCCTGAAGAATCAAGACTGCTTCCAGCCCACCAGAGAAGCTATTGTTCTCAGCTCCCAGAGAGAGTAAAATAAGGAAGAGACGTTGAGAGCTCCACTGAACTGATTGTGGGAAAGCAACAGATGCTTCAGTCAGGGATTCGTGAGGTTAGTGAGATGAGGGAGAGAACCGTTGAGGGCATTTCTCCTCAGGCTGAGGACTAGGAGATGGCTTATGATAAGAAGTGGAGTGACAGTCCAACTAGAGAAGCGTGCGTCAAGAGTTGAAGAGTGAAAAACTATTATTATATAAATTAGGGTTAATTATAGTCAGATCCATGTAGTATTGGAAGTGTGTAATTTAACACCCCTGAAATTTAAAACTCTCAAAAAATCCCCTAAACTGCTAACATTGTTAGTTTTTATTAAAGTACACTTTTGTCCATCAAATTCTTATTCTACTCTCATCCCTCCGTTTAACCAGCACACACTCTCCCTCTCATCTCTCTCTATCCCTCTCTCTCTGACTGAGAGAGAGTGATAGAGAGAGAGTGACCGAGAGAGAGGGATAGAGAAAGAGAGAAGAGAAAGAGAGAGGGAGTGTACTGGTTAAAGGGAGGGATATAAGTAGAATAGGAATTTGAGTGACAAGAGTGTACTTTGTAAAGAAAGGAGAGTGAAAATAACTAACTCTCACTAACAGTGTTAACATGCTAAGGGATTTTTGGAGAGTTTCAAATTTTAGGGGTGTTAAGTTACACACCTCCAATAATACAGAAAATCTGACTGTAATTAACCCTATAAATTATAAGGTAACGAAGCAAAAAAGATCAATACATTCTTAGGGTCCCAGCAGACTTGAGCCCTGTTGTTCACATATATGAAGATTCATGTTTTTCTATCAGCTGATCACGCATATTACCTCTGTCTATGGGTGTCCTCTTCCTCCTTCTTAATGTATTATAAGGTCAAAATATTTACGAGGGTCTCTGTGACTCTGAATGGAGACCTGAAGGCAGTGGATGGATTTGGAGGTTGATGGTGAATTGTTAGTGATGTGTAATAGTAATTAGCAAAAAGATACAAGCCAGACACTACAGTGTTTGAATATTGGAGATGCATCAAATAGCTTCAGGAGAAAATAACACCCACATTTGGATCATATTATCACATCATAAGATCTATTGAGCTCATAGAATTTTCAGTTAAGATTGGTTGTGGTTCTCCTTGTCAGGGTTTATGTTGCTTGTATACCATCACATATATGCACCGCTGACACAGGTTGCAGGGCTCTCACAGGCGATGCTCCCATTACAGCATCTCTCTCCTCAACTGTCATTATTATCATTAGCTCCCATTACAGCATCTCTCTCCTCAACTGTCATTATTATCATTAGCTCCCATTACAGCATCTCTCTCCTCAACTGTCATTATTATCATTAGATTTTCTCGTATGTACAAAAGTAGATGCATTTGCCTCAAATAAAATAAGTGTGAACTGAACAAGTTAGCTAGCTACTCAGGCAGTAATTTCTTGTAAATCAACTGTGATGCCGAGAAGTACAGAAAACAGTAACAAGAAGCTAGCACAGCATATCACTACAGTAAGCAGGACTTGATCTCCGATTGAAGAATTAATGGCAACCTATATTTATGCGCTTACCTCTAATCAGCAATAATAATATTATTCTTATAGTAAATTCCCAGTAAGCTCAACCCACAAACTTGTACCAGTAATTAGACTCACAACATATAATTCTGTGAAATAATCCTGGTGGGCTAAACTTCATCACAGAAATATCAATATTTCCCTTGTAGAACAAGGCTTTCACTCATCACTCTCTGAGCCTTCAGGGCTCGAATCTCCTTTCTTATGGGCAACACCGTTAGCAGCCTTGCCCTTCTCATCTTTCTTGTCTTCCTCATCGTCGTCACTATATTCACTCTCATAGTCGTCGTATTCTTCTTCTTCGTCGTCTTCCTCCTCTTCAATACCTTCCTCTGCCACCGGCCCTTCTTCCACCACATGGCCCCTTGTCCCTGCCCGGCTCCGTTTCAGAACTTTTAGTTTTATGTTTGTTTTCTTGTCACAACCTATCCAAGCATCACACAAGCAGAAGGAGCACAGATTGTAGTTCCCCTCGGCCGGGGCCTGAAACTTACCCATCACCAATCTTGACCCGCTTCTCACCTTCTCAACAGCCTCTCTCACTGCAGCATTCACTTCCTTCAGGCTTGCACCTAAGCTCTCCTTTGTTTCTTGAATTGCCTTGGACGCAGCAGCAAGAGCAGCAGCTTCGTCCATGAAACTAACCTTCTGAGACATCCACACTTCGTTGGAGACTGGATCCGCAAGCAACAACCAAAAGTTCTCCTCCTTGTGGAACGGGTAATACGGGCAGTGAGGAAGGGCACCAATCAGGCCATTCTTACGGTGGAGGGTAACCCAAGCATACATAGTGACAAGGTCACCCTCTTGTATACCCTCTTCGCCTTCGGTCTCACAGGTAATATCCACAGTGATGGAGGGGATCATCGACAGAACAACTTCAATATCATGTGCTTCAGAAGGAGAAAGCCCTGCAACCTGTGTCAGTAGTTCAGCACGGTCCTCTACAGTCATGTCTTGGAGTTCTTGCAGTGTCCGTATTCTCTGTGAAAACCAAACCATGAATTTAGGGAATTGGGATAAAGAACGAAAGAGGACTGTAAATATCTTCACAAAATTAGGCAAATTGAGGATCTAGTACCAAATTATGATAGTGGTTTCACAGCAGTGCCTTAGCCAATTAAGTTCTCCAACATTAAACGAGAAGTAATACTGTACAGCATCACATATTGAAGGAAGAACAACAATAATAACAATGGCAAAAACAAAGGGTTGCGTTAGTTTATTCTTTTATACAAGAAATCTGTCAGAATCATCTTAGGTGGTTTTTCCAACTCACTATTAGGATTAATAGGCGATCCCCAAAAAAATGCACTTCCCATAAGAAAGATATATATTTCGTTTATCCCTATGATTAGACAGATAATACTTAGGTATAGCTGAAAGTTGCAGGAAGAGTTTGACAACCAGTAACCCCATCGACTTAGTTCTATGGTGATTTTAAGTCTACTGTCTCAAATCATGCAAACCAATCATATATCACACATATGTTATGCCCATTCTGGCTATTAAATATAATACTTAATTCTCTTGGCACAATATAGGCATATGATCAAACCTCGTTCTTGGAATTGGCTAGGAAAAAGAACATAACTTTCTGATTAGAGGGTCCAGTTGAATTGAAAGCCAAAGCATGGAGCAATCAGATGCAAGCAACAAGTATTGAGTTCCCACATCTCAATGGGATTGTCGATTCATAGTGGTAAATCTGTGAATTAATTATATAATATAATTTTGTACAATCACCCATACAAACAACAACTAAGCCTTTTATCCCAAGTATTTGGGGTAGGCTACAATCACCCATACAGACGATATCAATTATCTATTCAGAAAAATAGTTTAGGTGGTTGTGTCACATCAGCAAAGAAAACACATAATAGGGCATGCTGATAGCTGCTTGAACAAGAGACAACGACACATGATTACCTTTCGACCAATCTTTTTAACAATTGGCTCGCTGATTTGTGGAAGCTGCAAAAAGGATGCTATGCCTTCCGAGTTTCCTCCAGTCACTTTTCTTGCGCTGAGAGGAACTGCCTGTACATGTTCGATACCAAGATAAAACAAAGGTTAAAATATTGAAACGAAACTAACCAACAACTTAAATATATTAGACATCAATCAAATAAATTGAGAGAGCACAGATGAAAGAAACATGCATAATCTAAGCTGGTAAAGCAATTGACGACATTTTAAAGGCAAAGTAAGAAAATTATAAGTGCATATACTAAAGGTATTGGATGCTGCTTTTAGTGATTTCTACAGCACAAATATCCTACAGGGCAACTTTGTTTTCCTATCTGGATGGTATCGATTACCTTGATGCAGTACAGGGGATTGGCCCTGCTCTTGATTACTCACCATAATAGTGAATCATTTTCAGTCGAAAGCCAAAACCAAACCCGGAGTTGAGAGGTTTATTGGAGTTGAGACCTGACACCATTGGAGTGGTTGGAGGTTTCGGTATTTGGTGTCCAGACATGTTATAAGGAGTGAGTACTGCCAGCAGACTGATGACAAGTACAAGATCTCCATGGTGTGCATAGCTTGAAACAGTGGATTGTTGTCTGGGACTGATCTTGCTGGCAAATAGTGGTGATACCAGGTGAGTGATGTGCTTGTTCATGAAGGGAAAAGGGAGATAGCTGTGCTGATGATATAATTTAGCATGCTCAAAACTGAAGCTTCATAATTTGAATGGATGAATTTGAAGACCACTAAGGATGCATTTTAAAATTTACAGGACAAACTGTCTTGTGGTCAGTTTTCTTAGGTTGCAGAAGTGGTATAAAACACAATTTGTAAGATGCTGGCTTATAGTGAGGACAAAAAGAGTGGACAGGTAGGCTCCTACTTGTGAAGGGAGAAAAAGAGGTGAATATAGTTCGTCTTGTTCAAGAAATGAGACTGGAATTGGCCCCATTAAATCATATGACTTTAAGAGGTCTACTTGGGGTTCACTAAACCATATTCCGTGATCAACCTTTTTCATAGTTTGCCAAAAAAATATCTATGCACATCAATTGGGACTAGTAAGATGCCTGCTAATAATGGCAACCATGAGAGGAATGGACAGGCGGTTCAGATTTATCTTGTTTATGAAGGGATAAAAATTGAGATTATTTGAGAAGCATAATGAGGCTTGTTCAAGAGCTCAGGCTGGATGAGTCCCATTTCAATCACATGATTTTAAGAGGTTTGTATAGGTACATTTTAAAACTATAGTGTAAATATTTTACGACTAGTTGCCCAGAAATGCAGAAGGGTTAACATGAAATAACAAGTTGAGATGCATCTGATCACAAAAGTATTTTATGCACTGCAGAAGGACCAATCTATTGAAAATTTTACTAAAAAAAGATACACATAAAGGAAAAACATACTGTTTACACATATAATTGATAAAAAGTTTAGAGGGAGGAGAGGGGGGTGTGGGGTTGTCAATAGACAATCCCTACTCCCAAGTGACCAACTGTGTTAAGGTGAAGCAGCAATCACATTCAAATGCCACTTTCATTCCAAGGTAAAAATAATCTTCGAATCGGTGCCAGTGTCAGGCTAATGGTTTATGATACTAAAAATAATATGTAGGATATAATGATATTTGTGATGCATTTACATATTAGCTAATACTTGAAACTCTGTTAGTCTGTTTTGTGCAGTTGTCAATGCTAAAGGGCATGGGAACCCCAACATGAAACACTCATGAAAACAACAGAATATCAACACCTACACATATAGAGGAAAATATCTAATTGAAAAGAGAATGTGTTTCCTATGGTGCTGAAATCACTTCCTACTTGCTGAATGAGTTTGGACCATAATCATACAGTCATACTCCTTGAAGGACTCCAAGATCTAGTAGGGAAAACTATTCCTTGTCCCCTCCTCCAATTATCTCTAGTTGTTGCAAATTGTAACAAAGGGAGGATGCCTGTGCAGGCCGCACATCTTTTTCTTTTTTTTTGCCCCCTTTTTTTTTTCATGGCTGCGATGGAGGGATACTGACTATTTAATGGTACAGGAAGGGAAGTGAAAATGAGAGAAATATTACGGGTTATTCTCTCCTTCGTCAACACACCTTCCCTATTACCCTGTTGTACTCACTGGTTGGCTAGGAATTTCCTATTAGTTTGACCTAATATGCTTAATTGAATCACAAGTCAATGACTAAGCCTATGACTGTAAACCTTCAGTCCAAGAGCCAATACAAGAAAATATATACCCCTCCCAGAGTTATTAAAACTTGTAATATCTGTAACTTATCCTTCAGAGGAGGCAACTAATAGTCTAACAAAAGTACATCAACAAATTATTTTAAATATTAATATAGATTTCTTAGTCTCCATCCAAGACATATCTGATACAGGTAGAGTTCCCATTTAAAGCATCGTTGCTTTAAACATTCTAGGAACTGAATACCTAAAGACACAATCACGGAGAACATCTTACTTCTTACTAGTTGCCCAAATATCAATCCAGCTAAGGACATGTTCTTGGGCAATTTCTGAGTAATTTCACAAATTCTGCATTTATATTGTTAAGCTTAGTTAAATCATCAGTTTTCCCCAGTTTCTTTGGCCAGGATGGCACCAGTTTGATGGCAGTTAACAGCCAGCTGTAAAGTTCAGTTAAATCTTTCATGGAACCTCGTGCTCCTTAGCCAACTTAATTTTCATTTGCAAAGGCTTTGACGGAGATACCAATGCTGTAAGGCCTAGACAAAGACCGAAAGAAATAATTTTTGGGATATTCATAGAAAAAACTATTGAGTACAGGAATAGAGGTTCAGGCTTCCTCCTATTTATTTGTTTCTTCATTTATTTTACATCTTTTCACCTCTAATTTGATTTAAAATCAAAACCAGAAGCCACATATTTCTCAAAACCCTAATGCATCTAGAAATTTGTAACCGACAAACTGAAACATCACATATTCTAGTCAGATACAAGGAGATTAGCTATCACACACCAGATATGCTAGTACACATAAGGTTACAAGTGAGTCCAAGCTGCAATAGAAAATTGACTTTAGCTTAACGGACAGATAAAGAGACAGGGTGTGTAATGTTGTCTAACAGCCCAGCCATAGCCAATTACTTAAATCAGCTATAAGCACCATTAAATGAAATATCCACCATTTACATACAGTCATTCTCCTGTTGTAACTATGAATAAACTTTATTTGGTCCTTTGGTTTCGTTAATGAATGTGATTACCCAGTTAAATCTATAATAGAATGTAAAAGAGGAAATAGAGATCTGGTGGTTATTTGAGGAAATGTTAGTACGTTACAATGAGCAATAGGATTAAGATTCGGTCTATACTGAAAAAAAATTTGTTGATTCGGTTCGGTGGAAAGAGGAGTTCAGTTGGGTTCAAGTTTATGTGTGGGTAACCCGACCAGATCTGAACTCTTATTTTAAAAAATTATACATACAAAAATCTCTCAGGCTGACTCAAATCAAAATCCTATTCCCAATTTGTTTCAATCACATGCAGCCACCCTCTCTACTCACGGTGGGTCCCCGCCTCCGCCCTCATCAGTTCGCAATGGGAATATGCCTCCCCACCTCTGCTGGTGTTTTCGATCAATCATTTTGAGCATAGATCTCCCTTCTCTATGCTATCTTTTTGAGAACAATAGAAAAAGGTTTACCATTGTTTCCATCAAACTTTTTTCTCTTTAGTTCATACATATACATATCCTTATTCAATTTTCCTTCATGGGTTCCACCTAATTTGGTTGCTGATGGTTCTTTGATTTCAGATACAGTGAAGAGTAAGAAAGGATTGGTTCTCATATTTGGATCAATATTTTTAATTTGCACTATTAAAAAAAAAAAAAGACATCAATTTGTGCAAGGAGTTTGTTTTGCCTGTGGTTTTGAATGATGGCAGTAAAAGGAAATTAGAGATGAATATGAGAGAGAATGTAATTATCTGCTGTTGAATCTCCTCAACCCCGATTTTCAATCTCCATCGCTTTTTTCACTCTTTCCCTTTCTTCTAGTTAAATGGCTGGCCCAATCAGGCCCCATCGGCTCGGTTCAGGTTTTGGAATTTTAAATGCCAAAACCGTACCGACCCACACTCAGCCCTAATAGTTAACTAACGTCTAATGAGGGCTTCTTTTTTTTCTTCTTGGTTGTTCATGTTCTTCACACAAGTGCCTAGAGATGGTTTTTATAATTCTATATAACAGTGGAAGTTGGTGCTTCAACATCATCTTTGTCCTCAACACAAGCAGATTTTACCAGGTCATAAATTTCGGGCCAATGGTCATCCAGTCGTGGCCTTGATAAACGATGTTAGCAGGTTGATACTCTTGTTTATTTGTTATAATGAAGGCACCTTTTTCTGCACCATAGGCAAGGCAATTGAACAATCATCTTCTGATCTTCTAAGTATAAATGAGGTCAAGCATAGCAAAGTTCTTCTTTCCATGTAGTCTAACTTTTTAGACCTTGAAAGTAGAAAAATTATTTATGTGATATCAGATAATTTTCTAAAGAGGAATCAGAACAAAGCTCAGCATGCACACAAATGATAACAGGAAAGAATGCCTTCATACGGAACATCCAGAATAAAATTCCAAAAGAAATGAACTGCGAACACATTATCATTCTCATGTAGTTGCAGGCAGTTCATATAATGAAGCAACAACATTAAGTAACTGTATTTATTATACTGACATAAGTTATCGTAAGATTCATGACGTAGTATCATACTTTTTCACTCTCAAATGTTGAACTGAGAGGTTAACTACTCCACACTAAAGATCTATTGGATAGTTAAAAAGCTAATAAAAAATTGAAGTCTAGACAATCCCTTCCCAAGCAAAATAAGTAATCTGATATATAGTTAGAAAATGAAAGTAATTACTGATAAATAACCTGGATGATACATTGAGAAAGCTCAACTACCCCAACTGCCGGCCTCAGCCAGCCATGTCCTTGAGGACTGCGTGGTGCTACAGCCATCTGCATATAAAAGACAAAATGTGTTATAACACTGTATAAAAATTTGACAGGTAAAGGAATATTGTGTAGGGAAGGTTACATATGTGCCAAGTACTAGTGGAAAGAAGGGACAGACGAAAACATGATGCATAACAAAAACATCAATCTACTGAATCTCATCACAAGCATTTCTGTAAGTCAGTTCAAATGGAATATATATATATATATATATAGAGAGAGAGAGAGAGAGAGCAGCACACAGTGATGACATTCATTATATATTCATGAATAGACATAATAAACAAAAGATGGTTTGGAGAACTATGTTCATCTGACACATAATACATTAATACATATCAAACTTCATTACAGTCTCAAGGATTGTTGGAATCATTAAATACTAGGTGCTCCTTGAGATGATACTATATGCTGAACATGTACAGATGCATTAATATGAGTAAGGCACCCGTATTGTTTTTCTGTTGTTGATTGGGGGGGGGGGGGGGGGGGGGGATATCATGAAGTAATAGCATAATTCTTAAAATGTTATTACGGAATAGCAAAGGTAAAATTTTTAACAACAGAATCTCGATTATAATAGATAAAAGTAACTCACCACAGAGAATTTCTATTGCATCCTAAGTCCTATCTTATGCTATTACTATCTTAGGCAAAAAGAGAACAGAAGATATATTAGACTATTCAAATTTTGAAGTCTGGTTCACAGGACTGCAACTATTTCCAATCCAGAATCAAATAGAATCCTAGAAGTCAAATGAACAGAAATATTTTGGGCTAAATGTCGTGTGTTGTTCTTTGCACTAGCAAAGCTATATAACAAAAGAATATAAAATGTATGCAACTTACGATGGATTATAAAGGTATCTGCTTGTAGAAAATATCAAACAAAATGGTGGACTGGAAAGGTATCAATTTGTACCAATATCTGAATTCCTTGCAAATGCTATGGACTCTTTGTTCAAATATGCAGAGATGATAAGATAAAATAAATAAATAAATAGATGAAACTCTGGCTAAATCAGAAGTCAAAATGTAGCCTTCACTTATATGAAGCCATATTCAAACTTTCGCATATTTTCACAGCTCCATCAAATAAACATAACCAACAGTAGTTATCACAATACGTTGTTCACATCTAATTCTCTCTAAATACTTTCGCCAAAAGATCTACAGCCAATTTTAAACTTAACAATTCCATAATCTGCAGATATTGCTATAGTGCAAATTTTCCAGAAAACTGCAGAACATAGTCTTTTGCTCTTTCATAGTCCCTCAGTTCTCCAAGTGAATTATCAGAATATGACTTCTGTCCCTTAGCTAACCCCACCAAAAGATTTGTGCATGGAAAAACACTCGTGGTTTCAAATTAATCATAAAATATGCACATGGAAAATTTCAGGCTATAAAGACTGGATTTGTCTAAATCACCTTCAGCAATTCTTCCAGAAGACGAGGTGCAAGTTCTAGCATTCGCTTAAAATCACTCAGGAGAGTTGGAGATAGCAAAGCTGATTCCCGAGTTAATTGGGCTTGAATCAGCAGTTCCATCTGAAATCAACATAATGAGATAGAAGGTTAAAGAAAATGAGTGAAATCGAATAAGAAATATACAGCATGACAAGGATGATCAAAGAAGGATATAAAGCCCTTTATTTGCCTCGTTGCTTCCGGGTTACTAATGATAGAATCGGCAGCCACTGTATAAGGGCACAATATTGAGGTGTAATGATAGCGAGTATAAGCTTGTACGATAAACATGTGATCAGAAGGACCACATCCATATTGCTAACTACATGTTTGACTATGCTACCTTAACTAAGGATGGATGTTGCTTCCAGAATTTTGCTTGCTCTGTCTTGATGTTCTTAAGGTCCAGATTCAGTTCACTTCTTACAGCCACAAACAGTTTCTGAAGGGGCTCATCGTCACTTCTACGAACTGGCATTTCCATGTATTCTGCAGCCTTGATGAAGACATCCATAACCTTGCTGTATTTGATATTAGGTCAGTTAGAAACAAGAGATTCTTCAATAAGATGCAAAAATAAATAAAGTTAACGAATCACAGTGCCTCTCCAGAACTTTGACAATAAAAACGCAAATGAAACAGATATTTGTTTGCATAGTGATGATATATGAATACACAAAAGTAAAATTAAAAGACTTGCTGCTATGTAGGATTAATGGTGTATGGATATCAGGGTATGTTCCTAGATCAATATATCCATTGGCATTTAAACGAGGAAATAATCATCATCATCATCATCAAAGCCTTGTCCCATCAAAATAAGCTCAGACATGAAATGCAAGGCTCCATTAAAGTTTGACCAAATTTTATGATGACTGTCAACCTGATGTCATCAACCTTTAAATAATAAGTGCCAGATTCCAGACCAACGAAACTGTGGACAAAAGATGGACTATAGATGTGCATATCAAAATGGTCTGGGATTAGAAAATATTCCTATATCTGCTTCAAATACACATGAATACCAGAACAGAACAACTTGGATATGGAAGCTGACAAATTTATGCCTTTTATGGTAGAGAACATTTGCAGTATATCCAGACAACCCAAGGACAAGTCTAACTACGCCTGCATGACTCCTATAGGCTCCTTAATACTCATCACCAGTATTGATAAGTCCATGCATAAACATATGATCACATTTGTGCACTTTATACAAAAGAATTTGGCATAAAAGCACAAACCTGAGAAGTCAATTATACTTAAAGTATACTCTCACCGAGTACCACAAAAAAATACCACAGGATATTTACTAGTTAGGTTAACGCCTATTCTGCTAGGAGTTCCAGCTATCAAAAATTAGTGCTTGGAATTATATATCTCACAGACCATCCTTCCTTCCCCAGCTACCAGTCGAATCATTGTCAATTTGCAACTTAAAGACTCAAACACCCACTTTCAACATTAATGAGAAAAAAACAGATACTTAAGTTCTAGCTAAAATTACACTCCAAAACAAGCTTCTGAAACAAAATTAGAAAACATTAAAAGAGAAATGAAGCAAAAAAAAAAAACCTTGCCTTGGAGCTAAAGAAGGCTTCATGAAATAATAATAAGTGGATAAGGTTTGATGCATGACATAATTGCCAGTATATTTCGATGACCTCGACAGATATATAACTGCTATCATCAATGGCAAAAGTATGCAAACTCCAACAATTCCAAGCAAAAGTACTCCACCAGATGCTCCATCGATATTCAGTAAGAATTGTGGTAAAGCAATCCCCATTTGAAATCCCTGAATAACAAAAGCAAATCAAAGCACAATAAAGAAGAAACAGAAAAAAAAAAAAAAAAAAAAGAAAGAAAGAAAAAGACCCAAAGAACACATAAATAAAAAGGACAGCATGCATCACCTCCGTGTATGAGAGAGTTCAGTACCTGACGGCCATCTGGATGACCATATTTCTCAAAATTTTCACGGGATATAGGATCAGTGAGGGTCTGGTATGCCTTGGATATGAACTCCACAAAGTACTTGTGTGCCGCTGAAATAGCAGAGAACAGCTATGTCAAAATGAAGAATATGTATCCTATACAAACTTCAATCTACGCGCTGAAATAAAGGAAACTGACAAACCTGGATCAGGATTTTTATCAGGATGGTAGAGAATCGAGAGTCTCCGATATGCCTTCTTAATTTCAGAGTCCGAAGCCCCCACATCCAGGCCAAGAATGTTGTAGGGCTCAAATAGTTGGCTCTAGAAAAAGAAAAAAGAATTAATCCTAAAATTGGTAACCAAATATATGCTATATGTAGATATTTTAACCAAAAAAGAGTCAGATCTTCAGTTTTCCATAGATTTGGAAGTCACATAATGACATAATTTTTTATAATCTTATCATTAATGGTTCTGTTCGAAAAGTTAAGAACAAAAATATAAAATACAATTGTGTAAATTTCAATTTCGTGGTTTTAGGAGCTCTTGCAGATCAAACACTTACCTAAGAAAGTATCATGATTTATTTTAACAAAATCTGACTAAAATCATTAGTTTTGCCAATCAAATCCATCCATAATGACAATGGTTATATAACTTGATCACAACACTGCTTTAAAAAAATAAAAAAACAATTAAACATTCAATCCACCATTATGTTGACCAGGAGAATTAGTGAATTGCCAGCCGATATGATAGATGACAACTTCAGCATGAAACGTGTTATTTCATTGCATGGAAGCTTATACAAACTTCAAGCCGATATGATATGATAGTCATACTTGTGCATGGAAGCTTACAAAAACTCGTAAATTATCACTATTGTGGATATGCTTTGGACCAGCCTACACCATTAACCTCCCTCTGTACTGTGCAGGATAAAAATGGGAGTAACATTTTAATGGTGAGAAACAGAGTCAAAATCTTTATACAAATATCTAAAAGGTTCGAAACAGGGGAATGCTCGGAAACAAATCTGCTGTCTGAACTTCATTTTAGAACCCAAAAACCTTCATGGCATTCACTTATCAGTATAAAAGATCAAAAAGAACATTCAACTACAATTCTAACCAATCATAACCTCTTGCAATCAAATCCCACGTCCTGCTAAGAAACTTCCAGTTGGACCATTCACAGGTTTTCACTATCTAAGATGGCAAGCCGCAGTTGCATATCAATATATCTGTATATGCGTGTGTTATGAGTGTTCTTGACTCAACCTTATGTCATGCCAAGTAGCATGATACGAGAAATTTCTGGTTTGTGTGTGCAAGTGCACACGCATGTGCATAGAGACATGGCCGGACCTGCCTGTTTTGGCAGTGATAGGTTATTGCTAAAGCTAAAAAACAGCTCTGACATGCATCTTAATTTGTGTGCATGTCTCAAGTGTATTAAAATACAAATAAAACTGGACAAAACCTAGAAATGATTGAAATCCACAATGCACATCATAAAACTGAATCTGCATGGTTATATACACAAAATAAACAAAATGAAGAAAGATAACATGCTGTTAAAATTAAATATACAAATGAAAGATGATTAGGTTCAGCTGACATGGTTATATAAGGATAGCTGAAAAAGTCTTAAGAGTTCTATATGGCACCATCAAGAATGCCATATACTTAAGACAAACACACACAAAACCCAATGGCCCTATAATAAAAATATAACATATACCTCGCGACTTATATGTTTGATGTAATAAACCAGTATTCCCATTATGATCCAAAGCAACACAAGTGTCAGATTGCTATAAGTTGAGAAGTTTGATATCTGCAGGTAAAAAAAACAAATATAGTTATACAAAGTGTGCTAATAGAAAATAAAATATCAAAAGACTGCATAAATAAATAGAGGAGTGGCAGTTAGAATGTGAGATTTACCCGTCTAAAAATGGATTTTCGATACTTCCCAGAACGTGTGCATACAGCACACTCGCAGTGAATGCTCTTTGTTTTCCTAGAAAAAGCACGGCATAGCCTGACAATTGTGTAGGGCACCAGAGGCAGTGCCATTATAGTTAAGATGAAGATTGGAAATAATGAACTGTTCTCTTCTGTGTCAGCCATAACTGCCTGATAACAGCGATTACTATGATCTGCAAAAATTGAATAAGTGTGATTGAGATCCACATCATAACTAATACATAAAAAGGGTCAAAATAATGTAGTACCAGCAGCAATTGCTGGGCTGTTTTGTTTGATAAAATGTAAAAGAAAGGAAAATAATGCAAAATTGAAGACCAAAAAGGTGAAAATAATGTAGTACCGACACTTATGAAGGCTGATTGGTTTGATGGAGTGTAAACAAAATGCGAAGAAAGTGTAAATGAAAGCTATTGATAACCCAAAAAAAAAACTTTTTGATTTTCTCTATTCCAATCCATCGAAAGTGAGAGAAAGAGACCTCAAATATCCTTGGACTTAACCGAAATTCTTACAATATGTTACAAACTTCTGCAGAATACTCCTTCAAATCAAGTATAAGCATCAATGAAGTGGTTTTTTCTGTGATTTCCTAACCAAATTTTTTTCCCCCTTTTTCCTCCTGCTTCTCTCTCTTCATGCTCTTTTCACTTGTTTTTCGTCCAATCAAGCACAGCCTAATTGTCAAATAATAAGATAGATAGCAAGAAACAATCTTCGTCTAATAGTAATAAACCATGCAGCGTTTTTTCATCTACTTGCAAGGACAATATCAAGGAAAGATGCAAAGGAAAAAAATTAACACTAAAAGCAAAATTCAAAATTTTGAATGAGATCCAAGAGAAAAATACAAAAACACCAAGCAAATCATGCAATCTAAATCTAAATCCGATATAACCTAAATCTTGTACCAAGTTAATACTAAACAGAAGAAAATTATAACAAATCACACTAATCCAATTAAAATTAAACTAACCCTAATTCTTCAGATCGGTCCCTAATGAAACAAAAAACCGCAGTTGGAGTTTCAAATCTTTCGAGCAATCTTCGCCTTAAATGTCGAAAAACATTTCCGAAGGATCTTGAATATCATTCTTCGAGGACTAATGAAACAGAAAAATAAACAGAAAAAAAAGCTCTAAATAGGAACAGATCTAACCCTTTCGTTCCGCTTGCGGCTTCCGAGTCCAGATTTGCCGTCGTCCGCTGTTGAGTGTCAGAGAAGGAAGAGGAATGGGGTTTGATGAGCTCAGCGGTCGACTGTAGATCCAGTGTGGACTTATTACCGGGTTGCGGGTTTCAAATGCCCCCGACCCCTCGGTATTACCCGCCCGCGTACCCGGAAAACATGGGATTTCCTGGTGAGCCCACTTTCCAACTTGAAAGCCGGAAAAATTTTCCCAGGAATTTTCTAAGGGCACTCCATTTCTAAGTACGCTCTGGAACTTGACCAAATCATTTTTAAACTTGTATATACACACTATAATGCGTACGCATATATGTATATTATAAATATAAATTAAAACATAAATATATGCTTAATAAAAAAATAAAATTATAATTCTTAAATAGGTTTTATTTAAAAAGTTGAAACAACATAGTAGTATATCCTAATTGAATTAGTTTGGTTCAGTTTTAACTTTCTATTCCTAATATGTTAGACTTATCCTCCTTTTTCCCAGTAAATTTTATTAGGAAAAAACTTTAGATTTATGAAACAATCAAAATATCTAGGTCATTTTTCCTGTCATAATTTTTTATATGTAAACTAAACATGTAAAGAAAAATGATAAGATAAAAGTCTATAAAATCAAATAATGCACTAAGCCTGTTCTTTTACATTTATTTTTTAATAGGTTTTTTACATAAGCTTTTGATAAAAAAAAAACACTATAATTTTCCACGAAACTAAACAATTTAAGCCAGTTACCACATAAACAAAACTTACAAAATAGAAATTCACAAAAATATACGAGTAGATACTCTATTCTTTTTCTAATTATTAAATAGTAAAAACCTTTGATAATATTCTAGTTGCATATACTATATGATGAATAACATACAATATATTTAGATTGTATTCTCCTTATTTTTTTACTGTAGACAAAATTCATATGAAGATGTTGTATGTATGCTACAATTTTGTTTTATAATTAATATTGTAATTTGATATTCATATCTTGCTAAGTGTATTTTATCGATATTCAGAGTAATTACCATTTATATATATATATATTTTTTTTGCAATTTGATTTTCAAATTGTTTCGAGACAATCTCTTACTTTGTGTTTTACTTGGTATTTTATAAATTTTTTTTTTTTTTCTTCAAAAGGAAATGAAAAGAGATTCATCCTTCTCCCCTCCTCTTTCCTAAACTAAAAGAAAAATCATTAATCAACATCGTGACTATTATTAGTCAAAGACAGAAGGAATCTCAGCCTTCCCTCTCCCTACAACCCTCAAACAGCAACCACCAATCAATTCCGACGTGTCATTCACTCAATCATCCGATCCCATCAACAACCAATAAATTTCCCCGACACATCATCAAACACCAAACACCATACATCACCATCGCACAAGATCCCAAACAGATACACTCACTCACACCCAATTCACACACCCACAACAGCTTAGTGCACACACCCCCCATCGAAGCCCAGCGACTCCCTATTATTTTCCCCCCTAACCCTAACAAATAAAAAGCTCCCCAAAAATTCCCAATCTCGCCCCCAAACCCTCTTCTTCATAAAAAAAACCCTAGCCACCATCTTCAATCGATCGCCGTCGCTGACCTCCATCAATGGAACAGTCACAGTTACAGGCGATCCTAGGGCAGGACCTCAGTCCATTCCAAGCCCTAATCTCCCAGCTCATGTCCACCGCCAACGACCAGCGATCGCACGCCGAGTCCATCTTCAACTTCGTCCGCGACCACCATCCCGATGCCCTAACCCTCAAGCTCGCCGCCCTCCTACAGCAGTCCGCCCTCGTCGAGATCCGCGGCATGTCGGCGATCCTCCTCCGCAAGCAGCTAACCGTCTCATCTTCCGGCGACTCCCCGCCGTCCTACATCTGGCCGCGCCTCTCCGCCCAGACCCACTTCGAGCTGAAGTCGATGCTTTTGTCCTCGGTGCAGCGGGAGGAGGTGAAGACCATCTCCAAGAAGCTCTGTGACACGGTCTCCGAGCTCGCCTCCAATCTCCTGCCGGAGAATGCCTGGCCGGAGCTACTGCCGTTTATGTTCCAGGCGGTGACCTCGGATTCGCCGAAGCTCCAGGAGAGTTCCCTTCTGATCTTCTCACAGTTGGCCCAGTACATTGGGGATACGCTCCTGCCGCATCTTGGCACGCTGCATGACGTTTTCCTGCGGTCTCTGACGCACTCAAGCTCCGCAGATGTACGGATAGCTTCGCTCGGGGCGTCGATTAACTTCATTCAGTGCTTGCCATCGGCTTCTGATAGGGATATGTTCCAGGATCTGTTGCCGGCGATGATGAGGACATTGACTGAGTCACTGAATTCTGGGCAGGAGGCCACAGCGCAGGAGGCGCTGGAGCTGCTCATTGAGCTTGCTGGGACGGAGCCTAGGTTTTTGAGGAGGCAGCTGCCAGATGTGATTGGGGCGATGCTGCAGATTGCAGAGGCGGATGCGTTGGAGGAGGGGACGAGGCATCTGGCGGTGGAGTTTGTGATTACACTCGCAGAAGCGAGGGAGCGGGCGCCTGGGATGATGAGGAAACTGCCACAGTTTATTGGGAGACTGTTTGCAGTGCTGATGAAGATGCTGTTGGATATCGAGGACGAGCCCGCATGGCATTCTGCAGAGGCGGAGGATGAGGATGCGGGGGAGACTAGTAATTATAGTGTTGGGCAGGAGTGTCTTGATAGACTTTCTATTGCGCTCGGTGGTAGTACAATTGTTCCTGTAGCATCGGAGTTGCTACTGGCTTTTCTTGCTGCTCCCGAGTGGCAGAAACATCATGCAGCTTTGATTACCCTTGCCCAGATCGCAGAAGGTTGCTCTAAGGTGGCCACTACCCTGAAATTGACTTCTTGTTAAAAATGTGGAGTCTTTTCTCTATATGAGATTTACCAAGTGTTGTGTTTCTTTTGTAGGTGATGATTAAGAATTTGGAACAAGTGGTGAATATGGTTTTGAACTCATTCCAAGATCCTCATCCGAGAGTGAGGTGGGCTGCGATTAATGCTATTGGACAGCTTTCTACAGATTTGGGTCCAGATTTGCAAGTGCAGTATCATCAGAGGGTGCTTCCTGCCTTGGCATTGGCTATGGATGATTTCAAGAATCCTCGTGTGCAGGCAAGTGGACCTCATCTGCTATCTAAGATTTTTTTTTTTTTTTTACTGATTTCTATTATAAGCTTTTTAAAGTGATCTGAGACTGTTGGTTTCAATGGCTACTAATGTATTATGTATCACACACTATTTCTGTTTGACCCTTGATATTGGTTGCATGAATCTACAAATGATATTACCACTCATAAAATCCCAAGTTGATTCGTGTCTTTGTGATAGTATGCATATTTTGTGAATGATGGGGAAAATCTATGCAAACAATTAAATAAGTGCATAGTAAACCATGAAGTTCATAAATAATTCTAAAGTAGTTAGGATAACTCGTTGGTGTGATGTATCAGTTAGAATTTTGATTGTTTACTTTTATTATAAGGTAGTAAAAATTGCATTAGGTTGAATTGTGGAAGTTAAAAATTCTTATGTTTGTGATGATATGAAACTTCTCCTCTTACCCTTTTAGCTGATTTGTATCTTAAGCCTCAGAGCTCTAATTTTTGGCTTCTGCTGGACTTAAGATGTATATTTGGTGGTCCAAACCCTAGTTTATGTCTAGTTCTAATACGTTGTGGAATATCGGGTACTACGCTTGATCATAACTAAAATGAGGTCAAGGTATACTTTTTTATATATTTCTCCCCCATAGATTGAGCATGTTTTTCCAGTCAAGACTTGGATTCTTAGACTGCATAGTATTATTTGAATTTGTCCAATACGTGTGCTTGTCCCAATGTTGAACCATATGGCAATATCTAGCTTTGGCATCATGTTGGAGCCCTTGCCACTGTGTGGAAATGCTCCAGTTAGATTGAGGGTTCCTGGCATGTTATATGCAGGTCTTTAGAAAATAAAAGAGGTCACCAATATGAGTAGGTGACTGTTGGTGGAATCAGAAAGTGTATGATATAAATAATTGAGCATTCAAATTCTTACCTCTAAGAAAAATATATAGTTCTCGTTACTGGCTCCTTATGCCAGATATATAATAGCGAAAGCACCAATACCTTCATTTAGCTTTATTCATAAAAAAATGAGTGCAAAGCTAGTGTTTATTGAAGAAAGTGAATGAAGATGGAAAGTCAGGTTGTCTGTATGTAATATGCGTCTATTAGCTAGAGTACCAACAAGATGTGTTTTAATATAATGGTTTTCTCCATAGTGGGCAAACCTTTTTGTATTGATTAATTTTTTCACGATGTTAGGATGTCTGGACCTAATAACGGTAGGCCAGTTGTGATTCGGAGAATTCTGCTTTATTGTTTAAGCCACGTTCACAAAGGAGCAACATCTCAGAGGTGTAACTATGGAAAAATCTCGAATAATGAAGCTGTAGTTAAAGAATCTAACGCAAGCTATAGATAATTGACCCATGATATAAGCCAAAGAGCCAAAAGAATATAGTTTTATATGCATGGCACACCTACCGAGGGTGCATCTTATCTTGTATTTTATCAAAAGCCTAAATAACTTGTTGAAAAAAATTTATTTGGAGAGACAATAAGGCCTCTGAAAAGAAGATGAGGTGTCAATAATTTGGATAATACATCTTATCATCATAAGTGTTTTTTGGTTAAAGCCACTTTTTGGCTGGTAATTGCATTTGAAATTGAAATTTGCAAATGGAAATGAGAAATTTTGAACTTCTGTGGAAACTCTAGTGCTCTGCATTATCTCAAAATTGGTCCAATTAGAACCACTAATATACATCATTATAACTCAAATTTTTTTTCTCCATTTCATTTCCAAGGTCAAATCTCAAATGGAATTATCACCAAGCAAACACGGCCTAAATGCATATGCGCATTATGTTTGCCTCCTCAAGCGTTATTGAAAATGCAGAATGTTCGAAGAACATTGAATAGGAAAAACAGAGTAATAATTACTATTCTTATGTATTGGTTTACTTTCTCTTGAAGTAAATTTCTGTAGAGAGACTAATGAGTTCCAAAAGTTGATTATAAAGGTAGATTTAACATTTCTCTTGTTTAAGCTATTGGAATACTTTGAATTATGTCATATTCTCTTAGGAATTTATAACTATAAGGTAATTGTTTATATTATCTTGTGTTCGAGATTTTGTTATACAGGCTTTCCATGTAGCAGTCTTTGAATATGTTCAACTCTATGTAACCTGCTACAATCTGTCATACTAACATGTTTAAAGTTTTTCTTGAAGTTGTTTCAGTTGATAATTCCAATCTGTAGTCAATACTTCAATCAATCTTGTGCTTAAATGATTCTACAGGCACATGCTGCATCAGCTATCCTGAATTTCAGCGAGAATTGTACGCCGGATATTTTGACACCTTACTTAGATGGAATTGTTACCAAATTACTCGTATTGTTACAGGTATGCAGTTGAATTTAATTTTTATTCATGTGACTCCCGATCACTGTTTGTTCTTCTGGATGATAGTTAGCAGAAAGTGTTTATAGTATAATTAAGAAATTTTGTTTTTTTTTCATTTTTGTAGAATGGAAAGCAGATGGTACAAGAGGGAGCTTTAACTGCTTTGGCATCTGTTGCAGATTCATCTCAGGTTCTGGATAAAAGACACTGCAGACTAGCCTGTTCTTATGTATTTTTTCCTACTAAATTCTTTTCATTTCACATGCTTATGCAGGAGCACTTTCAGAAGTACTATGATGCTGTCATGCCTTATCTAAAAGCTATTTTAGTGAATGCAACTGACAAGTCCAATCGTATGCTTCGTGCCAAATCCATGGAGTGCATTAGTTTGGTTGGCATGGCCGTGGGAAAAGAGAAGTTCAGGGATGATGCTAAACAGGTAGTGATTCTTATTTTCTATTGCATTTTGCATATCCTCAAGGTGTCTATGGTGCAGTATGAGAACCTACGTAACCTTTGAGCTGAATTAACTATTGTTAGTCATGGCCTGTATATATTTGTATATTAATGCATTTTTTGCGCATGTTTTTTGAGTTTTAATCTGTGACCTGTAAAAAATTGTTAACTATTTATGGCAAAAGATGTTAGGGTGGTTGGGGTTTTATCTAAGGGTTTGGTCCTACATGGAAACTGAATCTTTAAAGCTTGAAGAAGGGTGCTTAGTTGTTGCTCTTGTTTAATCTTCTGCTTTTTGTGGAGTTTGTTGAATATTTTCAGTCATTGGATTGTTACTATTGTTTATAGTTACTGTTGAGCAATGTTATTGAGTTCTCCTCCCTTCATGCATTTTGATAGGTTATGGATGTCTTGATGGCACTACAAGGATCTCAAATGGAGACAGATGATCCAATCACGAGCTACATGCTACAAGTATGTTTCTGTTACTAATTATGTTATATTTACTATGGATACTTAAATTTCCCTTGTTTTTAACTCGTATTATTTTGATAGGCATGGGCTAGACTATGCAAGTGCTTAGGTCAGGATTTCCTTCCGTACATGAGTGTCGTTATGCCTCCACTGCTACAGTCTGCTCAGCTCAAGCCAGATGTTACGATAACCTCAGCAGATTCTGATGATGACATAGATGATTCAGATGATGAAAGGTTTGTCTTTAAATTAGAAACCCACTTAACATTTGATTGAAATTCCTGATAGTTTGAGATAGTCCAGTATTATTTATTCTGATTTCTGATTCTGTCCACATCTGAAGACTTTAACAAGTTATGTTGCCTATTTTTCTGAACTTGAGCTCAAATGATGAAGATATTTTGCCCCTCAGATTAATACTCCTGCCCAATGTTTAAAATAACGATAACATTAACGGAACGTTTTTTTTTTTTTGGTTAGGTTATGTAGCAAATAACATAATGCATAACGTAGGCTACTCAAATTTCTATTTATTTAATTAAAATAAATATAAAACTGTACTTAATAATTTTCATAAATAAGTAATTAAATTTAAAAAATTATAAAAATACTGTAAAATCATTTTAAAGGCAAAGAAACATTTTAAAATTTGTAGCAAATATGACAATAATTTTTCAAACTATGTTTACAATTCATAGTTCACAATATGCAAATTAATTACATGAATATAAGTCATACAAAACAAAATATTATTTTTCATATAAGATGAAACAAAAATCCGTGCCATTATCTAATCTACAATAACAAGATTATCCTCCTCCAAAATTTTGTTCGCATCTTTCGAATCGATATCATCCCACGTCTCATCAAAACTATTATTAATTTTTCTTTTGTATGAAGAAGATACTGCACAAGAGATATACAAATTAGGATGTTATTAGACTCTTAAATCTTGAGAGTAGAGTATTCATTTAAGAATATTGAATTGTAAAAATTTGATGACTTACAGGAATTATCGACCCTTCATTTCTTTGTTGGAGTTTCAATTTCATCTTACTTGTCTCCCTTTTCTGCAATGGATGGAATAACATTTTGGTTGCTATTAATTGTGGTGACTTCTAGGAAATAATTAGTTCTTGTATTAGAATAGTCCTTAGCAGGCTCATTTAGCAATTCAAGATTTTCTGGGAGACAAGGCTCTTCATTTTCAACAAGCCATTCATCCTCAGGTGTCGTCTCATCTATCAAAATTGGATCCAAATTCATTTGCTTCTTCTAAATATTTCTCTCTCTAAGCCTAATATTGTACATGACGTAAACGAGAGAATATAGGCGTTCTTGCTCTAAGTGACATCCTTTTTTTGAATCACCTTTAAAAAAGTTGTGAATTGTTATATGAGCATGATGATAAATAAGGTACTTAACAAAATATAATATATTAAATTTTTCAAAATTCATACTTGCTCAAAAGTGCTCCAATTGCGTTCACATCGAGAAGCACTAGTTGTAAGAGGGAGATTTCGAATTGCAAACTTTTGGAATTTTGAAACATCCTCTCCCAATTTTTCCCACCAGACAACTAAAATAGATAATTAATTTTGGTGTTAAAAAATTTAAAACATAATTTAATGATATTTCTACAAATAAAACTCTAAGAATGAAAATCTTTAAATAAGATATACCTGAACTTCGAACGTTCATAGTCATTTGAGCTAACGGGAATCCAAATTCTTCAAGTTTCTGTTTATACTAATCCAGCTCCACACGTCAGCTTGTGCATATTCATTGATCGGGGATCATTGGTTACATGCATTTACGAAGTTCTCTTCTTACTTTCGGAACATTGGAGAAAGTATCACTGTAGAAGCATCTAGGATTTAGAAAGTATGCCGTGGAGGGGCCTATGCAACATGCCTATCCACCTCTTATTTATCATATTCCAGTATGACATGTACTTTCTCTTACTGTCACTACAGACATCAGTAATTTTCTCTTTGTAACTATCAAATATCTCATATAGAAAAGGTATGGAAGGCCTTATATCCGAATCCACCTCTCGCAGCACATAGACCAATGAAGTGTGGTGCTAAAGCAAAATAGAAGTCGATCCCAAAAGCTTCTATTAGATAGCACTGCCTTTTTCGTCTTCACTATATTCCGTTTCTCTGCCCAAGCACTTTGGTTAAAATCATCAGAAGCAAATATCTTCCTCAAACATTACCTTAATTTATATATTCTTTGTAGAGTCAAGAACGATGTAGCGAATCGAGTGATGGCTGGCCTTAATAGTTCCTTTCCTTTCGTGTGTGTCCGCATCAAACTCAAAATCCAATCATGATTATAGATGAATTGTATGATTTTTTTTGTTGTTTCAAGAGTCTTCTTATGGATCTTCATCTTGTTTATATCTTCAAGCATCAGGTCAATACAATGAGCTGCATAAGGAGTCCAATAGAGTAGAGGCGTTTTTGTAAATTCACAAGTTTTGTCTCCGCATTGACATAACAAGCGCGATTGTCCGTAATCACTTGTATAACATTATTTTCTCTAATCTCCTCAACTATCTTATCAAGATACTCGCATAAGTAATCTCCTGCCTTGAACTTAGCCGATGCATCAATAGACTTATAAAAAAAAGTCCCCTCAGGTGAATTCACAAGAAAGTTTATTAAACTTCTACTGTTTCTGCTAATCCATTCCATCTGATATCATTGTGCATCTATATTTCTCCCAATGTTTAAAATAACGATAACGTTAACGAAATGTTTTTTTGTTAGGTTATGTAGCAAATAACGTAACGTTTAACGTAAGTTACTCAATTTTCTATTTATTTAATTAAAATAAATATTAAACTGTATTTAATAATTTTCATAAATAAATCTAAAAAATCATATAAAATACTGTAAAATCAATATAAAGGCATAGAAAAATTATAAAATTTCATAGCAAATATCACAACAATTTTTTAAGTCATACTCAACAAAATATTATTTTTTCTCCATCTAATCTACAATAATAAGATTATCCTCCTCTATAATATAGTTTGTATCTAATCTACAATCTAATCTACAACACAAAAACCCTATGCAAAATTGCAAAAAAAATGCACTATTGCAGGCTTGCAGTAGCTGCAACTGTGCACACTCAACAACAATCCAATTAACATCTAGATAATTCACACATTTGTTGAACCAAGTAATCAAATTAACAGTCCAATGTAAAAATAACAGTCCAATTAGCACGATAATCTAATTAAAAGTCCAATGTAAAATTGAAAAAAATCCAAGTAATCAAACAATGCAAATAATCAAGCAATGAATAATCTAACATTATATAATTAATTCAATTAAGTATTTATAACTAATTTTAAGAAAATTAGATTGGAAAGCTTACCTCTATTGAATCGAAGAGGGACCGGAGCGCTGAGGGAGAGTGGGGGGCCGATTTGGTGTCGACCGAGCTTCTTGGAACCGAAGATGGAGCTGCCGGACTGGAGATGGAGCTGCAGAGCTGATCGGAGGAGCTACAGAGCCAATCGGAGTTTCAAAGCTTCAAGAGGCTCTTCGAGAGGGGGAGAAAGCGAGAGGGCAAGAGGGGGAGCTTCAGCGTCGAGGGAGAGAGGTATAACCGGAGCAGGAGCCCGAGCGATGAGAAGGGGGAAGCGTCGAATTTTTGATCAATCAAAATTCTGAGGAAGCTAATAGGTTAGGAGGTTGATTGGAGACTCTAGCCGGCATTTTAAAGACGGAGCAGCGGTGGAGAGGGGGATGGGAGAGGGGGACGGATCGAGAGGGGGAGATCGCTTGGGTGAGAAATCGCTCGGGTGGGAGAGAGAGAACGATCGATTTTAGGATTAGGGTTTTTTTTCGCGCAAATTTATATATTTCGAAATAGGAAAAAAAGCGTACGTTACGAAAAAACGTAACGTAACATATGTTTTTTTTTTTAAAACTCTGCGCTCCGCAACGGGATGTTATTTTGCCCCGTTACGGAGTGAATTTTTTCTGTTATGCTCCGTAATGCGTTATAACGCGTTACGGAGTGCGTTTTTTTCAACACTGATTTGTCCTAAGCTGCCATGTGCTTCTCTTTAATCTTATCAATATTCTCAATCTTGGCCTTAAAAACCTGCGTTCTTATTTCATACCGAGATGGTTGTTTCAAGTCAAACTCGAAGTTTTCAACTGCTTTGATCATCTCCTTCCAATATGGACTGTTTAATATGTTGAATGATAGTCCGTTTGCAAAGATGCATTTTTCTATTTTTCTGACACAACCTTCTCTTGCCTCCTTTAATGCTGTCTCTAACGTTGATTGCCGGGCTTCAAAATTAATAAATTTATTTATAGCACTCAGAGTTTGAGGCTTAGTGTTGCTGCCGGCGCCGCTTTCAAGATTTTGATTCACCATTTCAGCTTCCGGCTCCCCCATTCTCCCAATTTTATGGCTCAGTGATGCTTTCCTTTTCTTTTCTACTTCAGTAGACGTCAAAGCATTTTTACATGCGTTTTTCACATCTGGCGGGGCTCGCTCACACATTTTTATCTCATATTTTTTACCAGCCAAATGATGTTTAAGCCGGATGATTCTCGCAGTTATGTGGTGATTACAAAATTTACAATTAAAATAATTTGGAGGTTCCACTTCTTTGTGGATCCCCCATTCTCTAGCCGTATCTATTTTTTTGACTTGATTTTGCAAGCGGATTATCATATATCAATCTACACAAATAATTCAATAATTCAATTATTCAAGATTTAACAATTACTTCTACACAAATAGAACAGTTGTTTCTAATTGCTTCTACACAAGTAATTCAAGTTACTCAACAATCACTAAATTCATTTTTTTTAATTTCACATAATCGCTGTTTACATTAATTCTTTTTTTATAGTTTACCATTAATTCAGTTTTTTTTACTATAACAACAACAACTAAGTCTTTTATTCCAAGTACTTGGGGTAGGCTACACGAGCCAAACAAAGAATCATGCCGGATCGATCACTTTGATAGTCCTCCATTCATTTCTATCAAGTAATATCTTCTCATTTACACCTCTAGAATCCATATCTTTTCGTATCACCTCCATCAATGTTTTCTTCGATCGTCCTTTCGTTATTTTAACTTGTCCTATATTGATAAACTCCTCTCGTCAAGCTGGTGCATTTGTAGGCTTACGTTACACATGACCAAACCATCGTAAGCGATTTTCTCATATCTTCTCATTGATGGGAGCGACACCTACCTTAGCACGGATATCTTCATTACTCACTTTATCTCTCTTAGTGTTGCCGCATATCCAGCGGAGCATGTGAATCTCTGTTACACTTATTTTCTGTGAATGACGTTTTTTTATAGCCTAACATTCCGTACCATATAATAAAACTGACCTAATAGCAGTCCTATAAAATTTTTCCTTCAATCTTAACGGAATGTTACGGTCGCATAAAACTCCCGTTGCCTCCTCCATTTCAACCCGCCAGTTTGTATCCTATGGTTAACATCATTATCGATCTCTCCATCATTCTGAATAATAGAATCCAGGTACCTAAACTGACTGCTCATTTGTATCTCTTGCCCATCCAGTTTTATAGCATTATAGTTTATGGTCCGTCGTTTACTAAACTTACACTCTATATACTCTGTTTTAGATCTACTCAATTTAAAATATCTAGATTCTAATGTGTGCCTCAATAACTCTAACTTGGTATTTACCCCTGCTCTTGTCTCATCAACTAAGACAATATCATCAGCAAATAACATACACCAAGGTATTTCATTCTGAATAGTTTTAGTAAGCTCATCCATCACTATAATGAATAAGAATAAGCTCAATGCAGATCCTTGATGTAATCTAATTGTGATAGAAAAATCACTTATTAAACCACCACATGTTCTGATATTGGTCACTACTCTATCATACATGTTTTTAATTATATCGATATACTTGATATATCGATATATCAATAATGGGCTCAATGTAGATCCTTAATGTAATCCAATTGTGATAGAAAAATCACTTGTTAAACCACCACATATTCTGACATTGACTACTACTCCATCATACATGTCCTTAATTATATCGATATAGTTTATGGGTACTCTTTTCTTCATCAATGTCCACCAAAGTATCTCTCGTGGTACATTTTCATGGGCATTTTCTAAGTCAATGAATACCATATGCAAATCTCTATTTCTCTATCGAAATCGCTCTGTAAGTTGACGAAGTAAATGAATAGTTTATGTCGTCGATTACCCCAGCATAAATCCAAACTGGTTTTCCGATATTAACAGTTTGTTGCAATTTATGTTCAATTACCCTTTCCCAAAGTTTTTTTTTACTGTTTAACATTAATTAAGTTTTCACAGTTTTTTTTTTTGCTGCATAATGAACCTGCTGCAACAGTGCAACCAAGGGAACCAACATAGTGCACACTGCACAGGATAACAGCCTTCAACCAGAACACAGTGCAACCGAAAAAACCAACCAAAGAAACCAACCAAACTTTCACCCATGTGCAATCATAACTCATCTAAGATGGAGATAGTGTATAATCTAAATCTCAAAATTAAATCTCCTAACACAGTTGAAAAAAATTCCGCAGTTGAAAATTATATCTCAAAAAAATTTCTCCTAACACAACAATAAATCATGAATTTTGTATAACATCAATTTCTCCTAACATCAATTGATTCAATTCCGTAGTTGAAAAAATCGGGGAAAAAAATTGGGTTTAAGAAATTTTACCTCCACCGGAGCTCGGGACCGAGAGATAGCCGTAGAGGACGTCGGAGAAGAAACGTGCACACTGCCTTGGCCGCAAACCTCCCCGGAGGTGGAGGCGGAGGTTGTAGAGGGCGGTGAGGGGCTTCAAAGATGGTCGGAAATGCCATGGAGAGCTGGTCGAAGGATGATCAGAGATGATCGGAGAATGATCGAACTTGGTCGGAGTTGGAGAGGGGCTTGGAGAGATGCGATCGGGAGGAGAGGGTCAAGTCGGGAGATGATCGAAGAAAATTTTCAGGGTTTTCGGCTGAACCCTGAGTCGGGCTATATAAAAAATTTAAATGTGTAGAAGACGTGCATTATGTTACATTATTAAATAACGTAACGTAATGCATGTTATTCAAAAAAAAAACTTGCGCTCTGCAGCAGGGTGTTATTTCGCCATGCTACGGAGCGCAATCCTTTCCGTTACGCTCTATAATGTGTTGAGCGCATTTTTTTCAACATTGCTCCTGCCTTATGATTGTGTCTTATTATTATCGTGCTCATTTCATCAGTTTTAAAAATGAGAATATATTTGTTTCTTTCTGCAGTGTTCTGGTTTTATCAGATCTTATGTGTAATGATATGTTTATCATTCTCCCTAGTATGTTCAGGCAACATTTTTTGGGTAAACACTGATGTATTTGTCAACAATAGTTTGTTTGGATTATCAGGTTTTACTCTGTTTTATCAAACTGCTGCAATTTTGTTATGGTAGTTTTTTTGGCTAATAGCCTAAAAGTTGTGGGCATTGTCAGTTTTGGAGAAGTGTTAATGGCTTTCAGCATCTTTATCTCTTATTTACCATTTTGAACAGAGCAGGATTTATCATAATATTGTAGAACAAAAAATAAGTCCCGCTGCTCTAAAAAATGCATCTGTTTATTGTTAAAAAATTCTTGAGATTATCACCTTATTTAGTGGTGGCGTTATAGTTTTTCATTTGGCTACACCAATGATTTGATATTAGAGCATTGATACGTTGTTGATCTAAAACTATTCACCTAAAAAAACATTGTTGATATAAAGACTAATCAATTAAAAATTGCAATATATTGCCAATGAAAAGCCACAAGTGAATTCTTCAATGGAGATGAGTCTTATAGTCAAAGTTGCACTGTTTGTCATGATAACTTCCAACGCTTGACCAGCAAACCCTTCTTGGATTATATTTTGAATACTTTGCCAATCACATTTTCCCTCTATCATCATGTTATATTTTATATTTAATTTTTGGACCCATTTCTTGGCATTTCTTTGTTGCATTTGGTTGTTTCCATACTTATAGGTAGCAGATATACTGCAATGTGATGTTCAGTGTTAAATCATAATTATTGATATAGAATAGGATTTACTAGAATATATTTCTGCATAAAATTTTTGAAGTTTATCATATGGAAATACGAAGTGAAAAGTCCCGGAGCTATTATTTTGTAGTTTGCCAAATATCTGAAATGTTAATCGATAATTTATGAGAATTGTATTTCATAAAATCAACATCAAAGATTTAGCAAATGAATAGTATTTATTTCTGTGTTTTTTCAATTATAACAAATTGTCAACAGTATTTACAGCTTTCAACTCATTTTTTTCATTTTTGGCTTTAATGAGAACAGTAATTAACCAATTGCATGTACCTTGAAGTATCCCATGTTAGCTTTCCCTTTCCATAACATTAGTCCTGAATGTGAAATTCCTTTATGGGAATCTCTGTTTGCTGTTTCATTAAGGTTTTGTTGGAATGTGTTTTTTTTCATTCAAAATACCTTCACCAACCACTAGAAACTTGCAAAAGGTTAATTGAGTGCTTCTTGTGTAAGTAAAAGGCTTACTCTTGTGTAAGTAAAAGGCTTACTCATGTTATAATATTATGATGCAGCATTGAGACTATCACTCTTGGGGACAAACGAATTGGTATTAGAACTAGTGTCTTGGAGGAGAAAGCCACAGCATGCAACATGCTTTGCTGTTATGCTGATGAGCTTAAGGAGGGTTTCTACCCATGGATTGATCAGGTTGGTTTTTATGATTAGTAATGGTGCTATTTCTACATTTTGTCTTCTTATTTAATGGCAATATTCAAATTGTATCAACTGCCTTGCCAAAAGAAGTAATCTGTTTAATATTAAAAATGTAGGTTGCTCCTACTTTAGTGCCTCTTCTCAAATTTTATTTCCATGAAGAAGTTAGGAAAGCCGCAGTGTCAGGTATGTTTATGTTCTTAATATTCCGTCTTTTGTAGTACCGTACATTTTTAAAATTTCTAAGGAATTCTTCCTGACTCTAGCTATGCCGGAGCTGCTGCGTTCTGCTAAGCTGGCTGTAGAAAAAGGTCAAGCTGCAGGTCGTGATGAAACATATGTGAAACAATTGTCTGACTTTATAATTCCGGCTTTAGTTGAAGCTCTGCATAAGGTCCACCCGAATTTCTTTACCCAACTACATTAGTTTTTGTATATGCATCTTCTGTATTTTTAATCTTTCTAATCTGGTAGTAAAGTTTTTTTGAACAATGTATTCTTCAGGAGCCTGAGACTGAAATTTGTGCAAGCATGTTGGATTCCTTAAACGAATGCATACAGGTTCAATTTTTCATCAACTTATTACTATTGTTTTGTATTAATTTTATGATTTCAGTATTTTACCCACTACTGCTAATATCATCTGTACTCATCTCTGGGATGTAATGCTAAATTTTGTATGTATTTCTTGCATCTTAGCTACCAAGAAAGTTCTTTTTTTTTTAAAAAAAAAAATTGCAATTTGAATTTAAGCTGGAATGCTCCAGTTACTTTATGATCTTGTGCTCCCCTTTGGATTTATTAATTAGGAAACAAGAAGGACACCTGCTCCTGTTCCACGCAAGGTTGTATAAAAATTATTCTTCTGTCATTTTACAATGTTGGTAGAATTTTGTTGTTAAAATCAGAGCTTTGTTATCTTTGTACTCAGTAGGCTTCATTGGACTAGTTATTTAGTTTAGTATTTCAAGCTGATTGCGAATGTGGACAGTTGCCACTTGGTAGTGATCCTTCTGCTATGTGTTTCACAGTCCAGTCATCATATGCTAGATAAATGAGGGATGGAGGGACCTTATATGCTTTGTGGGATGGTGATACTGGACAGTTGCCAATTGGTAGTGATCCTTTCGCTACATGTTGCATCAGTCCAGTTATCAACTGCTAGATAAGTGAGGGATAGAGGGACGTTGCATGAGCTTCTGCGGCTGTTGGAACTTGAATTTTAGGTCTACAATGCCACAGATCTGTTCTCTGAGGATTTAGTGGCAAGAAAACGGAATTGGTGTTACACATGCCTCTTTTTGAGATGAACAGGTACTCAAAAGCTGTCTAGATGGTTTCAGGGTTACGATCTTTTATTGAATGAGAGTTTGGAATCTCTGCTGAACTTGGCATGTATTCTCAAATGCTGCTTCCAAGATAGCTGCTCACTGCTGATGCCTTCATTTATGGAAATAGTCAGAGAGCTCCATCAATCCATTTATTATACATTATATTACATTGTTAAGCAACATAACTCACTTTTAAAAAGCCATCCATAAGGTGGTCTTCGAAGCCTAATTGAATTGTTTAGATGGCATGTATATTTATTTATTTTTTAATTTTGTTTTCTTGTTTCTTAGCTTCTTTTGACATATTTTATCATCATCTCAAACTGTTGAAGTTCAAAACTGTTGAGACTGCTAATATCTTGAAATTTTCATCTAAACTTAGTCCCTTTATTTTCTTTGGGACTGGCTACTTGAGTCACTTTCTGACATTCTACTTTAGGCTAGCCATAAAATTAGTCCCTTTAGTGCATCTGGCAGGATATCTATCCATATTCCTTAATTTATTATCCAATGCTGCTCAGGCTAGTCATAAGTTTTACTTTTTTTTTTTGACTGTGGAAAACACCTTCGACATTTAATTTTTAATTTATCTATTTGGATGAATATCCATCGGAGTTTGAGAGTTCAGCTGTCTCTGATTTTCCTTTCCAGCTTTCTGGACCACTTCTTGATGAAGGCCAGGTTAGATGCATTGTAGACGAGATCAAGCATGTGATCACAGCAAGCACAACCAGGAAAAAGGAAAGAGCGGAGAGGACCAAGGCAGAAGATTTTGATGCTGAGGAAGGGGAATTACTTAAAGAAGAAAATGAGCAGGAGGAAGAAGTATTTGATCAGGTAGTGTGCCCATGAAATAGTCAAAGATGCTTCCTTTTGCTGATTTTGGTTGGCTGATTATGATTATGTAGTTACCTATGCTACAGTGAGGAACTCGACTAAATTGCATGCATGTTGTTTTCAGGTTGGTGATTGCTTGGGAACCTTGATTAAAACCTTCAAGGCTTCTTTCCTGCCATTCTTCGATGAGCTCTCAGTTTATATTACACCTATGTGGGTAAGTTCTTATTTGTGTGGTTTTTATCTATCACATAAGTTCTCTTTTTCGATATAAATGCCAAGATAAGTCTGGCTTTTCAATGGTTTATCCTTACTTCTCAAGTCTAGATGACTAGTGTTCGTGTAGCTCTTAGCAAATTTTTTTTTTTTTTTTTTTTTTTTACTTAGAGAAGAATGCCAATCTTTATCTTATTTTTTATTTTTTACTTAGAGAAGAATGCTAATCTTTATCTTTGTGTGTTTTCCTAGACTCTCGTCTAAGAATTTTGGCTTATTGGTCCTTAGTTACATAAAGCTTATATGCAGAAATGATGTGATAGGCTCTATAGTTTAGGACAGTAATACCCTCTTGTGTATGTTCCTTAAACAAGCTCAATGTTGGAGTCAGGTTGACAACAAGTTGTAGAATTTGCCAGATGTTTTCGTTCAAGCCTTGTGCTTTATATCCCATTTTGATCAGCTATGTGATTGACTATTCTAGGACCTTTTCCCCATGCTTTCTGTAACAATTAGTTTTCCTGCCTCTGAACAATCTCCACCATACAGTAGTCAGTCATGGTTTTTTTTTTTCTCTATTACCATTAAACTTTGTCTTCTTGCATTTATTTTAAATGCTAATTCTAGCGGGCCCTTAATTGGTCCTTTCTCAGACTTCTGTGCCAATTTGTTGCGCAGAGTTCTAAAATTTATTTTCATTATACTCTCGGTCCGAGAGTGAGTACTCAGAAAATTCTGTGAGTAGTCGGATTACTAGTTCATACAGTGTTCTAAAAAATGCCATATGCGGGCGCATATGCGCCCGCATAGACGTTTTCGCCCCCAAAACGCATAGAAAAAGCAAAGTGCGCTCCATTATGCGTACAAACGGGTTATCGGGTTTCGAACGTTAAAAATTCGCCCGACCCGCACCCAAAACCCGATCCGTACCCGCAACCCATTACTTATTTCCCTTCCTCCTCTCCCGAATCGAGTTCCCGAGCCCAGCAAGGAAAAAAAAGAGCCCTTATTCTTCGATCGCCCCTTCCACCCTCCGATCTCATCGGCGACCCGATGACATCTCCTCCGGTGGCTGCGGTCCTCAAGGCGAGCTCTCCGACGGTCGAGTCCCTGCTTCAGCGAAAAAAAAAACCCTGACTTCCGTTCGCCCTTTCCCTTCTTCGATCTCACCGGCGACATCACCTCCGGCCGATCGTCCCTCCAAACTTGCGAAAAAAGACCAAAAAACCCTAACTCTCCGATCTCCCGAGCTGTCGAGTCCCTGCTTCAGCGAAAAAAAAACCCTAACTTCCGTTCGCTCTTTCCCCTCTTCGATCTCACCGGCGACATCTCCTCCAACAGCTGCAGTCCTCAAGGCGAGCTCTTCGGCAGCGCTGATCAGGTAAAGTTTTTTTCCAGTTAGGATTTTGGATCTATTTAGGGTTTTGCAGTTTATTTTTTTTGGGTATTATTCTTGTTGAATATTTTTGATGATTATTTAGAATTTGGTTAGAATTTGGGTATTATTCCAATTTAGTTAGAATCTGGGTTGCTGCAGTTATTTGAATTTGGATTGCTACAGTTATTTTAATTTGGGTTGCTGTAGTTATTTTAAACTGAGTTGAATTTGAGTTGAATTTGGCTTGCTGCAGAATTGTGTTGGATTTTGCTGGAAATCCAACACAATTGCTGCATAATTGCTGCAGAATTGTTGTTGGATTTTGCTGCAGAATTGCTGCAGATTTGTGTTGGATTTTGCAGAATTGCTGTAGAATTAACTGATCACTGAGTTGAATTAAGTTTATTTGAATATAAATTGGTGATTTGTTAATTGTATAAGTTTACTGTAGTAGAATATAAGTTGAATTAAATTGAATTAATTTTTTAGAGTTTTATAGCATTTTTTATAATTATTATATTAATATATATTAAAATATTAATATTCTGCATAATTCCGCGTAATCCGCATAATCGCCGCGTAATCCAATTATGCGTTATGCGGTCCTGGACCGCACGCATACTAAAAATGCATTCTTGAACATTGAGTTCATATCTTGAAATATTAATATTTCAATTATATATATATATATATATATATATATATATATATATATATATATATATATATATATATAACATAAAATATGTAATATGTGAGCATGTAATCTCAATACACAACAATCAAAATAAATAAAATATAATAAAATAAGCCTCTACCTTACAAAAATCTGAACAACTGGTAGGACGAAAAACTTCAAGAACAGTTCCTGAACTTGGATTTAACTTTTTGCCAATCGACATTCACTGTGACTTGACTCGCAACTTAATTGATTTGAAAATTTTGTTTTCAAAATAATCAGTAAAATGAATGAAAGAAAACAAAACTGAAAATATTAAGAAAAAAAAGAAGGAAAGAATGAATGAAGACAAAATTGAAAATACGAAGAAAAAAGGAAAGAGAACAAAAACAACAATCTGAGAAAGGATCAATTTTACCTTATTGTTTTCTTGTTCTTGAAATATAATAAAAAAGAACATGTAATCTTAGTACTTAACAATTAGATTAAGTTAAATATAATAAAACAAGGTTCTACCTTACCAATATTAGAACATGTCAGACAAAAAATTTTAGAACACGAACAGTTCTTGATCTCAGGTTTGGCTTTTTCCCAAAATCAATCTGTTTATTGACTTGACTCTTGACTCATTTATTTGAAAAAGTTTGGTTTCAAAATAACCAGATAAAAGGAAAAGAATGAAAGAAAATAAAATTAAAAATATTAAGAAAAACAGAAGAAAAGGAAAAAAAACGACGATCAGAAAAAAGGACTCAATTTGCGTTGTTTTCTTGTTGAGAAGTTGAGAATGATCTATCGCTAGATGTGGACCTGCTTTCCTTTTCTTCTTGGGCTGATTGCGTGACCGCTCCACCAGCACTTGTCGGCACTACTTCACTGAACACATTGTCTCGAGTCATCTGCAGTTGCAAAGATCGAGTTCTAACTATTTTTCAACATTTTTTTGACAAAAATTGGCAAGTCAGGGTTCGGTAAAATCATTATGGTCATTTTTATTTTTTGAGCTGATAAGGGTCTGAGTACCCACTTTATAATTTGGACTTAACTGAATCAAATGAGACTTGTTATATCCGCTTCTTTAAGTGAGTTTTTTGTACTCAATACGTCTGGAGAACGAGTTTGAGTACTCGGCCGAATACTTGGACGAGTTCTCTGCATTTTAAAACACTGTTGCTGCGTATTAACCATTTATTTAATACTGGATTGGGCTTGACATTTGTCCTAATGATGATGACAACTTCACCAAGACATTTCTCCACAATACTGTATAGAATGATTACATTTCTTGCTTTTGAACAATTTACACTTGATGAAAGCCGCTGTGCCACCAAATTGTTCAGTGAAAGAATATTATTTTATTATTTATTTTAAATGCAGCTCTAGCTTTTTCATTTTGGTCTCTCCTTAATAAATATATTGTACCCTTCTTTGCATATTAATTTATAAAGAAATATTGGGTACTCGAATGGTATTCCTCTATAGGGTTCCCTATTTCCTTCTTCTCAGACTGTATTCTACCATTGCAAGAATAATGCTTGCAGGATCGTGACATTTTTGAGCTAGGTCACATCACACTGGTTACTCTGATTGGCATGCATCAAGTTAATCCAACATGACAAATGGATACAATTAATGCTTGCCTGAGTGGTTTTGTTTTTATTTGGGAATATACTGTCTGGTCCAACTGTTGATTCTCTAAATTGTTAGAAGAAAAGTTGCAATACCAAGCTGTAATTCTATTGTATGTTTTCACATATATAGGGCAAGGATAAAACTGCCGAGGAGAGAAGAATTGCTATTTGTATTTTTGATGATGTTGCAGAACAATGCCGTGAAGCAGCTCTCAAGTAAGTACCTTTATTTAGTCTGTCTGTTTGATGGTACACTTTGCATGAGGATACTTGTCCTTACTTTTTTGCAATTATCTGTTGCAACAGATATTATGATACGTATCTTCCATTCCTGTTAGAAGCATGCAATGATGAAAATCCAGATGTTCGACAGGTTCTCACCACCCCCTCTCTATTTATGCCCCATATGCCCTATGCTCCTACATAAACCCAAGTAGATTTAAAAGATTTTTTTTCCCCCAGGCTGCTGTTTATGGACTTGGTGTATGTGCTGAATGTGGTGGTTCAGTATTTCGACCTCTTGTTGGAGGTACCTTAGCGAGAATGTTAGATTTACATGTTTGGTGTTTTGACAGTCCTTAACCAAAATTTATTATCTTTTTTGCTTGTCTTACAGAGGCCCTTTCCAGGTTAAATAATGTGATAAGACACGCTGATGCACAACATGCAGATAATGTGATGGCATATGATAATGCTGTTTCAGCTCTCGGGAAGATATGCCTATTTCATCGTGATGGAATCGATGCTTCCCAGGTATTATCAATGTTTATGGCTACTGTTGTTATTATTATTATTATTTTGTGGTTGGGTTTGTGTATGCACAAGTGAGCACTGGTGCGTGTCGTTCATACACCACTTATACCTGAGCATTTGTCGTTGTGACAGTCTCTTAGATGGCACCTTGCGATTTTCTTTTAAGGTTTTCTGTTTTCACCTTTTGCATTGTAATTTTGCCATCTATTGTTAAAAAAGAGGAGAAGGGATACCAATTTTCGGTACAAAGATTATACCTCAACAATCCAAGTCCTTTAACAGACAAATTATTAGGTTTGGCAGTTAAATATAACATGAGAGTGCATTAAAAAGTTGGTCAACGTTTTAGGGTTTGGTGCCAGAATTCATCACATGGAAACTATGGGCAAGAAAGAGTCTTGTGTAAAATCTGAAAGGCCATTTAAATTCTGATCTCTTCTAGATTCCCTTTTCTTATAAACAAACAAGAACATAATTTCTTCGTGAACCGTTTCTCTTTTTCTGATTGAACAAGATTGATTGAGATATTCCTGTAGCTTAATTTTCACACATGCTGTTTCTTCTGTCAGACAATCAATGGAATTTCTATTTTGCTGTGAACTCATAGGTCCTTGTCTAACCTTTTACTGAGAGGAGTAATGAACAGCGATGGTTGGTTTGTGCAGATATCATAGTAGCTAATCTGATAATATGTGCTTAGTCCATGTCTTCACTAGCAAATATATCATCATTTGTGGATCTTTTTGCGTCTATTTTAGCAGTTAAAATGCCTTGTTCATGTGTCTGTGATCAGGTAGGTTTAGTTTAATAACCATACACCTTAATGGAATGTACAACTGTATTTTTCTTAGACTTGATGATAAGCATATGATAGTTTGCATTTTTCAAGAGAAAAAAATCATCTTATTTTTACTCTCAAGGTGTTTAAGTGAGTTTTTGTAAATAGTTCCATTGTAATTATTTTGGGGACAAAGGCACATGTATTTATTAAATTTATTGGTTGAGAATCACTTTGTAGTTTTTTTTTTTTCTTCCTTTTTAGATGATAAAACTAGAGAATAGAATCTGGATTTGTGCAACAGTACTGTGTAGACACATACCCTTTTATTGTTTTAGTGGGCTAAGATCAGGAAGCGATAGATGCATTTATGTGAAAATTTTGATATTAGTGGAGAAGAAATATTGGCATATATTGTCATTTAGGTGATTTATGTTTTGTATTGGCACTTGGTTTCCAATGTACTTGCCATATGTATCTTTTTGGTTTTCTTGGAGGTGTACTGATGTGTTGAACTTTCTCTTGGTTCTATCTCCTGTAATCCTTTAAAACTATCTTTAAGGATTGAACTGCCAGTTGGTGGCCCACTGTTCTCATAGGCAATCAAGTTGTTCTGGTCTGCGACCCACTATATTGCTCAGAGGCATCCATATTTTCAATTTTTTGGCACCCCTACCCCATTCTCTGCAGGAGTGGAAAGTTTTCCTTGGGTACTGAGCCTTGAACATTTGATTTCTCTTATCGCATTGAAATCCCTTTACTAACATCTTGTACAAGATTGTGTCCGTTTTTTTTCCCATCTCAGTCACTGTGTGTCTAGCGAGGTTTATCAAGAGAAAAAAAGAAGAAAGAAATTGAAACGCAGATAAACACGCGATTTTGGGTTGTTTTATTTATACAAGCGCCAAGAATGAATATCTCAATAGTTCCCTCGCCAACCATTTACCTGCTATCTAGCATTTAGTCAATGACTCAATGCTGCTTTGTTGATTATATTGTAGTTTCTCTATTGCGGATATTTATCTGTATATTAATACATATGTGACTTCTTTTCTGTATAATTTTCTGTAACCTCTTTCTTCTATTGGAAGCATCCTTAAATTTTCTTCTAAGCAATTTGTGTGGAATGTTGATGTAAAGTGGAACCTTGCCTCCACTTTTCACTCGTTATAAATAAGTGACTAAACATATGTTAATTTTCACTAGTTCCTTTTCCTAATCAAATTGTCTGTGTAAAATTTGGACGCTAAGTAGAAGATCTCAGAATCAAGATACAATTAATACATATAATTCTTTAGACAATAGATTCTTATATAGACTTTTCTTGTTGGCAGATAGTTCCGGCTTGGTTGAGTTGCTTGCCAATAAAAAACGATCTAATTGAGGCCAAAATTGTACACGAGCAGCTTTGTTCCATGGTTGAAAGGTGAATTGCACTTTGCATATATTTAGCATTCTTATAATGAGCCTTGATCTTACTGCTGGTCAGAAACATTGGTTTGATGAAACAAAAGAAATGTGCATATCACTGAGCTAATGCTTTATCTCAGGTCGGACAGAGAGCTGCTAGGTCCCAACAATCAGTTTCTTCCTAAAATCCTTTCAGTATTTGCCGAGGTAAGATTATTCCCCTGTTAATATCAGTTCTTACATTTAGGCTCCTATCATTTGTCCCGCAATCGTCAGTTGTTTCTCCATGCAAGATATTGCTTGCTCATTGGAGACGCTTAGGATGTTGTTTAGTGTTCGGTCTAATGCAATAATTATAATACTTATATATATTATTGTGGTTGACTGGTAGGACATTCTTTGTCAATATTTGAAGATTGTTTACTCCTACGCTTCCGTGATCCCTGATTCTGGTTGTTGTTTATGTCTTCAGGTCTTGTGTGCAGGCAAGGATCTTGCCACAGAACAGACTGCTAGCCGGATGGTTAACCTATTGAGGCAGCTTCAGCAGACAATGCCACCGGCTGTGCTGGCTTCGACATTGTCATCTTTGCAGCCACAGCAGCAGCTTGCACTGCAATCAGTAATGTCATCGTAAATATCTTTTTTTGGTGCATTCTCTTGGAACCTGCTGTTTGCTATCTTGCCAGTTTGCCATTTTTATTTTCCTAATTATGTTTCCCATTCTTTATGCCTCAATTTGTTCGGAGTGAATCTTTGTGATCGATGCTCGCATAGTTGGTCGAGAGTGGATGGCTTCAGTGGTTCGTGCCGCTTTGGGCATAGAATTTGTATAGTATTGATGAGTCAAATGCATAAAATCTGTTGTAATATCTGCTACATCCAATGAGACTTTTCGAAAAAGAAAAGTAAAAAAAGAAAGGAAGAAAAACTGCTATATATTGTCGTTTTGAGATTTTTGTGCAAGTGATAGGGCTGTGAGTGGAAAGGAATATACTTTGCTTGTAGCAGTTTTGGTGCTTGGCATTCTTTTTTGACCCATATTTGAAAGTGAAACAATTTGTTATTATGTGTCAGTTGCACTTTGTTCATTATTGTATTGTTTTGGCCTTACAAATTTTCTTTGTTCTTTGTTCTTTTTTTATTTTTTTTATTTTTTATTACCTTGTTAAGACTTCTGAGCTTTTGAACTGGTTGGTTTAAAATGTAGTACAGGCCTGTGTTTTAGGTTATTATTCCTGCTACGTTTTAAGTTAATGATTTTTAAACTGCATAATTTCTGTGAGTGTACGTCATTTCCCTGTTCAAATCGTCGATTAGTATAATTATGTGCATTTTTTTTAGGTACGTCAATTGTTCATAATGTATTAAGATTACCTTCTTTATTCCCATTTAATTTTTCTTTAGATGAACCTGCTGTTACCTGCAATTTTTATTCTGCATTATTTGTGACGCAGGTAGTTTAAAATAACAATAAACTATTAGAAAGTTTACTATTACCATCTTAAGTTATTATCCAAAGTCAGTTGCAGTGGTTGAATCTTTACGTTAAGGTATTTGATTAGGTCAACAATAATGTTGTATTTACGTCTAATGACCTCTTTGCAACGTATATTACAATCTTATTGTTACTGTCAACTCATGGAACCAATTATGCATGTAAACAAAGAATTCATTACCATGAAGTTGCGTTGAATTTCCTTTGAAAACTACGCCGATTCGCAACTTGTGTGGTCGGTGTTGTCACATGAAATCTGGAAACTTAGGCTGTCACTTTAAGTAACTGGGAGCTCAACCGTATGAATTGGGTTTTAGCCAGATGATCATAGATTCTCACCGTGCATACTCTTGAAAAGATCTTTAGCACTTTTTAATTACTGGAGTCTGCAGTTAGCTTAAAATAATTCACAACTCTCTTCTGAAAGTAGAATCCATCCATATTCAAATATCAACTTGAAACTCCCCACTAAAAACTATATAGTTAGTGAATTTGCTTAATCGTTTGATTATGCTGATTAATTAAAGTCTAAATTGTGAGGTCATGCTCTGTTTTCTCTTATTCTATTCTAGTTTTGGACAGCCTCCGTGAGATGAGAATGGCTATGGCTGTGTTGATACTTGCAGTTGTTCATCTGACACATTGATGGGTTCGGATACAGGAGGACACAAGCAAAAGGGAACAAGTTGGATTAGGAATCTGGATTATGTAAGAGATGGCAATGAATGTGTTTATGGATCAATTTTTAACCTGTTCTATATAAAATTTTGAATTAAAAATATATTTTTTTATTTTTTTAATTTAAAATTTTGTATAGTACGGATCATAAATTGACCTGTAGATACATCCATTATCATCCCTAATTATTTATATCAAAAACATCTACTTCACTGGAATAATCTTGTTTATATGCATTTGAAAATATATATAAACAAGTATACGATGAAAGATTGGTATATATCGTCCTTCTTTCAGGATGATATATCGTCCTTCTTTCAGGATATAGATCATATGCTAATTTTTATCTCTATCGAGTAATATATTTTCATTAAAGTCTTTTGCATTTATATCTACTTCCTATATTCATATTTTCTTCAACCGTATTTTTTATTTGGGGTATTTACTGGTTTGTCCCTCAAATCTTTATATATTATGATTTTGCCCCCCAAATCTTCATATTTAGAATTTTGCCCCCCAAATCTCATAAGTTACAACAATTTTGTCCCCCTCTCTAACACAGTTAAATATTTGACCATTTTACCCCTCTTTTCCTCTTCTATTTTCCTCACCTTTTCTTCTTCTCTCTTCCTCCTCTCTTCTCCTTTTCTTCATTATTTCTCTTCTTTTCTTTCTTCTCTTTTCTTTCAGTATTTAACTGTGTTAGGGAAGAGAGGAGAAGAGAAGAGGAAGAGAGGAGAAATAATGAAGAAAGGAGAAGAGAGGAGGAAGAGAGAAGAAGAAGAGAGGAGGAACATAAAAGAGGAAAAGAATGGTAAAATGGTCAAATATTTAACTGTGCTATGGAAAGTTAGAGAGGGGGGCAAAATTGTTGTAACTTATGAGATTTGGGGGGCAAAATTCTAAATATGAAGATTTGGGGGGCAAAATCATAATATATAAAGATTTGAGGGACAAACCAGTAAATACCCCTTTTATTTTGACTTCCCTTAAGTTGATAAGCTCCATTTTGTGGAAGGATAAAAATAAAATTTGAAATTTCTAACAATTTATTTCCATCTCGTGACTAAAGATAGACTAGAGTAGCAAAAGCCCATCAAATTACATCTGTTGCCAAAAGGGGTCACTGTTCTCAGCACTGTTGAGACAAAAATTAAACCTTAATCTTCCCCGGACAGTTGGGCCCCACTTTTATCATTTCTCTTGGTTGTTTCAGAACTTTCTCCCTCGTTTTATACCTTCAAATACTACCGTGCTGCCAACTGGCAGCGTTTGGTGCATCCATGACTTGGCTCCTGTGGCTCCTTTGACCCAGCAACACAACGCTGAGAAGGGACTCAGCAAAAGGATCCAGTTGGAAGCGGCACCCCACAGGAGAGAGCCTACTGTAGTGCTATTTCTCATTCTCACCATTGCCCTTGAAAAATATATTTCCTTTCAATTGGATATAAAATGATCATTAACATTTTTCTCTTAGTATAATGAATCAATGGTATTATTTATTTATTGGCATTTTCATATAATATTTGTGTTAAAAGAGCGTTTTAGTAGTAAGTGCTTTGAGAGTGTTAAGCTCATGGATTTTGAGATGTTCAAACGCTTATTTATTTAGCTTTTTAAGGATTTTTATAGATTTTATAAATATAAAAAAATAAATATACCCCCAATTTGGAGAAAGAAAAGTATTTGGAAAAGAATCGGAAGGAAGAAAAGAGATGGGTATTTTTAAATAAAAATTTCAAATACTCCAAAATACTTTCGATTTGATACGTTCTTGAAAACACTTCAAGATTTGATACGTTCTTGAAAACACTTCAAAATATCTAACTATGTGTTTTGAATATTCTAAAAACATCTTAAAACACTTATTCAAAAACTTCCAGGTAAATAATATTTTTATGAATATTTCGTAACACCAAAAACACTTCAGAATTCTTCCAAGCATAAACTAATCTAAGAATATTTGCTATATTTTTTTTCTTTTGGAAAAAAGGAAGAAAAAAAAAATACAATACAATCAATAATCATTGAAGGGCAAGGTAAGAATTATCCTAAACTTAGTCAAGCAACTTTGGACATGATCACCACACACATTCCCACCAAACACCTTGAAAGAAAAATGTCCCAAAATCACTGGCGCTCCTCAACTCTTCTCTTGTCTTCTCATTGGAACCTCAGTCAGAGGACTTCAGGTGGGGCCCCCCCACAAACTATCCAAACCAAGACAACACCCCCACTCTCTCCCGGGAAATTCTAAGTGCTCACCACATCCTATAGTAAAGTGAGTTACAACATAGGGGAAAATGGTGCTCACTAAGTCAAATGTGGTGCGCATTTAGAATTTCCCCTCTCTCCCTCCCCCTTTAAATTCAATCCATCCCCTTCTCTTCCCCAACCAAAAAAAAAAAAAAAAAAAAAAAACTCCGCAACCCACTTCCACAAAAATGGAACTCCACTTCCGCCAACAAACACCTCTCTCCGTCTCAAAAACCACCAAATTCAAAGGCAGAGCTAGCAACAACACCACCAACACCAAGTTCGTGGGCGTCCGGCAACGGCCATCGGGCCGATGGGTGGCCGAGATCAAGGACACCACGCAAAAGATCCGGATGTGGCTCGGCACGTTCGAGACGGCCGAGGAAGCCGCCCGGGCCTACGACGAGGCCGCCTGCCTCCTCCGGGGATCCAACACCCGGACCAACTTCATCACCACCGTCTCCTCCGACTCCCCACTCGCCTCCCGAATCCGCAACCTCCTCAACCACAAGAGTCACACCACCAAGCCCCCGTCATCTCGCCCTCCACCTAAAATCCCTGAGGATACAAGAATCTATCCAAATGTAGCCACTAGCACTAGCCCTGGCACCAGTTCTAGCGCTAAAACAACTTGCGTTGAAAAGGACAAAGACGAGAAGCATGATGAGCAAGTGTATCGGCCGTGCTTCGCGAACGGGGATGAGGAGCTCGGGTTCAGCAATCCGAGCACGGACTCGTCCTGGATGTTTGAGTCTGGGTTCGAACTGCCGTTGTACGATGGGTTGCAGATCGACAAGGGCAGTTTCTTTCATGAGAGCATGCGGGCGCCGAGCGAGGGCGAGATGATCACCAGTGAACTGGACAGGATGAAGGTTGAGAGGCAGATCTCTGCGTCGCTGTATGCGATGAATGGTGTTCAGGAGTATTTGGATGCCATTAACGATTCCTCGGATTCGTTGTGGGATCTTCCTCCTTTGTATCACTTGTGCCGGAGCTAGAATTTTTCGTTTTTTTTTTTTTTCCTCCCTTTTTTGGTTTGTTTTTTGTTTACTGTTCCATTGAAGTATACGTTCTTCGACGAGAAGCGGAGTTCAAGTAAAAAGAGATTGAAGAAGTATGGATTCATTTGCATTTTAATTAGAATATTTAAATAATAATATAGGATACTTCAGGCTTCATTATATTGTAAACAAGTTGACTTATTTTAGTTTATTTCTTTAGAGAGGATGAATCATACAGAGGAAATTTAGTTAGTGAGGACATCATATACTTCGGAATCAAATGAGCCAATTATCGCATCTTTTTTTTTTATATATATAATTTAGATAGTAGGTGCCATATTTAATATGTGAATACTTTTTTTTCCCAAGACATGTCCTTAAGTACTACAATTGTTCATGCCTGATGCAAAACAAATCTATAACTGCTAGCTCTCATAGTCGATGAGGAAAATTACTTGACCTAATCATTTTCGAACCTCGCTCAACAACCCCACTCATATGTAATTAGCATGCATGTTAGAGGTTGAAGATTAAAAAGTAAGTAGATTGATAATGATATAGCAATGCCTTAGTTAAGCGATATCATTGGCGTGCAGGGAAGAAAAAAAAAAAAACTCCTCAATTATTGGTTTTGCCTTAACATTTTCTCTTTGGAATTTGAGTATGTGAGAGCTAGTAACTTACTTTTGATCTAAAAAAAAAAAAAAATCTGGATATTAGATACCCAAATCTTATTTTTAATTTACTACTTACCACGGAGTCCACGAGAACGCATTAAGTAATTATGAATTATTTTATACAATAAGTCTTGCTTAAAATGACATTATTGTTCTTCAATTTATAAGAGGTTATTAGTTCGATTTTTGGTAAGAACTTAAAATATGTGTGTGAGTTTGACTACGATTTAAATTTTACTTTCGTAATAGATAGATGCTTACAAACAGAATTTACATTGCATAGTAAATATTATGGCCGATCGGATTGTTGAAAGAACTGAATTGAAATGGATTTTCGAACCGAATCGCACTGTTCAATTAGGATATTTTGATTTTAGGATGGGTATAAAAACCTAAATACAAAGTCGAGTATGGACAACCTACCTACAAAACTGAATTTAAAGAAAAACGGAATAAGTTTTTTAAGGGAATTCTAACTGTACTTGCTAGTAAATACCATGACTAATTTTGAAATAATTACAAATTTATTATTTATTTTTTAATAAAAGTGGACTTCACTCTTTTCTTAGTGACCACCATGACTCTTCTTCTTTCTTCCCTAACTTTTTTTTTTTTTTTTTTTTTTTCTTACGAGCATTGACATATTGAGAGAGGAGATGGGTGCAAGCGACGAAGTTCTTCCTGCGGTAATAGGTAGAACGACGAGAGGCGAGGGGAGTTGGACGATCAGATGTCATAATCTACTCAATTCCCATTCCTTTATGTCTCCAATTAAGATTTTTAAATTAAACCTACTCTTTCGACTCAAATCCTTTCCTCCCATCAAAACTCGAAACTTTCCACTGAAGAAAACGATTGCTTAAAAAACTTAACTTCTCGCTCATATAAACAAATTTTCTTTTGATGAACATGTCGGAATTCGATTTTGGACGGAATGATGAACTTAAAATTTTGGTTCCTTCTCGATTCAGATTTGATAAATTCTATTCGGTTGTCCATGGGTAAAATTTATCCAAACATAAACTGAAACCATGGATACTTATCTTTAGAAAACATATACTCCAATTCCAAATTTTGGAAAATCCATTATTTATGCAACTTTCCAAATCTCTCTCTTTTTAAAGACATGACTTTTTTTCATATAAATTGTTATATTAGTTTGACAACTTAGGACTTACTTTAAGTAACTTAGCGACATTAATGCAATGTTGGTTACCTCTAATATCTTCAAGATAAAAATTAGAAGTGTTTAGAAACAACATTACCATCATAAAAAAAAAAAAAAGAAGTAAATATTGAAAAAAAAAATCATTTCTGAGTCAGTGGTGATATACTTTCATGGGAAGAGTTGTGATTCCTCTCTCTTATTTGATCCTTTAAATATTAAAATTTTTGGTAGGAAATAGTTTAGTATGAAGTTTGGATGTGGAAATCATTTGAATAGGTCTGGTAGTGACAATCATTGTGTGAATTTAAAGTCATGATGGTTTCTTGATTTTCCTGCAGACTTTTCTTCAGTAATACTTCAAAATCTTTTATGCTACAAACTGTTATTGCACTAAAAGTTTGCAAATACATTATTTTTGAATTAAACCACTAAATGATGAAAGCAGAAGAAGAATTATCTGATTAATGATCTTTCATAATTTTTCGAAATCAAACTACAATATAATGATAAAAGTGATAATAAAAATAGGATATAATTTAAGCAACAATAAAGTATTTTCTTAAGAGAATCTAAGCTAGGTTCACACATTGAGCATACCTCATATTGTGTTCTATCACCTAATTTTGGCTTATCGGGATAAAAATGGATAGATGTAAAGGCTAATTTTTAGTCAGTCCTACTCAAAATTCTGAATTAGAAAAAATAAAATTTTTATTTTTAATTTAAAATTTTGAATGGAGTGAGATAAAAATTGGTGCATGAAACTGTCCATTCTCATTCCCGCCATATGATGCGAGGGTTAATATCATCAAACCTAAGTCAAAAGAGCGATCGAAAGTAAACTTTTTACATCATAATTAGGAAAAAAAAAAAAAAAAAAAAAGATGCTTGTTGAGGACCATAGGACCTTTTCTCTACAAGTAGGGGCTCTCATGGCAACACAATAGGGAAAGAGTGACTCGGTAATGTGCCAGTGGAACACATTGAACTTGTTGTAGCTCATAGCTCTCACAGTCCTCCTCCTATCTTTTTGGTCAGTAGTACTTCCTCCCAATGTCGAGCATTACACGCCCCGATGAGGAAATATTGAACCATTTTCTCCATAAATTTCGACCGGTACCATCAGTTCGGTTGGTTGTGCAAACTGCAAGGTCTCTACGCTATGCTTGCACAGAAACTGTCCCGGCCTTGAAGTGGGTTGTGCCATTAGTAGTTAATGAATAAGTCTTATCGACACCATGCTCAAGTTGGTGGTATGCTGAGAGAGAGAGGAACTTGACAGTTGGGTAGGAATGGTAATGGACACATACATGGATTAAATTTTGGCCATCCATAAACAAAATTTTGAATTAGAAAAGTAAAATTTTTATTTTTTATTTAAAATTTTATATTAAGCGGGTCAAAAAATTGACCCATAGACACATTTATTACCATCCCTACTGAGGTGGGATTGACGATTCATTGGTAGTATGTCCTTATGAACTCATGGTGTTCGTTGACAATGAGATGTCCGTAACAGTCTATGGCAAGTTGAAAATATTCTTGAAGTTGAAAGAACAAAATAATATATTATTTTTTTATTAGTTTCTTATCATTAATTTTCAATTATACTCAAGTGATATATAGATTAATATTTTATTTATTTTATTTTACAATAAAATAATATTTTTCTTATTTCACTTCTTACTTTCAAGAGTGAAAATGCAAACACTCGGCCTCTTTTTAAACTTCTATTTTGAAAACTATTTTTATTTTTCTTTTTTACTTCAACCACTTTCAAAAGCCAAACATGATCTAAGGGTGTGTTCAGTTCTTGAAAGTCGGTGAAGTAAGTAAGAAAAAAGAAGTAGTTTTCAAAATGAAAGTTTAAAAAGAGAATTATTCAATAGATTTTAAGTGTTTGTGTGCTAACTCTTGAAAATAAGAGGTGTAATAGAAAAAAATATTATTTTATTATCAAATAAAATAAATAATAATATTAATCTATTTGTTACTTGAATAGAATTGAAAAGTAATTATGAGAAACTAACAAAAAATAATATCTTATCTTGTTCCTCGAGATTCAAGATCATGCCCAACAAAAAATGAGGGGATGAGAAAAGAAAAAGTAGGAGTACCATGTAAGATTCACATCATAGTAGTGGAAGTAATTTTTAATTCTCTTCTTAACTAAACAAACAAATGAAGTAGTAAAAATAGCCTTACTTCCACTACTTCCATTCTACTTTCATGCAAATAAACACACTCTAAAATGAGGCTAGGGTTAGAGTTAGGATTAGAATACTGTATCAATGAAATAATTTTTTTTTTATAATTGTTCTATTATTACCGGTTAATGGAACAGCAAAGGCTTACGCTCATCGAAAATGATCTCTTCATTCAGATAAGTTCTATTTAGACTTTTGCTTTGGAGTTTAGTTGAATAGACTTGCTGACATGAGAGGACTAACCAGAGGAAATGTAGGGTCAGCAACATATTTTAAATACTAAGAAGACAACATAAGAGGATAGCCTGCAGCATGACCGATGGCTATATGAGTCTGAAAAATACTTAGCCGGCAGTCCATTTGCCCCAATATTATCATTCGGATTCTGTTAGTTATATTGTTAAGCAACAAACTGATTCTTCGACCATTTGGATGTCATACCACTTGTTTTTGCACACGGACAGCATGAAGATTTGGTCCTGGATTTACCAATGGCGAGGTTTTTTTTCTTTACTTACACCAAGTGAGAGCTAGAATTGATCGTGTCTCATGTTAGTAATTTAGAACAAATTCTTGTGTAGATGTAGGAGTTTCGTTTTGGACGAGGGATGATATTTATTTCTTTGCATTCATAATTTTAAGCTCTTGGCCTGCAATTGGTGCCTGTCAACGATGGCCAGAGGATTGAATGCACTTGAAACACTAGATATTGTTTAGAAATTATAATCGATCACTTTTTCAGTCTTTTTACTGTCCATATGAAGCTGACTGTGAAGAAATAGTTGTTATCTCTATTTCCTGCGATCTTGGTTCGTTTAATTATTTATATTCTATCATAAAATGTTCCTTAAACAGACAATTAACGAGAAAGTCCATACAAGAAGTGGATGCATCATAGATCTCATAATAGTGTAAAAATACATAAACTGATGGGCTGCAATACCTCTCTTCGAAGTCGGAGAATTTCTATATACGCCCCATGTTTTTCTTAGTGAACCCCAATTTCTTAGTGATATAATTACTAAGAAAAACATGGGACGCATCTAGAAATTCGAAAAGCACCAACAGGAACTTCTAAGTAGGCTTTAGACAGATTATATCATCGAAAACAAAATTCCCATCAATCATAGATATGGATGTAAGAGGATTAAATGAAGGCATCAGCATACATGTGATTAATTAAGCATGATTCTCTTTTGGTTCGCGTAGGAATAAAAAGCTTAGTTGTTGTTGTTTTTGTTGTTAGTATATAGATCTCTAACAAATTTCATATTCAGTTATTAATTCTTAATAAATTGTTATTGAAATATTAGTTTCAACAACATGAGTAACATTCTAATAGTCCCTCCATTAAATATTTTATCTAAAATATCAACTAATAATTAAGAATTAATTATGATAGTAAATATTCTTAATTAACTCCAATATAACTAATCAAATTAATCTCGTTCCTGCACTTTCTTTTGCTCCATCTTCTCTTTTCGACGTGTAGAAAGTCATCGACGTGAGTTCATCTCCAAAAATATTACAACAGGCAAAAATATTTTGAATGACAGTGTTTTTGTTAGCATTTAATCACTATTAGCTTTAACATTATATTCTCCATATTAGCAATGACTTTTTAACTTGAGAGACTGTTAACAAATGTTCACAATATTGTCAGGGACTAATATTCAAGTAAGAATGTGTTAGAAACTAATATCAAAATATGAAACTTACTAGGGAACTATATCATAAAACCATAATTATTATTTCTAGAAATTAAGGAAATAAAAAGAGCCAGAAATTTCTACTTTAAAAAAAAAAAAAACAATTTTAAGGCTAAAGGATTTATGATTTCATGAAGAAGAAGGAGAATAAGCAACAATATCCAACTTCGACCAACATATAGAAGATTTAAAAACGAATAGGGGTATTTATAGATTTGTCCCTCATATCTTTAAAAATTATAATTTAGTCTCCCAAATCTTCATATTTAGTATTTAGTTCCCCAAATCCTCTAAGTTACTACAATTTAGTCCCCCTCCCTAACTTTCGTTAGCCCAATTTATTTTTTGACCTAATTTTCCCATTTTACTCCTTCTCTTTTCTCTTCCTCCTCTCTTCTCCTTCTCTTTTCCTCCTCTCTTCTTCTTTTCTTCATTGAATTCATTGGCTTCTCCCCTTTTTCTTCTCTTCTATCTCTCTATTCTTCTCCCTTTTTTCTTCATAGGGGTATTTAACTCATTTCATTATTTTTAAAAAAAGTAAAAAAATTAAATTCTGTCGTTTATTTGGACGGAAAAACTAACGGAGGGACTAAATTGTAGTAATTTAGAGGATTTGGGGAGTAAATCCTAAATATGAAGATTTGGGAGACTAAATTATAATTTATAAAGATATAAGGGACAAATCTGTAAATACCCCTTAATTTTATCATTCTCCTCGTTGCATGAGATTGTATTCTTTGTCTTAACATGAGGACAAGGAACCGATGAAAATGCTTCTATATCCACATCTGTGGTCATCTGGGTGAATGCAGCAGTGTAAGTTCCGTAAATTAAAGTGTACTGTAGACATCATAAAACTCGAAACATGGCTAAAAGCAATGAAGAAACATTCATAGCCTCCTGGTGTTGTGTTGTTCTTTTACCAGTGTAAGCAGTTTCAAATTATATAACCACTTGAACATTCTCAACCATTTCCGCACCATCAGCCTCAGCTTTTTGAGGTTGTGAAATGTTCAGAGTTCTGATAGCTCCTTCTGCAATAAACCCGAGATCATTGTAAAGGAAGCAAACAGTTTCAGGTCAAAATATCAAGTGTTTACTGGTAGATAATGTTAGCCGTAACAACTCTAGAGTTTGCTATAATTTGATTTTAGCAGTCTTCGAACAAAAAGAACCTCCTCAACTCAGGAAAAGGTTTCAGGAGGAAGCTTCTTTGGTTGTATACTTTTATTTGATATCTTTCTAGAATTCTATCAGCGTATGGCAAAAGTTAAGACGGAATTAAAAAGTTCAAGAAGAAAAATTAGAAAATGAAATTTTTTGAAGCACACCTCGATCATCAGACTAATGAGCCTGAGAGGCTGCTGACCATGAAGGCTAAAAATGTGACAGTCATCAGCTTGAATACTTGCTTCAGCTAGAGATGGTAAGTTCTCCGATAAGACCTCCATACTCTAAAGGTAATTATAAATTTAGTACAAGCCTTCAAGATTAGGACCAGCAGTTCGAATTCTAGTCCCACTTATTGCACATTCATGTATTCGCATTATCTTCAAGAACAGGGCATCCAGACATGAGAGCCTTTAATGATATGGATTCGATAGTAATGTCATCAAGCTTTTTAACCATGTTAAATGCCTAAGTGACATGATCACATCAAGATTCAAATGCTCAAAGAAAGGGCATATGAAGATGCAACGAGGCAATTCAAACGATTTCTTATCTAAGCTATAGCATTCCAATGAAGGATCGAATAAGGAAAAGCAAACTACAAGCTCTCTAACATCATGCATAACCACATACTTCGTCCATGCATATGCTCATAGAACTCACCCACACGGCACCCGCAGAGGAGCAGCGACGTACCGACAAAATGGGCAAAGTTGGCATCTTCTTCTGTGGCTTGAACTGGAGAGGAAATGCAGACTCTCATAAGCAAAGGCTACGTGAGGCATCAAAGCCCACAGGTCCCTCCATCTCTTTTAACGACATCGTCCATGTTCAAGGGTGCCATTGCTAAGATGTAGTGAAGGATCGGGTCGGGCAATTGGCTTAGTCTACCTGGACAGTCCTCATCATGGCATGCTTTTAGCCTCTTGCTCCATGGTGGGTTTGATCTCTTGTACGCATTTCGTCGAACAAGTGCTGTGCACTGTGAATATGAGCGTCAGAACAACCTTAACTTATTTAATAATAATCAAAGGGGTTATTTTCACTGGTAAAAGCATGAATTATTCATGTATCAAAGTAACAAAATGCATTGCTAAAGATCAAACTATTTTAATTGAAAGGGGAAAAAAATATAAAAAAGAATAATTTTAGAAAGGAAAAAAAAAAAGGAACAGAAAGACGAAGAGAGTGAGATCACAATATAATTTTAATGGCGGCTCTGAAAAGCTTCGGGGAGAGATAAGTTAGGAAATAAAAAATAAAAAAATTCCAACGAAGCACACTATTTTATTTTCTAGCGGGCCCACTTTTCTTAGCCAGCACACCGGCTCTTTTCAAATAAAATTTATTTTCCTAGTGGCCACACCGCTAATTCCAAAAAAATTCCTCACTAACTTCTCACCCACAATCCTCTTCGTGAGCATACATCTCGCTCACACCTCTCAACCTTTCTATATCTATCTGCTCTGCTGTCGACCGCTACCGTCGCTCACTTTTTTTTTTCCATGCAGCTCTAGAAAAAGAGAAAGCTACCGTGACTCACTTTTTTTTTTCCATGCAGCTCTAGAAAAAGAGAAATATAGAGAGAGAATAGAGGTTGAAAAAGATGATAATTTTGTTAAAAATAAGAATGACAAATTTATAATAATAACTAACTGTTTAAGTATGCTCACCGACCAAAAAATGGTGTACTACTTTGGAAATTCCAATATATATATATATATATATATATATATATATATATATATATATATATATATATATATCATGCACATTTTGCATTTGGACTCTTGACGTGTAAATAAATTACATAAAGCCCTCAAAATTTTAGTTATTTAAAAAATTCAGGCATATTTGCATATGAGCCCTTCCCAAATCCACGATTTATATAAATCATTTCAGAATTATATCTTCGCAAATTATCACCAACCAAACACAAAATGACTTGAGAAGGTCGGTGTCCAGTGTGTGGGACCTATCGTGATAACTTTAATTTTTATACATCAAGATTTTCATATTTCTAATTTATTGTAAATTTTCGGTTATTTTCAAAACTATTAACATCACTATTTTGTTGCTTTTGATTTCTTTTTCTTAATGAATAAAAGATATAATAAAGTCACCTCTAACACAATTCTCCCTTTAAAAATAGTTTCCTAATGCAAGTGCTTTCAGATATCTAATCTCTTACACGTTACTAAAAAGTTTTAATATTACTCTACAACAGTTATTTTTCGCTTTAAATTGTATCAAATGATGCACCCAAATCAAAATATCAATGATCTGATATGTTAATCAGTAATTTTGCATGTTTTTAGATCAATTTATTCTTTTTAAGCCACCTGAAGTAGTTTAAATCTTATAGAAAACCCATCCATTACTCATTTTAATATTCGAGTAAGATATTGAAGATTTATCGTGACTTTGTATAACTTTCAAACATTTTTTTTTATAAGTTGTAAATTTCAATAATTAAAACAATCCAAATTAAGTTTATAAAATGAGACTATAATTTTTTGGTTCTAGTTTCACTATTTAAAATTTTAAATTAAAAATAAATATTTAAATTTTAAATAAGCTTTGAACCCGCCATTTCTCATCAGGAAGAGCCGCAATTATACCCGAGCAACCAATGGACTGGCCGATTCATAACAGTCGCAACTGTACGTTGTCGTTCGCACCACCTCAATCTCCATAAAATGAGGCAGCGGCGCCAACAGCAACCACTCCACAGTCACTCTCATCACTTCCAACGAAACAACAATCTCGCATCCTGGTCCCCTGCCAATATCAAGCGATGGCCGCTCCCAATGGGTAAGTAGATTCATGCTTAATGCACCTTTTTTTTTTTTATTTCTCATCCATATCAATTTGATATCAATTTTAATCTATTTCTCCCATAACTAATGTTATTCATTGATTAATGATCGAAGAAACCAACAGGAGATGATGTTGATGGCCAACAACATTAAAATGGGCAATCCTTCGTTTGTCTGCGCTGCAACGCCATCGTCTTCGTCAACCCACTTCACCCTCGACAGGGTCCGAACTGGTCTCCAAAGGCAACAGTCGGCAGCACCAAACGTCCTCCGCGGACACCAAGAGAAACAAATGCGAGAGGCCATGCTGGAGAGAGGCAGAAGGACATATCACGACACGCTCCTGCTTGCCGCGAAGGAAGCAGTAGCCAAGGGTCTGAAGGAAAAGGACGCTGAAGTGAGGCGTGCGGTCCGCCATGCAGGCCAACTCCAGAACCGGCTGTCGGAGGTGCTGATTGAGAAGCTGGCGATGGAGGCGAAGGCGATGGAGCAGGAGAACGCGATCGCGGCCCTGCAGGCGGAGCTCCGGGCGAGGGAGGCGGAAGGGAGCGGGGAGTCCAGCGATGCCGAGTCGTGCTACGTGGATCCGGAGAGGACGAGGGCGAGGTTCCGGGGGCTGGCGGGGATATGCAGGGAGTGCCAGGAGAGGCCGGCGACGGTGGTGGTTCTGCCATGCAAGCATCTGTGTCTGTGCGAGGAATGCAACGAGGAGGTGGCTCCTGTGCCGTGCCATGTTTGCGGTTGCATCAGGTCTGGATGCGTTCAAGTCTTTCTCGACTGATTTTGGATCGTCGCTTTAATGCGTGGTCGATGAGTTGGCCCGTGTTTTCTTCTACATTAGTTTGATTTTGTGTCTTTTTTTTTTTTTCTCCCTTCATTAATTTGATTAAAGTACTGTGGATTTGGGATCAATTTTGTTGTAATAACTGAAGGGTAACAGATTTTTCCACAAAATCTTGCGATATGGCTTTGTTGCCGTTTTGTATCCATCAAATCATTTTGTTATTGTATGAAGAATAATGTTTTGTCTTTCTACTTAATTTGTCTCTTAATTCAGTTTTTTTTAATTGTTTCCCTTTATATCTTTGTATATCGGTTTCTAAGTACCAAATACTACCATAAGAAAAATAAGTTTTTTTATTGCAAGTACTTGCGTAGTTTACTTGAGTCAAAAAAGAAGCATAGCAGATCCATCGCATGGAATCTCATCAAGCAATATGTCTTCATTTAAACATATTTTCAGTGTATCAAACATAAGTATGAGTTTTTTATTTTTTATATACAAGTTAAATACATAATCTATTAAAAATAGATTAATCTACTGATTATTATCACGAGATCTAGACAAACTTAATTCAGATATTAAGTATGAGTTAGTATCATATAAAATTTAGTTATCTATGAACCAATGTTGAAAATAACGCGTTATGAAACTCGTTATGTTGCGTTACGAAACCTAACAGAATAACAGCGTGTTACGTAACAACTGAAAATAACTTAGTGCACCGTAACAGTACGTTTTCTATGTTATTTTAATTATTAGCGAATTGCTGTAATTTTATTACTTGATTAGTTATTAGTTTGTTTGATTGCTTGTGGAATTACTAACTTGCTAATTTGCAATTCTTTTCTTATTCACTTGTTGTAATTTCTCTCCGATAGTTGATTCTACTGAAATTTATTAGAACTGAAATCAACAATTACAAATAATATAAATTGAATATCACAAAATATAAATTATAATAATGATAATAGCTCGTATTGAAATAAAAAAAATAAAATTTTGTTTTCTTGTTTAGATAATGACTAGAATTACGGTTACAAACTTAATATAACTTATAAAGATAAATGTGAAAATTATTATAAGATTTAATATAAAATTAGAATAGATTATGTATTACAAAATGATTATATATATATTTTTATAAATTTTAAATTTACAAAAAATTATATAGTTATATATTTTTATTAAATAAATAGGAAATTGCATAACTTTTATTAAATAAATAGAAAATTGCGTAACCTACGTCATGTCATGCTTTAAGCTATATGCGACATAAACTAAAAGAGACAAAACGCTAAGATACCGTTATCGATATTTTAAACATTGCTATGAACGATAGAACACAAGATAAAAGAAACAACTGAAACATCAAAAAAAAAAAAATGCAAAATTTCTTGTTGCAGAATCCTTGCAATATGCCTACTGTCAGTGTATAAGCTAACAGTTATAGCAGTGACTCCTGATGAGCCCTTTCTCCTCCATGGCTACAAGCCCCTTCTGGATACACAGCAAAATGTTATGTCGTCAATATCGTCCACGTAACATGACAAACAGGAAAATATTATCCACAACCCAACCCTACTACTTCATTCCTTCTTTCGCAAAACAGAGCTTTTCTGCGATGGGTAGGAGATTATAATGTCTGATATTGTATGAACATTGTTTGTATGCAAAAAAGCAAGAAACATTGAGATCAAGATACAAATTTATATCAGAATTCAGTTATATATCACATTCGAATGAGGAAACAAATGTAACGGGTCTATGGACAACAGATGAACAATGGTTCATTGCATTAGTATGAATGTTTACTTGAAAACGGGCTTGAGATCTATCACACCATGACATATTAAAATCATCTCACGAAAGCATATATCTATGTAACTGCAGTGGCTGCTGCCACATACAATAGAAATGCTAATAAGCTCTAATCATGCTGGCGGCTCTGAGGATCCTGATTCTCAGTCCCAGAGATGATGCTGACTTTGTCGCCAGGCGATGTGTACTTGCTCTTAATCGCTTTGGTCACCAAACCAACGAGTCTCTCATTTTCTTCACCGCACCGGAGTTCACATTCTATTACAATGTTCGGGCAATGAAACTGGACCTGTTTTGGATTCTGAACTGCTTCAAATTTTTTTAGAGCGTTCTGTAGGCAGAGATATATAAGCAAAATATTGAAATGTTAAATATAGTTTATAAATGGTTTGCAATCATCATAATGATAGAAGTATTTAATATATAGCCTAGTAGAGAGTTTACCTCTGGAGTTGTTAATGTAAGCATTTGTAGCTTGGGAGAGTGCTGTATGCAGTAAGCTACTGTTAGGAAATTGCGACTCATTCGCCAGCCACCTATCATCAGATTCTTAAGGTTGCAAAAATCTGGAAGTTCTGATAAATCCTTCTCTGTAATAAACTAGATACAGAACAAGGAGAAGACATGATCAGGGGAAATATATATACACACACACACACACACACAATTAAACTCTGTGAATTGGCAGGCCAAACATAATATACAACTCAGTGGAAGCCAGTTTATACACAAATAATTTAGAAATTAATGGCTATTGATATTCATATATGTTAATAGTTCAACCCCTTCAAATACTTCAAAAGGTAGCATCTTGAACCAAAGAAAAGCAAAAATGTCCTCAGAATCGTTACCCGTGCTCTTCTTGCCAATTGCACAAGAAGTTCTTTCGGTTAAAACGTCATGCTTTAACATTCAGAATCTAGCAACCAAGAACCTCAACAAGTAACTAGATGGCAGTGAAGAAAATACCTGAATCCTCGAGCTAATGATCTCGAGAGTTTCAGCATTAGTCAGCCCTCCAAAAATATTCATAACGCTTCCACGAAACTTAAGTTCAGCGTCGTAGGGATTATGCACAGATGCACTGACTACCGATGACAGATTCTCCAATAAAACTTTTGAAGCATCGAGAAAATTCCTAACCAAATGGCACGATAGGAGACTTGGACAAGAAATCCGGAACACCTCCCCGGCGACAAAACAGTCTTCCATGTCCAAATGCCTCAATGCACGAAAAGCAATATTTGCAGACACGAGTGTGCTTTGCTTCAGTGTCAATTCCTCAAGAACAGGACAGCTAGAGACGAGTTTGTCCATTGAGGCCCCAACGATACCCACGTGAGAGAGATGACACTTCCTCAACCGACTGAGCCTCACGGACCCAGGAAGTGCAACTTTAGTATGCTTGCTGAACACTATTTTCAACTCCTCTAAGCTCTGGCAAGTGAACACACATTCGGGCACCACCACATCCATCATCTGCTCATAGAAATGAAGACTGATCACCTTGGAATTGTGACCAACAGCGTATCGCAGCCACGCACTGAGGTGATGGTGCCCTTCGGGATGCAAGTCCATGCACCATGATAGGCGGAACGAAAGCAGGTCCGAGGTGTCGCGGAGGGACAACAGAGTGTCCACGAATCGCGTGAAGCTTCCCTGAGAGCATTCACCTAAGAGGAAGTCTCCGTCGGTGAGGTGGAGGAATGGGGTGGACCTCCAGAGGTGTCTCCATCTCTTTGACAGTTCGCTCAGTCGCAATGGGTCTCTCGGTGATAGTGGAGAAGATGAGAGGATGTGATGAAGGACTTCGTCCGGGAGCTCGCTAAGCCTGTCTGGTTCCATTTTTGCAGTGCTGATCTCTCAGGGGAATTTGATCGAACAAATGGTGTGCATTCCCTGTTGATCAAATAAATAAATTTAGTCACTCGCTTTCTTTTTGCGGTAAATCTAAAAAATCAGTACTCTTGTAATTCTTAGTGAAATTTTAATAATATGATCACTAAAAGAGTGCAATAATAAAAATATTTAGATATAAGAAGGAATTTTTTTTCTCAAAAAAAAAAAAACAGAGAGAGAGAGAGAGATGTAGTTGCACTAACCGTTTGATTTGTTTCAGCAGAAAGAAATTGAACCTGCGTTCAATTTCCCACGCATTTATTTACAAGTAATTACTAGTACTGGCCCCTTTTAAAGCTTTATGGGATATTTGTCTGGGGGAATTCTAAATGCACCCATCTACGATCTATCCTATCCAAAAAATTAATTTTATATATGTATTAAACTGTTTATTTCATTATTTTATTAAAAAAATACCGAAGAATATATATAACACTGGTATCCTAAAAAAAATAATTTTATTTTATTGATGAATTCAATTTTGTTACCAGTTTGTATTTTTTTTCCCTCTTTACTTTCCTTTTAATATATCTCAAATTAAAATCCTAATAATTCTCAATACTTCAAAAAAAAAAAAAATTAAATTCTAATAATTCTCAATAATAAAAAATAAATAAAAGAATTCAAAAATAAAATTAAAAGTATTTTAAAAAATTACTTTTTAAGAAGATTTTAGAGAGAGAGAGCTAGGGTTTTGAGATTTTTGAGAGTGGGCTAAGATTTTGAAAAGTGAGGCAGTTGGGCAGAGGAAAAAGACTAAGGAGAGGGGAAAAAAAAATAAAAGAATAACTTCATAATATTATGGTGCATTTACAATTTCCCCTGGAAAGTCTAAATGCGCACCACATTTTAATAGTGAGCACCACATATAGTACAACATAGGGGGGAAATAGTGCTCACTATTAAATTACGGTGCGCATTTAGAATTTCCCATTTTCCTTTTGAATTATAGAGCTAATTTTAAATTGGGGTGCATTTGGAAATTCCTAATAAAACAGAACCGAATGTCGCAGGGAACTTCTATTTGAGCACACCAGTTTGCCGGCTTAAATTTTACAGAAGTTGAATCCAATGAGGGGATAAACAAAAATTAGCAACAACAAGGATGATACGAGATGTTATCAAGCTTTCTGAACCGAGAGCCCAAGAATGAACTCTCTGATCTCTCCGCTGGATGCTCTATCTAGAGCTGTTCTTCCATCAGCATCTTTGACATCATACTCTGCACCCGCCCTTAGCAGCTCTTCTAGTTTCGGTTTGTCACCCTCCGAGGCTGCCAACATCAACAAGATGTCCACAGGATGGATGTTTTGATTCAGGAGTGCTTCCATCTTGTCATATGAGCCTTCAACAGCAAGCATTCCCATGTAGTTGAAGTACTGCAAAATAGAAAAAAAAAAAAAAAAATTATATCATGATTTGCTTCATACTGAACAAAAGATACTTGGTCTCCCTTGTGAGAAGGATGCCGATACAGGAATACATGGAGATAATCTGAAGGTACACAATATGAGCTGCTCAAAAACAATTCCTTTATCCCTGAATCTTTGGAAAGAACGCAACCATGTGATATTCAGGAGCACCGCACATTCAGTAGAAAATTGTATATTTAATATCTACTCTGATATCCGAACTTGGACAGATTTGCTTTCAAATGATGCTGGGACAAACAACTCCATGATATTGGAAGTGCTCTGGGCTAGGCTACTTACCAGATGCAATATTGCTAGGCATATTATTATACATTACTATATGTAATATGGAACTTGTATTTTCGTTATGTTAAAAGTCTTAGGGGAATATTCCCACCGTTTTAACTCAAAAAAAAAAAAAAAAAAAAAAAAAAAAAACCCTGAATCTTTGCGAGCATCTCATGTGTGATATAATATACAATTATTGCTGATGAACACAGATATTGTGTATTTATATTTTAAAGAGATCCATCATCATCATCATCGCTGTTTTTCATCATTTACGCGTGCATTAGTCATGAATTAGCTTTAACCCCTTGGTGATTATTGTTATTTTTCTTGAATCACATAAAATAGTGGATTTGCAACAAATTGGTAATGTGGGGTTTTGAGTTACTTTATAACTCGTATTGAATCACATAAGATTGGAGTTGTGATTTATTTTCCAGAGAGGACGCCTTGAGAGGAATTGGTAGATCTTTGAGGCTCTGATTGATTTGAGGGAAAGTGATGGAAAAGAAAATAAAATAAAAATGAAATCGTTTCTATTGTTTTGTTTGATTGAAATTTAAAAAAAAAAAAAGAAAGTGAGAGAAAAGACAGAGAAAATATGATTCAAATTTTTTTTTTCTTCTATTTTCTTTTCTTATCATAGAGAAAATGAGAGAAAAATGCTATGAGGCGTTACTGTGGGATTATGCTCGGAGAGCGGAGAGAGTTGGAAACAAAGCTTTTTCCCTTAATTTTTTAATTTTACTTTTACCTTATTATTTTTTTAAAAGGCTAATTACACTCAGAATTTAAAGTGTATAAATTTTCACACCTAAAATTTAAAACTCTCACTTAGATTTTTGGACTAGGATGTCTGAGTGTAGACTTAAGATAGTTCAGGAGGTGAGTGAAAATTTTAAACTCTTTCATACTACAAAAAGTCTGAGTGTAATTAACTATTTTTTAAAAATATTTTTAGTTTCTCTTATAAAGAAATGATAAAGAGAATCTCCTCTAAAGTTTAAAACTTGGAGTATATAACTTATCATCTCTAAAATTTAAAAATCTCACTTAGATTTCTGGACTAGGATGTCTGAGTGTAATTAAAACACGATGACTTAGATAGTTCAGGAGGTGTAAGTGAAAATTTTAAACTCTTTCATACTACATAGGGTCTGAGTGTAATTAATTAATTTTTAAAAATATTTTTAGTTTCTTTTAGAAACAAACGATAAAGAGAATCTCATTTCCGTTTCCATTTATTATTTTTTTCTTTTTCTTTCAGTTTTTACGGACCAAACATAGCCCAGGGAACTAAAATGCATGCAAAAGTTAGTAAACTATATCACAAAAAATTGAAATCTTTTATCTAACTTACTATAACACCTACTTACTTATCAAAAACTTGGTAAATTATAGGGGTATTTACTGGTTTGTACTTCAAATCTTTATATATTATGATTTAGTCCCTCAAATCTTCATATTTAGAATTTAGTCTCCCAAATCTCCTAAGTTACTACAATTTAGTTTCTTCCCTAAGTTCTTTTAATTTTTGACCTGATATTACCATTTTACACTCCTCATTATTCATTCTTTCTCTCCTCCTCTCTTCTCCTCCTCTCTTCCTCCTCTCTTCTCATTTTCTTCATTATTTCTCTTTTCTCTTCCTTATCTCTTCCTCCTCTTTTCTTCATTGGAAAGATAAAGGAGGAAGAAAGAAGAAAAAGAGAGGAAGAATAATGAAGAAAATAAGAAGAGATGAGGAAGAGATGAGTAAGAGAATTAATGAATAAGGAGGGTTAAAATGATAATATCAAGTCAAAAATTAAAGGAAGTTAGGGAAGAGAACTAAATTGTAGTAATTTAGAAAATTTGGGGGACTAAATTATAAATATGAAGATTTAAAGATTTGAGGTACAAACAATTAAATACCCCTAAATTATATGGTTCAACAAATTGGAACTTTATTCTAAGCAAAAGAGCACACAAGTACACAGCAACTTATCTTCAATCAAAACTGAAACCCATCAAGCAAAAATTTAAACTAAATAAAGTAAAATATGAATTTAAAAAAAAAAAAAGGTAACTAAACCTGTTCAACATCATCTCTATCAAAGTCATCTCTTGCCTGGCTGCCATAGATCCCTGCACCCTCAGCATCAACCCCTCTGTTGCCAAACTTGAACCAGCACTTGGCTCCTCCTCCACCGTTTCCTCTTCTTTTTGCAGGCCCCACTCTTGAGCTCAGCCTGCTGGGCCTCAACCACCCCAGGTTTCTCCTGCAGAAGCTCAAGCCCAGGCTTGAGCTGCTCCTCCTCTCCATTGAAGAAGATGATGAAATGTGGAAATGGATGGCACATGGGATTGATGCCATTTTTTTTTTTTTTTAATTTTTTGGAAAATATTTGTTGAGGAATTAATGGAGAAAGAGGAGGGAGAAGAGGAGGCAGTGGAGTCGAAAAAGATAAGATGTTGGACAATTCTATTTGAGCACACTACTTTACGCAGTGAGCTCACATTTCTAAGTCAGGTTCGCACTGTCAGGAAGATTAGATTTAAGTCCGTGCATTAAGATTAGATTCTTACGGTCGGTACTGGTGTGGGCATCAGAAACGGTTTCAAGACAGCGGATTGTTTTGGAAGGGGGTGCTAAAAGTATTCTGTCTTAGTTCTTCAGCATAGGCAGTAAGGAGAGTCGTTCTTTGTTTTGGGATGCTCGTCGGCTTGGTAGTGACTTCCCAAAGATCCACCTCCAGTATATTTGGAGGGAGGATAGTATTTGTGTTGATTATACCACAAGCAAAGAAATTATCCCTAGTTTGATAGTTGTCTGGTAGCGGCAATTGCTCAACGAACTTCTAGAGCTTGCAGTAAGAGATATTTTCGATGCCAAGTATAAGAAAGTGTTGACGCAGAACGAACACGATTTGGAGTTTGTGGTGAGAAAATAATCACTCAAAAAAATTTTGATAAAGCAAATCACATGCTCTCAAAAATCATATCTCACTATTATATCAAATTAGGATTTTACAAACTATATATATAAAAAATCCTAATGTAACATGATAATAATAAATTTAATTAAATTTCTAATCCAATCTAATCAAATCTATCTCTGTCACTGAAGTCTCATTTGTATATGTGTGTGAGAGAGAGAAGTTGTACAAAAGAGACTTAGGTTGGTGGGCTTCTAAAAAAAAAAAATTCCCCTACTTTAAGGGCTATTTGGTTATTTCGGAATGGAGTTGCATACAGCAAATGTTTGGTTTGTATTACAATAAAATTTGTAACTTCTACTGCAATTTAACAACAAACAATCAACAAAAATGAAGTTGCAGTTGTAGCAAATATTGCATGCAACTCCATTTCACCAGCCAACTTAGTTTAATTTAGGGCCTGCTAGTAAGCATTGCAAGTTTACATGTGAAAATGAAAATTTTTATAAAGTAACAAAGCAAAGTCAGATTCATTTAAAAAATTTGTATTTTAGAGGGTTTATGCTTTGTAGAATTTTTTTGTTTTCTTTTTCTCATATGATGTGAGCTTATCAGCATTTAGATACTCCGTGAGTAGGGGTGAGCAGATTTTCGAATTAACAAAAAAAAAAAAAACCACTTAACTGACCCAATCCGAACCGATCAGTTTGGTTAATTCGGTTATTGGTTTGGGTCGGTTACAAAACCAAACTTCAATTTGGCCTTCGGATTGTGCTTCGATAGTGTAATTGTCAACCGAAACCGACCGAAAAAACCAAACAGTAACTCTATCCGACCCGATAACAGAGTAATTCAACCCGACCCGTAACTCGAATCCTTTAGTTAATCCAGAAAGTCCAATTTTTTTTTTTTTTTTTTAACTCAAGTAGGCTTCTAGGACGTAACCCAAAAAACCGAAACCGAACCGAACCGAACTTTCGGTTCGGGTTTCGGTTATTTGTGAAGTTCGGACCAATGCTTATCCTCGTCGTGAGAGTGAATCTCGAATTAGAAGCAGTATGTCAGGAAAATTTATTCAGTTTCTACTCTGTAAGCCAGGGAAGTAACACATCTTTTCTCCTAGAAAGTATTTCTACAGTTCTTTCTCAGGTACGTTCACTTTATTTCTGTCATAAAAGTAGAAATTAAAGAGCAATGGACACAAGCTCCCCTTTCTAGGTGCACTCACTTTATTTCTCCCTTCCCTGCAACCTAATTTATTTAAGCATCCAACGAAAAAAACTCGCAAGACTCTCGTTTTGGGACCAGCCCTTGAATTGCTGTCATCCCATTGCAGGACCAGACAAACTTCTCCTCCTCAAGTTTAGTTAGTTAGATGCAACAACTCTTGATATTTCTATAACGATGATGCATTGAGCTCCAAGGTTTAATTAAATATAGTCACTCAAGTCTTAATCAAATATTATATTTTGAAGCTAATGATACTGATAATAACTATCATCAGCTTCTTATTGTTTATGATCTTTCGAGTGTATGTCACATATTTTGAGTTCTAGACATTCTCAAATGATATAATTATTGTGTTTCTTGATTATGTAACGGTCAAGATTAAACGCTGGTTACGGTTCCCTGAAAACTCTAAATCACAATCCATTCAGAAAACTGGAGGCTTGATTGTAAGCTTGCACAAGTAATCACAAGTAAACGCTTTTGGTTCTTGGTTTTCAGTTTTGTATTTAGGCCCATCATGCTCCCAGAAGGGCCCGATGATTCTCTCCAACAACTGGTATCAGAGCACAACTTCGGTCTAGGTTGTAATCGGGTCAAGGGTACAGATTGTGGCCCAAGAAAGAGTGAAGCCGGTGTGAAGGCCGAAGTAGTCGAGTAGCACATGTGACTTTGGGTCTGGTTTCCTACGGTGGGCCCGACGATTCTTTCCAACAACTGATATCAGAGCACAACTTCGGTCTAGGTTGTAATCGGATCAAGGGTACAGATTGTGCCCCAAAAAAGAGTGAAACCGGTGTGAAGGCCGAAGTGGTCGAGTAGCACATGTGACTTTGGGTCTGGTTTCCTACGGTGCAGCACATGGATGGATTTAGACCAAAGTTGAGTTAGCTTACGGATGGACTTAGTTCGCGTAAATGATTGCGGTATACTTACAATGAAGAGAGAGATTATTAGGAGTTCATATGTGAGTATAGTTCTATATTGGATAGGACAAGAAAAGATCATAGATTTAAATATAGAGATGAGGTCTCTACCTATCAGTTTAAGTTTTTAGATCAGACTGGTTCTAGTGACTCGACGTTTCCCCCAAACAACTGGGAGATATCTCCCAGGGTGGCCTGAGGTCTCTTCCCAACAGTTTAGATTTCAAACATCACAGAATTATATTTTACACCGGAGTATAGCAAGTTTGATTGATTTCCATGCAAACAAGACAGAGTTTAAACTGTCCAACAACAAATTTGTTAAAAGGCAAATATAGAGGAGGGCCTTGTCAACCATGATTCAAAGTTCAAACTCTCTAAACTCAACCAAGCCAAGATTTAAGCCTCATTAAATTAACTTCTTAATCATTTGGTGCCTATCACTTGATGCTAAGTAATGAAACAAGAAAAAATGATTGCAACACTAATGATAAATGAGAACTCAAGCATCATCACAAGATAAGCACAAGAATTTGAAACAAGAAAGAAATGTTCATGTTAACAAAAAAGCTAAAGACACAAACAAGAAGAGGATGACCCCTAACTATCTTTAGATTCACGTAAAAACATTCATCCAATGTACCCTCACCTCACTTACCTGTTGCCAAAGCCTAGCAAATCATTTATGTTGAAAGAAAGGAGCACCAACTGCCCCCACACCCATCATGAACAGAAAAAGAAGCAATTCCCCTCCACCAACCCAAAATCACTCCCCAAAGCTACTCCAACCCCCTACCATCACAGGTTGCCATAAAACCAAGCACCATCCTTCTTTCCTCTCACAACAATGGCAGCTGCAGCACCATCTCAGGTGGAGATCGGCACACGAGGCACCGTCGCCTCCCTTATCTCCCAAGAGATCGAGTACTTCAAACGGCTGGAGCTCAATTGCAAAGATGTTGATGCATCCACCAGTGGAGCAGCAAAGCCTAAGACGAAGCCTCGCTCCAGTTTACCAGTAACCCCTAAGCGAAAGAAGAAAGCAGCAGGCAGTGGCGGCAGTTTCCTACCAAGCATGTGCTCTGTTGTGGAGATCACAGAGAACAGATATAGAAACCTGAGAACGGAAGGCCAGAAGCTGCCTCGGGAAGGCTAGGCGGTAGATTCAGAGAGTTTAGAGAAGCCGAGCTTCTTAAGCCGGCTGCTCATCGGATTGTTGCACTTGAGATCCACCACTTCAACAATGTGAGTGTGTCCTTTCTTCTTCTTCTTCTTCTCCTCTAGTTTCTCTGTGCTAGTGTTCTTCTCTAGGGTAGGCTCGGCTGGGGCTAGCATTGGAGATCTGTGCTTGTTTCTGCGAGGCTTGGGTTTGGTCTTCTGGGTATCTGCAGGGCTTCTGCTGCCAGAGTTGCTGCTGCTGTTTCTGCTGGGGTCGTTGGTTGTGCTTTTCGTTGGTTGAGTTCTCCTAGGAGAATAACCGCAAGGCACTGAAACCGGTGGATCTTGAAGCTTCTTTCGGGAGGAAGAAGAGGCCTGAGCTGCTGAACATGATTGTTTGACAGTCTCCAACTCCCTAGACATTAAAGAACTAACCTTGCCAGTAACTCCCACCTTGATCTGATCTCCATTTCCACTAGTACTAGGGATTTCAAGAGTCTGAGGCATGATCCTTGATAACAAGAAAATCCTTCAGTGTATGTTGTGAATGACTGACCCCAATGTAATTTTTAGAGCACTACGATTTGAATTTTGTTGCGCTATGAAGGACCCATGGAAAAAGTTCTGTCATGGAGAAACAAATCAGGATGAATGTAGATTATGATTCATGATGAAATCTTTTTTATAAGCAAATGCAATGCCAAAATTTCAACTAAGAAGAGAGACATCTAAAGCACTATAGAGCTGTCTTTGTTCCCAAAGTTAACCGAGGAGAAGGAAAGGAATATTTGAGTTATTTCTATGTTTAATCAAACAAAGAAAAGAAAATAAATTATCTTTCTAGTCATTTGAAAAAGGGTGTATATGAAAGATAAGAATCATATTTGTCTTGACTTTCTTTCTCTTCTTCTTTCAGATGACTTCCAATGCAACTAAAAACAGCCTGGCTGAGTTTGATTACATGAAACTTAAGGGCACGAGAAAGTAGGAAAGGGAAAGAGAAGGAAAATGTTTGCACCATATTATGGACCTAGGAAAGAAAAGGAAATGTTTGCACTACTCTATTGACCTAAGGAAGAGAGGAAAATATAGATTTGAAAGTTTGATGAAAACATGCATGAATAAGACTCTCCAAGGCTATGCTCATCCATATTCACATTTAGTCTCTTGATTCTTCTCCTCTCATTAAGGGGTTGTTTGGTCTATTTGATTGCTTGTAAATAATATTGTAAGTTGCAAATTATATTACTGCAATTGAAATTATAGTAAAAGAAGTTGTTACATCTTGTATTACAGTGCTTACTTTGGGATATACAAAGGGTAACTAAATTTGCAAAAAAAAAAAAATTAAATTGAATTTTTTTTTAATTTCAAAAGGTCTGAAAATACCTCATAATAATGCAATCATCATTTGCAAAGGAGAGAGAAAAAGTATCTTACGCATTTTTTTCCACAACTGCAATTACTGTTAAGTGCATAAATGGTTGCAATTATAGTTGTAAATTTTTTTAATTGTAGCTACAAACAAAGAATGGAAAGTGCCAATTGCAACCACTTTACAAACTTAGTCAAACAACCAAACAATCCCGACATTAAGAAAAGGAAAAACAAATGACATTTACAGGGTAGGGGTGTGTGTGTGTTATGTTCTTTGGCTTCCCTTCCCTTCTCCATTTTCACTTGGAGCTATATAGTGCAAGAAAAACTTCTCACACAACTTCATTTTCCTTTGCTCACTACCTTATAAACCAAAAAAAAAAGCATAAAAGACTAGATAAATTTAGGATTTGTATAAAGAAGCAAGGAGGAACATGAAGGATGAAAGATATTATAAAGGAAACAAATGTCACTACGAATCATTCTGTGATCAGCATAGATTCATCGCACTAAAGAAATCATGAAAAGATGAATTCGGTATAAAAGATAAGACTCCACAAAAGCAAACAATATAAGACCATTCAAAATTTTCACTAAAATATGCCTCATGAATTAAGGATTCACTTTATCATCGCCATATCATCACCGTGATCATCATCTCAGCTAAGCCTTCTCCAACAGAACGGGATAGCTATAGTGGGTGCTAAATTCCTCCAAAAAACCTATAGGCAAAAGAGGCTTGCAATAAAATCCAGATCAGTCAGCTGCTATAAAACCCATCTTATTCGTCATGAAGTTTAAGCTTGTGGAATCGAGGGAGAGCCCTCCAAAATTTTCCATGGCAAAAAAAGTAGGCCAGACATTTTATTGCCTACAAGTAGTCACATTCATAGATAAAAATGAAGAGATAAATAGAACCATGAGTCTCGATATTGTCTAGAATGTTAAAAATGGGTTCATAAACCCAAAGGAAGATTAAGTCTTATTATCATAATGGCTCAAACGCGATATATTAAGATTAGTACTAACTACGTTCAAACCCATCACGATGTCGTTACCAAGCAAGGAGGTATTGAGAGGTCCCCTGAATTAGAAGAACATTGGAGACTGAATCAGACCTACATTTTAGTTGGTTAATTGAGAAAAATGCATCAAACACAAAAAAATCACAGAATGGTTCAAAAATTGCTTGAAATGAGAAGGTACATTCATCCTATCAGTTAAATAACAAATAAACATTCAACCAACCAAAAAAAAAAGTTTTTTTCCCCATATTGTTGTGTTACAATCTATAAAATATGTTGGAAAATTTCATTTTTCTAGTGGGGAAAAAAAAAAAACCGCATTAAAACAATTAAAATGTCAACTTTCTATGACCTACCAACTTGACATTGAATCAAAATAACTAAAGAACCCATCTTTCTTCTTTCTATCAACACTAACAGACATCACCAATAAACCCTAATGGAAAATAAGCAAATTTTAGCTCCAAAAATAAAATTAATTGAATAATTACAACAAGCTTAGTCCTATCAATCTTACCACATCCACTACATTTCCCATATATTCCTCCAAGAAAAAGTGAAAAAAAAAAAAAATCAAAGCAAAACCCCTTTTCATTTTAGACATGCTTTATGCTAAAAAATCCCAAGAAAAAAAAAACCCAAACAATAATAAACAAAACCCATTTCAATTCAGACATATATTTTGCTAAACTAACAATTAAAATTAGAGGGAAAAGTAATTAGATCTTGGATTACCTTTGAAGCGACGGATCCTGGAGCAGAGAGAAGTTGCAAAAAAATGCTTGCGGGTTTCTCGAAAAAGTAGAAAATTCTGGAGTTTATTTTAAAGAAAAAGGTGGAATATTTGGGAGATAAAATAAGGTGGAATATTTGGGAGAGGTATTTATTTATAGTTGCACCGTCTCGCTTGTCGTGCTCGGCTTACCCTGTTCCTCAGGATCGTTTTAATTAAAAAGTGATCAGACAAAATATGAGTTAGGATTGTGTTTGCGTTTGGGGTTATTCGTTGGTGTAGGATTGTTAAAGGATCAGAGTTGGCGTATCGTACAAATGTTGGGTTCTTGGACGTGACGGGTCAACAATTCGTCTGATCCGAATGAAAGCGATACATGGATGTGATGGGCTGCGTGGTAACCTGGACCGGACGTGTTTTATTGGAGAACTGCTCGTTGGTGAAGAGTTGAAGTCAACTCATCTACATCCAAAATACTGGAGTAGTTCTAAATGCGCCCACCCTTTTGATAGGTGACCGACTAAGTACGTCCCACCTAAAAAATTCAAAAACAAGATGTTTTACTAAGTACACCCATCAGAAAATTCCAATTTATCCTACTGTGGAGATAGTAATGAAGTAATGAACGTACCCACGAACCAAAATTTGGCTCATTCTATATAAAATTTTGAATTAAAAATATAAATTTTATTTTTCTAATTCAAAATTTTGTATAGGAAATGTCAAAATTTGATTCGTTGACGGATCCATTAATATCCCTTTGCTTCCATCCTCCCTCGTGCATCATATTCCTGTCCTGTAAAGAGAAGTCCGTCCGCTCTCCTCCCACTAGCCCCGCTCTCCTGCCGGCATGAAGGAAAAAAGCTTGCCCCGCCCTCCTCTCACTAGCCCCACTCTCGCTCCCTCTCACCAACCCCACCCTCGCTTTGGCTATCATAGAGAGGAAAATTAATTTGTTGTTCAGAAATCAAATCCCAAACAACTAAAATATCACACATATTTTACAAAACGGATAGCAAAATAAGTTGTTTATGTTTTAAAACTCGGACAATACAAAAAGAAAAACCCAACTTATGTTATCCGGACTTTAATATCCGGACGAATTTTTTTCGAAAACACCCCTGCCAAATTTTGGGGAATAAGTGAACAACTTAACCAAAAGTTTTAAATGGCAAATTTGTAAATTAATTTGAAGATTTTTAGGTGGGTTCACTTAGCGAAGTGGACACATTTGGAGTTACCCAAAATACTATGATATTATGCCAAACAAGTAATTAGATAAAAATAATCCACCTATACTAACTGCACCCCCTTCTGCACCGCCACCTCCCGCCACCCAACGACCTGCAGAAACACTTTTGATTTTTTGTAGGCTCCTTGGGTTTCCAGCTGTTGATGAATCCAGTAAGGGGAGAGATTGGTTATATCTGGGAAATTCTATTTGGACGGGTGTTTCTAAAGTAGCATGTCATTTTTTCCAGTAAGCCCACTTTCCTACGTCCGAACTGTAAGTCTGAAGGAAAAAATGAACTATCTAGTAGGCTTACCAGGAAAAGTGGTGTGCTCCTTTGGCAACTCCCATTTACACACAGATTTACTCTTTATACACAGATTTTAAAATTACAAATAATTATAAGTTTGTCATTTTCTTTTTTTTACTAAGTTACCATTTTAAATCCCAAATTTTTAACGCTTCTTAAAAATTTATAAACTATCATCGTTTTCTCCTACGTTGTTTCTGAAACCCAAAATAAACACTTCTTTTTTCATATTTAAATCTTGTTGAAGAAAATAGAGCGAAAGCAAAATGAAGAAATTTCTATATATTTTCTTATCATTGAACTGTACAATGAGCCATCCTTTTATAGGTGAAGGAGTCAATCAAAAGAATAATTACAGGATCTGTAATTAATGCTAATTATATAAAATCAGAGATTTGTCAACTATCCTAAATTAGTCAAATTAAAGATTTGTCAACTATCCTAATTTAGAAAAATATCTCAATATATAATAGGAAATGATCTAAAAATATTTTAGCATTATGATCATATCTCAATTATATCTCAACATCCCCCTCAAACTCATGGTGGCGCCATAGAAGCCAATTGGAGTTTGCTAACAAGTTCACTAAGACGACTAGGTGAGTGTGACTTAGTGAAAATATCAGCAAGCTGATCAGTAGAGGAGGAACACAAGCGAAGGGTGTCATCACTGAGATGATGCCTGATAAAGTGGCAGTCAATCTCAATATGCTTTGTGCGCTCATGAAAAACATCATTATGCGCAATTTGAATAGCACTCTGGTTATCACAGTAGAGAAGAGAACGAGACAGCTGAGGGGCATCCAAGTCAAACAAAAGACGACGCAGTCATAGAAACTCAGCAGTAGCATCAGCAAGGGCGCGATACTCAGCCTCAGTGGTAGATCGAGCGACAGCTGTTTGTTTCTTACTTCGCCAAGAAATAAGACACGAACCAAGTAAGAAACAAATACCAGTGGTAGAATGACGATCCGTAGGATCGCCAGCCCATTAGTATCAGAATAACCTCGTAACTCAAGAGATGACTGAGATGAGCAGTGTAAATGTAACGCCCCCGTTTTTCAGCTGCTTCCCAAAACAGAGGACATTAGTTATTACTTGCACTAGATAACCCAACAGTCACAGGATCTTGGAATAACCGTAACTACTGCCACAATCAGATGAATAAATAACATGTCTAGAACTGAAAAGATTTTATTTATACAAAAAGTTCATTATATAAAATGACACACTGCTTTAAATATGAACACAAAAGAGTCAAAGAGAAAAGTAGTGCCCAAACAAAAGAAAATATAAACAAAATATACAAAAGTTCTCCAAGAGTACTTCGCTTGCCTATTGTCACTCGATCTGTCCAATGAAGTACATGTCTTCAACTGGGGCTGGATTCCTTTCTTCACGTTACAAATCTGAGTTCAAAACCCAAGGGATTAAATACAGCAAGTAACACATTTAAAAAGAGGAAATTGTACTATCATAGTACAGAAATATCAGTGTGCATGAGCATATTTATGTCAGTGTTGTTTGTGTGCATATAAATTAATATGAAGGCAACATATAAATTAACATGAAGGTAAGCATAAATAAATACATAAATAAATAAACATGACAATAACTACTCTATCTATTTAATCATATATTCTATTGGTTTCAGTCATCGTCCAATTTAATTATAGAAACTGTATTAATGGATAAAATAGCGTTATTCTTCATTGTCGTATAAGTGCCCGTGCATATTCGGGACCCGACCACAATATTCATGGCGCTGAACCATGACATGCCGCTAGGCACTACAATTAAGTTCCGTACTGTATTACAATAACGGACATACCACTCTGGGTAAATATCAATTGGTGATTCAGTAATCACCTAGGTCGCTGCAGTAAAAGAATCCCAGTCATAACAATACAATCAATCCTTATACGGTAAGACTCTTATCCATAATATAGTTTCTCCTGTCCCCGTGTTAATAATGAATTATGCACATGAAAATTTTATACCCCTTTTTAAATTATTTTTCAATTCATGATAACATGCTTGCATTTGCATGACTGTATATGACATGCAGTATCATAACACATGATCTGTAATATTAAAACACATGACTTGTAATATCAAATTACATGACATGTAAAACACATGACTTGTAATATCAAAATACATGACATGTAGTATGATAGATGTTAGTGTACAATTGTAACACAATGCATATCATCAAAATTATTACAATAATCTGGTTTCATTCTCAGTGTCAATTAATAACTCAATTTGGGAATCAAGTGAATCATATAATAATACTGCATCATTTTTAAACACAACGTATGCATTTATTACATTTTTAGGCTCAATCATGTATATTAATATACATTTCTCTTTTAATTAAAATCTAATTTATTACTATTATTAATTATGTCCAATTAATCCAAGCCAAGTCCAATTTAAATTTCTAAATCATTTAATCCATCAAGCCCAAGCCTACTAAATTCCCACTTTTTCATATCTTTATTTTAATTTTATTTTCCTTTTCTTTTCTGTCCAATCCAGGCCCAGACTCAAGCCTACTCATTTTTATTTTATTTTTATTTTTCTTTTACTGGGCTGGGCCGGCCGGCCCAGTGTTATTATTATTTTTTCTTTTTTTTTCTGGCCCAAACCAATTCCAAGCCCACTACTCTTTTATTTCTTTATTTCTTTATTTTCTCTTGGACTGGGCCAGGCCCAGTTATCCTTTTTTTCTCTTTTTTTTTTTTTTTTTTTTTTCTTATGGGCTGGACCAGGCCCAGTTACCCTTTTTTTTCTTTTTTCTTTTTCTTTTTCCTTCTTGGCTGGGCTAGGCCCAGTTCCTTTTTTTTTTTTTTTTTTCTTTTCTTTTTCTTTCTAATCTCTCTCGTCCCATTCCCAGCCCACGTAATTTCCCAACTAGCTGCTGCTTCTTCCTCCTCTTCTTTTTCTTCTTTTCTCTTTTTCCTTTATTTTTATTTATTTACCTATTTGCAAAATTTATTATAATGAATACAATTATAAATGTGAATATCCTCGTATCTAAAATAAATTTTTTACTCCAAACGGAAACTTAATTTTTACAAATGGCCAACATTTAATTACTTCTACAATAATATAATAAAAAACTTATATAATTAAAAGAAAAATAATCAATAGAAAAGGGAATAGAAGAAGAGAAGTGTGTTACTTACCTCGGCTTGATCTCGAGTATTCGGTTCGAATCTTCGATTCGATTTGATTTTTCCTTTTCTTTCTCTTTTATTTTATTTTATTTTTTTCCTTTGCTGTTGAGTTTGGCCGAGAGGAGAAGAAGAAGAGAGTGAAGTGGAGTTTTGTAGTCAGAAAATAATTCAAGGGTAATTTCATAATTTAACCCTAAACTTACACCCATTCGACCACCTAAGGATTTAACTTGCCACCATCAATTTCCTATGCCACCATCAACTCCCCATTTAACAGCTCAAACCGACACTCTTTTTAGGGTGTGCCCTTAGAAATTTGTTTTAGAAATAGGGTGTGTACAAAGTAATTTCTAATTTATTTAATATTTTATTATTTACGGGGCTCAAGTAAACACCAAATACGACCAAATTTATGCAGAACGTAGTGCTCGACGAGGAAAACACTACAAAATTATCCGTTTGTTGTTTTGATATCCAGAATAAATGAACCGAAATTCCGAAGTAATTAGAAGGATAATTTTAATATTATTAAATTAGCAATTTTGAGAGTATTTTTTGGTCTCGTAAGAAAAATCTCCAAAAATCCTAAATATTACAAAACTAATAATTGCGAAGACCGAATGTTATTTGGGTTTGTAAATTTAAAGTTATATTAACCGAAAGTTATTTCGGTGTCAAAAATTGACTTCGGTGGACTTATTCGGCACCACTGGTCTCAAGAGAGTAATACAGTTAGCTCATAATTTGGGGTATTATAGTAAACCATGGAAAAGAGTGCCCTTGACATAGCGAAGGATTCGAAGAACAGCAGCATAGTGAGGTGAGCGAGGCTCATGCATAAATTGACTGACCAGATGAACATCATAAGAAATATCAGGACGAGTAACTGTGAGATAAATAAAACTACCAACCAACTGTCGATAGAGAGTAGGATCAGACAGAGGCGCACCATCAGTAAGGTTGAGCCAAGCATTATATTCCAAAGGGGTACTGACAGTCTTGCTGTCGGTTAGACTAGTCCTGAATATAAGATCTGAAGCATACTTAGCCTGAGAAAGAGAATAACCATCCGAAGAAGATGTCACCTCAAGACCAAGAAAATAACTGAGAGTGCCAAGTTTCATTTCAAAATGATGACCCAGAAAAACCTAAAGCGCACGAATGCCAGCACTATCATCACCAGTGATAATCATGTCATCAACATAAAGAAGTATTCATAGTAAAATTTTGCAGTAAAATTCTGCAGTGGATTATTAATACATCAATCCCATCTATTAACAGTCTTATACCCAGGCTCGAGAATGCAAAAGCTGCATGGGATTTCTTGGTTGCTCAATATGACTGCTGCAATTATACTTCTTTTCAGTTTCAGATTAAGACAAAACTTTACCAGATGCGTCAAGCACCTGGTCAGTCTATTACTGAATTTTACTCTCAAGTCGCTCTTTTTTGGGATCAGTTGACTGCTGTCGAACCCCAACTTCATTGTGCTGCAGACATCGAGCTCTTTGCAAGATATCAGGACCGCCGCAAATTCATGCATTTTATGATGGCTCTTCACGATGACTTTGAGTCCACTCGGGCAGCCCTTCTTCATCGTACGCCACTTCCAACCATGAATCTTGTTGTTTCTGAGTTAATTTTTGAGGAGCATCGTCGCCTAACTATGAAGCTACAGTCTCCCGATCTTGTTTTGGCTGTTATTTCTTCGGCTTCCTCCCAACGATCTGCTCCACAGTCACAATCTCCTTCTCAAAAGTTGTTTTGTCGGTATTGCAAGAAAAGCGGTCACTCGATTACTAATTGTTTCTAGTTGCAACAAAAAAAGGCACGAGACTCTCGTGGTTCTCTCCAACAGGCTGCTGTGGTTGTCTCCACTGATCCCTCTACCCCTGAGTCTTCTTCTCAGACTACTTCGCTCACTGCTGCTGATATTGAGATTTTGGTCCATCAGGTTCTGTCTCGTTCATCTACTGCACTATCTGTCACTCCGGGTACTTCTTCTTAATTTATAGATTCTGCTTGTTGTAATCATATGACTTCTGATCCCACTATTTTTTTTTCACTAAATCTGCACTAGACTCTAACCATATTATTTATACTGTCGATGGTTCTGCAATGTCTGTTAGCCATATTGGTTCTATTTCTACCTCCGACATCTCTGTCGATAATACCTATTTAGTTCCTAAGTTATCATCGAATCTCCTCTCTGTTGGCCAACTTGTTGAGTTAGGTTTTGAGCTTCACTTTTCTTTTCGTGGTGTTGATGTGCAGGATTCTCGGTCGGGTCAGGTCATTGGGACAGGCCGTAAAGTTGGACGTATGTTTGAAATGGTAAACTTGCAGATTCCTTTTACTACACCTTCATCTGTTTTTGTCATCACCTCTAGCGTTTGGCATTCTCGTCTCGGTCATATTTCTTTACCTCGTATTCAGTAGTTAGCCTCTAGTGGTCTCCTTGGTTCTCTCATTTTGATAAGTTTGATTGTCTTTCTTATCAACTTGGAAAACAAACTCATTTACCTTTTAATACCAGTGACTCTTTTTTTTCTGCTCCTTTTGATCTTATTTATTCTATTATTTGGGGCCCTTCTCCAATTTCTACCGAGGGGGGCTCCCGCTACTTTGTCATATTTGTAGATGATTTTTCACGTTATACATGGATTTATTTTATGCATAAGCGTTCTGAGTTGTTTGCAATTTACAAACGCTTTCACCAAATGGTATTTACCCAGTTTTCTCGTGCTATCAAGATTTTTTGTTCTGATAATACTCTGATACCATGTTGAAGAAAATAGAGCGAAAGCGGAATGAAGAAATTTCTGTATATTTTCTTATCATTGAACTGTACAATGAGCCATTCTTTTATAGGTGAAGGAGGCAATCAAAAGAATAATTACAGGATCTGTAATTGATACTAATTACATAAAATCAGATATTTATCAACTATCCTAAATTAGTCAAATCAAAAAATTATCGACTATCCTAATTTATGAAAATATATCAATATTTAATAGGAAAGGATCTCAAAATATTTTAGCATTATGATCATATTTCAATTATATCTCAACAAATCTAAAAACAAACACATCTCTCACAAACTCATCGATTTGATTTTCTGAGTCTCTAAAACTTTTACAATCGCGTTCCTAAGATAGTTTTGAAGAAATTTAAACTATTCGAATTCACTATGACAAGAAAAATTAGAATTTTGAACAAAAATTTAGAAGAAATTTAAATGATTCGAATTCACTGTGACAAGAAAAATTAAAATTTTTAACAGTCGTGGATGAATGTAGGAGAGAGAGAGGATGATCGACGGAAGTAGGGGTGGCCGAAATCGGGGGTGGAGCCGCGGTTGAATCGCTGAAGAAATTCGTAGAGAGAGGGAGAGAATAGATAGAACGTGGTTAGGGGGGTGGCCGAAATCGGGGGTGGAGCCGCGGTTGAATCGCGGAAGAAATTCGTAGAGAGAGGGAGAGAATAGATAGAACGTGGTTAGGGCTGTAAATCTCCGTGCGTAAATAGAATTTTCCGTTATATCTATATGTCTCATAGGTCTGATGTACCAAACTTAACCATAGCAAATCCATAGCAGGTATTCAAAATAACGGACTCATTGAGGAATGTCTCCCAATATCGAACACATTATTGCTCAACTCTAGTATACTTTTTTGAGATAGTAGTATCAGGGAGCAGGAGGCAAATATTATCAGTTTCATTCCACATCGAGAGAACAAATTTCAGACAAAAATATTGTGAGACAAGATTTACGAATGATAATGGATAGTAGAATTGTGAAGTGAAGATACAAAACCAGAAGCATTTTATTTTTGCCACAACAGAAAAACAAAATTTACAAGAAGGAACTACAACTGATATGCACAAGTCGCAATGGCGACGGAGACATGGTCCCTCTCCAGACTCGAAAACTATAGACTTGGAGGATCCTGCTCAGTTACGTTTTATTAAAATGGGCTTCATGCATCAAGTAAACGGAGTTCTTAGAAGAAATCATTCCGTCGAGAACTCAAATACCATGCTGTGACTATACGTCTGACCAGGATATACCACAACTGATGGAAATTTTGGTTCATTAACAGCGTTCGGAAATCCCTGAGTTTCCAAGCAAAGCCCTGACTGCTTCCCATAAACTGCACCTCCTTTTCCGGCAACACCATCAACATAATTAGCAGTGTAGAATTGAACTCCAGGTGCATCGGTCCACAAGTTAAGGACTCTCGAGCTCAGAGGGTCCTTCACCTTAGCTGCATGCTTCAATCTTGATATCTCCTCTCCCAAGTCCAGAACATAGTTGTGATCGTACCCACCAGGAACTTCATGGAATCTGCTCCCAATTGTTCTCTCAGTAGTGAAATCAAAAGGGGTGCCCTTGACTGCCATCAACTCCCCCATAGGGATTGAGTTCTCATCAACCGGTGTTATTTGAGATGCCCAGATCTGAATCAAATGGTTCAGTATATTTCCAAAGTTGTGACCAGCTAAGTTCCAGTATGTGTGTTATGCTAGGTTGATAGGGGTGGCCTTGTCCCTGGCATCGGCTTTCATTTCAAGTTTAAGTGCAGTGCTTGAAGGAAGAGAATAAGTTGCGCTGACCATAACATCTCCAGGATAACCTAAATGCCCGAAGAAAAATTAACGAATAAGATTGGGAATATTTTCTTTTCTATCTGTATTCATGTTCATTAGTTAATAGTTCATACCTTCCTCTCCATCTTTACTGTGATACTTGAAGGTTATCGATGGATTTTCTGTAGTTTTGTAGTCTGCAACCTCCCACAGCACTTTGTTGAAGCCTTTATTTCCCCCTGACATGTGGGAAGACAATACAATGAGAATAGAATTTCTTACGATATTACATTGGAAACCTCTTTATATTGGTGGGTTTTTAGGGAAACAGAGCCAACGGATTGAGAAGTCTCATGATAAGTTATTATATAACTGCATATGGAAACAGAAATGGATATACCTAGGAAGAATGTATTAACTGGGAATTGATAAGAGAGCTTAGAATGTGCTGAATCAGTAAATATTACTAGGCTCCCGTCTAATCAGTGTTTCTTGAAAATTGGTCTACTTAATGCCTACCGCTTTCTAGAATGTCACAAACCAAAGAGTTTATCCCATGCATCTGGTCTTATGGTATTTGCAAATACTCAAAAATAGTTCTTGATTGCAATAAAAGTAATTGCAGTACAAATATTAAAGGCATCAAACAAAAAAGTATATCATAATAATGGTTGGTGCATATGTAACATATGCTTTATCAAATGAAACTTTTGCTTTTCATCCAAAATTTTGTAAGCAGCAGAAATCCTGTGAAGGGTCACTGCCAACAACTTGGCTTTAGAAACTTCTTATATCAGACCAGTTTGACAAGTAATATTTCTTTCAATCATTAGCCTTCTAAAAGTGAGATTCAAGTAAATCACGTACGGTGATTTGATCATGTGCAACGTAAACCTATAAATGCACAAGGTCGACGAGTGGAGTTTATCAGCAAAAGAAAGACCGAAGAAAACACGAATAGAGGTGATACGAAAAGCTATGGATACTAGAGGCTTAAATAAAGATATGTTGCTCAATATGAATGAGTTGAGAAGGATCATCCATGTGATAGATCCGGCATGATTCTCTTTTGGTTCATGTAAGCTATCCCAAGTACTTGGGATAAAAAGCTTAGTTGTTGATGTTGCAGTTGATTACCCTTCTAAGAGTTGATCCTCTTTCCTCGGGCTCATATTAATAAGTTAGTGAAGTAATCAATATCAGCTCCATTTCTCAACGTTTTATCATCATAATTTAAAGACTTAAACCATTTTCCCGTAAACAAACATATTTCATCAAAAGTTGGGCAAAATTTTCCAAATCGCTGTAGTATATTCCCTTTCTCATCATGACAAACAATCGTACGCTAAATAAATGAAAGAAAGAAAAAAAAAAAACTTACCAGGCCAAAATTATATAAGCAAATGAACTGATCACATGAGAATCTAACATACTGTAATAATGCAAACAATATATACTAAATGACCTTCATTCCTTACCATGAAGGCTGTTGGGAGGATTGTTGATGGGCAATGAGTAATCCACTCCATCAAGAGAAAACTTCCCTTCTTTGATTCTATTTGCCACGCGACCAACAATGCAACCAAAGTAAGGGGCATTATCATTCTGATTCAACAAAAACATAACTGACAAAAATTAGAACCTTATTAAAGATAGAGAGGGGGAAAAAATCCAATCTTTTCATCCCATTTGCAGAAAATAATCATACCACACAAAGTAGCGATGTTCTACAATTGTGTCTTCAGTTTAATTTCTTTTTTCAATGTTGCAAAGAGAACAATATATTGCACCAAAGGAAAAAAAAACCCAAAAAAATTGAAGAAAATTTTCAAAATGAGCAGCAAAAATGAGAGAACTTACAATATATGTATCGAGAGAATCGAAGCCAAGGACAACATCAGCGAGATTTCCTGAAACCCAATACGAACTTAGACAATTTCAGATTAAATATCCCATGAAAAATGATGAAAAAAAAAGAGAACGTTTTGGCAGAGTAACCTTGGGCGTCAGGGACGAGGAGCGAAGTGATGGCAGCGCCGACGTTGGTTAATTTGACCGTGATAGTTCCGTTGCTCAGCTCGAATACCTCTGGCTTCGCCATGATTTCTTCCCTTTTTTTTTTTCTTCTGACACTTGGGATTAGAATTTTTTTTTTTTTTTTTTTTTTTTTTTCAGATGAAACCCTAAAAGCTGCGCCTTCTTAAGGAGAAGGGTGACGTAAAGCGGTGAGAATACGCAGTTGCAGATGGCCGAAGAATCGGGGATATTAATTTTGCTTTGGAATCAGGATAGATTTTCTTTCCTTTTCTTTCATTTTTCTTTTTATTTTATTTTAATTTTTTACTTTTTCCTATTTCAATGTTTTCTTTCCGGGATATTCTATTTGAGCCACCAGTTTCCTCAATAAGCGTACCTCTTAGAATTCTAAATAAATATATAGGGATTTTTACATATCTGTCCCTTATATCTTTAAATTTTAGAATTTAGTCCCCCAAATCTTCATACTTATAATTTAGTCCCTCAAATCCTTTAAGTTAGTCCTCAGCCATATTTTTTATCCGAATTTCTCGTTATATCTCTGAGTTATTTCACTTTAGTACTCCCTTCTCTCGTCCTCTTCATATTGGATTCCCCTCTACATTCTTCTCCTCTCTCTCCTCTCTCTTCTTGTTGGGTTCCCGTGAGTTACTTCACTTTAGAGATTAATTGAAAGGGAAGAATGGAGAGGGAACCCAATAAGAAGAGGAAGAGAGGAAAAAGAGGAAAGGAATGACTAAACTTAAATAATTCAGGAGTATAACGGAAAATTCGGATAAAAAATATGGATGGGAGACTAAAGTGAGGTAAATTTGAGAGGCTAAATTATAAATATGAAGATTTGGGGGACTAAATTCTAATTTTTAAATATATAAGGAATAGATATGTAAAAACTCCAAAAATATATATAGGTTTTTGATTTTTTTTTTTTTTTTAATTTCCAAGCAAATGTTAAACTCGTTTGGGCTCGAACGTTGTGAAAACTATTGCGTCATTAATCCATGACCTATTAAGATGAGCTCATTGAGCAATCTGGTGTGCTCACATAGAATTTCCCCTTCTTTCCCAACACTAAATACCCTTAGAATCATTTTTTTTTTAAGCAAGAAGTGTTACCAAGTGTAAGAATCCATTCTTAATTTCACACTTTAGCGCTACAAATAACATAATATTAATTTGTATTTTTTTTTCTTTTTTCCAATCCTAACTCTCTATATAAAAGGAATTTGAGTTTCAAATGCCTTTAAATTAATTAGCGAGAGTGCACCAAAAAGATAACAAATTTTATGGTGCTCTTAGAATTGGAGTATTCACAGGCTCTGTTTGATTTAAGAGAAAATGAAAGAAGAGAAAAAAATATATTTTCTATTGTTTGATTTGAGAGACGTTCTGCGAAGAAAGAGAACGATACTATCGAATTCGCTTCCGAATCAGATCTTTTCAAAAAATATAAAAGAAAATATTTTCTTTCTACTAAATATTAAGAAAAAATTAATTTCCATTTTAGTTTCTTTTCCGTTCTTCCATTTTCTTTCAAACCAAACACAGACTACTAATTTGGAGGTGCCATTGGAAGCTCTCTTGAAACTTGAAACAACCCCACTTGAGAGGGGGAATTCTAAATGCACACCACATTTTACTTAGTGAACAAAACATCGTACAGTGAGGTGATTTACAACATAGGGAAAAGAGAGTTACTAGATGCGCCCCATATTTTTCTTAATGAGTTAGGAAGAGAATTATTTTTTTTCCAAATTTTGGGACTCACTGAGAAAAACGTGGGGGCGCATCTGGTAGCTCTCTAGGGGAAAGTGGTGCTCACCAAGCCAAATGTGGTGCGCATTTGGAATTTCCCACTTGAGAAGCCCGAATCCATGGATGAAGTGACGGGGCTTGTCAGAGTTCAAAATGAAATAATCCGCAGGCCAATTGGGCTGGGTTGGGTCGTTTGGGCCTCTGCGAAATTGGATGACTTGTCATATCAAAAACATGATATTCTGTGTGATTGTTATTATTATTAATTTTAATTTTATTTTTTGCTTCTGGATGCAAAGTTGGTGGGCATTTGGACCACATTTCTCGTGAAATGTCAAGGCATCAATCATGTGAAAGCGTTTACTCACCCTGTCTTAAATCAGCCCACCACCTAATAGTAATAATAATAATAATAATAATAATAATAACAATAACCCCTCACCTCTCTCACACTCACCGCTCGTCGCTGATTCATCGCCCATTCACGGCTTGCTAGATTTGAATCTCTACGGACTGTTTGGTTAATTGTGTAAGTATACAATTATAATTTGTAACTGCATTTATAACTACTTGCGCTCTTCGATATTTGGTTGGGATTGTAGTTCCAAAATTTTACAACTATATTTGTAATCATTCGTATATTTACAATAATTGTAAAGTGCTTAAAACTATCTTTCTCTCTTTACAAATAATAAATATTTTTTGATAAATATGATATATTTCAGACCTCTTGAAAATAATAAATTATTATTTAATTTTTTTTACAATTCTAATTGTCACTTTTAACTCCCTAACCAAATACAGTAATATAATTACAACAACTTTTATTAATGTAATTTCAATTATACTAATATAAGTTGCAACTTGTTTGCTACTATTGTCTAACTCATGCTCTGCTCTTTCCTCTTCCACCACCAAGGTGATGAGGCCCAATCTCCTCCTATAATTCCTTCTTTGTTGTTGGCTGATCATTAGCAAATTCTGGCCTCCCGATCATGTCTTGTCCATAGAGCAATAGTATTATTAATACAATAAAATAAGCTTGCTATGAAATTGGATTTAGATGAGCAAATACAGTTATTCCTCTCTAACTATATGTGTCAAATAAGTCCCACTATAACCACCCCGAATTATTTGAAGTATCAAAATAGACATCTAATATCTGAAATACGAGGCATATAGACAAACTGTGTGTTTAAGAAAAAAAAAAAATTATAGATAAAAGTAGTATAAAACATGAAAATAATAATAATTATTATATTATCAAATAATAAAAATCATTTCGCATAGAAAATAAAGTTAAAGGTGATAAAAATCATTTTGCATAAAAGTAAAGTGGTCTTGTTTACCATCAAATTTATTTAGATTCAGTACTATCTAATTACAATATGTTATTGAATTCTAAAAGCAAGAGTAGATCCAAAAACACTGGAAACAAGAGAAGTTATTTGAAGGTGGAGTTGCAACGGGCAAAGTACCATGTTGAGATGTCCACCCAAGAAAAAAATATCATATTTTTGTTTCTACGTTCCTCTGCAAATTTATAATAACATAATATTAACATAAATCATTTTCCCATGATATACGAATATGATAATATGGTTTGAAATTTATAGAGCTCTTTCATATCCAATTTCTTAAGTTTTAATTTTGATTAGGTTTTCCGTCTATTAAAATAGACGTAAAAACTGATAATTTTTGGCAAATATATCATATTTATTTGTTTGATGAAAAAAAATAAAGAATTTGATTCTAAACAAATTAAGGAGGTGGTAGTTATGATTTTAAAAAAAATAAAAAATAATTAGATTAGTATTTTTTTACTATTAATTTATAAAACTTATCTAACTTATCTGAATTAGTAACTCATGTATAATAATTTCATGAGATGGGACTCGTGGTGGGCTCTCACAAGCCTTGCGGCCTACTCAATCATATTCAATTTCAGTTTTTCTTTTTCCCACTCTTCTCACTCCCAATTTTTTGGAAAATTCTAAATGCACACCATATTTTACTAGTGAGCACCATTTTCCCCCATGTTGTAAATCACTTTAGTATATAGGAGGTGGTACTCACTTGTAAAATGAAGTGCGAATTTCGTATTTCCCCATTTTCTCTCTCATCACTTCAATCAACCGTTTTTTTGAGGAAAAAAATAAAAATAAAATTCCCCTCGTATTATTTGAATCTTTTAAATCCCTTTCATACCAAAATTCGCCCTATCCATTGCCTCCTTCATTCCAAAACCCCCCATTTCCCCCAATCTCTCTCTTCGCCCCTCAAATTTTCTCATCTCCCTCTCAAAATTTCTTACATTATAACTCACAAAACCTAATCTCCCAAATTTTCAATTTCTCAACAAACCCTCTTATTGCCCTTGCCAATGCCGACGAGATCTCACTCTCACTCCCCCGAGATCGGCATCAAGATCGAGATCAAGGTCAAGATCTCGCCGCATTGACACTGATCTCGAATCCCCCAAATTTTTTCCCCAAAAGATGGCGACCTCCACCTCGAAACCTCAATCCAAGAACTCCAAATCCCCACCCTCATCGTCCCTCTCCTCCCACCTCGCCATGGTGGAGCTCAAGACCCGGATCCTGACCTCCCTCTCCAAGCTCTCAGACCGCGACACCCACCAGATCGCCGCCGATGACCTCGAGAAGACCATCAGGTCCCTCCCCTCTGACGGCGTCCCCATGCTCCTCAACTCCCTCACCCACGACCCCAGCTCCTCCTTGGCCGACTCCTCCGTCTACCGCCGCGAGACCCTCCGCCTCCTCGCCCTCCTCGCCTCCACCCACCCGGACTCCACCTCCACCCACCTCCCCAAGATCATGACCCACATCGTCAAGCGCCTCAAGGACCCTGGGTCCGACTCCGCCGTCCGAGACGCTTGTCGGGACGCCGTGGGGTCGCTGGCGGGGATTTATTTGAAGGGGCAGAGTGAGGTGGTGGGGCTGTTCGTGAAGCCCCTGCTGGAGGTGATGGGGGAGCAGAGCAAGGCGGTGCAGGCCGGGGCGGCTGGGTGCTTGGCGAGGGTGGTGGAGTGCGGGGGCAGCGGGGATGGGGCTGCGGCGGCGGCGGCCATGTTTCAGAGGCTGTGCCCGAGGATCTGTAAGCTGGTTGGTGGGCAGGGGGTGATCGCCAAGGGGGCACTGCTCTCGGTGTTCTCCAGCCTTGCACAGGTGACAATTGTAGCTATGTTCATTACGTCTAAGTTAGGCTTTTCCATATTGAGAAATTTTTGAGTTAAATTTTAGAATAATTGAGTTACCTTAGGAACGCAATTTTCCATACACACACATATGTCTGTGTGTGTTTGTGTGTGTTGAGTCACCTTTGATACACATTTTTCTCTGTGTGTGCAATGATGAGTAGGAGTTATCGATGGAGGTACTTCTAAATCTCAAGATGGTGTATGTGGACCATAGAAACTATTAGTTGTCATCTCCACTCTCTAAATGATGGTGCACAGAAAGTCACACAATTTTGATATATTTTGACCGTATATTAAATAGGTAGAAAATGAATGGTTTTTTAACAGGAAAACAAATAAAGATATTTAATTGCTGATGGAAAAGTGTCTAAATCACATGCTTTTTTTATACACCACTTATTTAGAATATGGAGATTACAACTAACGGTTCAGATTGTCAACATAACCCTCTATGTTTGAGATTTATGAGTGCTTTCATAGGTAACTTTATATGAGACACTTTAAGTATACCATTCCCTATATGTGTACATATGTATATACGAGAGAAAGTATGGGAAATTTAAAAAATTTCCTAGCTAAAACTCCATAAAGCACAAGGTAAGGTAAAATCTTCAACTTATTTAGGCCATAAGACTATACAAAAGGCCTAAAATTAAAAAAAAAAAAATTACATAAACAAAAACAAAACAGTAGATCTGTTAAGAGAACATACTACTGGCAGCATCAGGACAAATTAAAGCTATTTTTTTGCTTTTTTGTTTCAATCACCAATGTCACTCTTCCTTTATGTTGAACCGTGGGAACTCCATAATCTTGACTTGAATTATTGGCAACTGGTCTCTCCTTGATCACAGTAAACCCGAAACTTCTTTATAACCTGCACCATTAACTATTAGTTGTTGGTTTTTGATTTTAGATCCTTTGCAATTTACTATGTGAACCTTCTCCATTGCGTTAGGAGAAAATATTTTGGACTATGGAGTATCCAATTTAGTCTTGCATGGCGAAATTATTATGGAGTGACATAATAGAAACTTTGTTGTTGGGGCAAAAATTTGATCTTTCACCATCTTTCTTCTCCCTTTCTTGTATAATGGCAAAAGGAATGAAAAGAACTGTAAGATAACATTGCGTCCTTGTAGGTGTTTAGTTGAGGTGGGAGTTATGGGCAGAATAAAATCCTCGTAGAGATGCATTGTCAATTGAAGTGAATTATGTGGCATTGTATTTCTTCAATTTTATCCATGTGGACTATTGACATAGTTGTCTAATGCAATAATCTGCCCTTTTTCGTCTCAAGTTGCATGCATCATTTAATAGAAAGAAATATAGTTTATTGCATTACGATTAATTTTGTTGCATGATGTGGATGCTATTCCTAATAGAACTACTGTAGTTCTCTTTTCATAATTAAGTAATAGAAAAAGAATCAGTTTCTCTTTGCTGTCTAAGTTTATTTTTGTATTTTAAACCACTTTTGTGTATACTTTAGTAACTGTTAGTGCAGGTTCTGCCCACTGAGTTCTTCAATTGGTTTCTTCATTCGTGGCTTCTCTATTTAGATATGTGATACAACAACAACAACAACAACAACTAAGCCTTTTATCCCAAGTATTTGGGGTAGGCTACATGAACAAAAAAAAGTATTTGGGGTGGCTTCTCTATTTAGATATATGATATTATGATTATTTTTGGTTTCATATCTGCTTGATGTGATTTTATAGTCTTTTGTCGATAGAAGGTTTCACTACTTAAGTGAACTGTGAAATGATCTTTTTTTTTTTTTTCCCCCTCTCTACTCTATGATATTGATCTCGTAGTCAATCCTAAAGGGGTGCTCACCATGTAATTTTGTTACAGGTAGGAGCAATCAGCCCCCAGAATATGCCAGCGGCACTACAAAGTATTCGTGAATGTCTCGACAATAGTGACTGGGCCACCCGTAAGGCAGCAGCTGATACGTTGACTGCATTGGCATCTCATTCAAGCCAGTTGGTTGCTGATGGGTCTGCTTTAACTATAGCTGCTTTGGAGGCCTGTAGGTTTGATAAGGTAGGTCGTATATTGAGAATCATAACGGTAGATATTCATGGTGCTAACCTCTGGTTTTGGTAATTTTCTTACCTGATGTATTTACATATGAATGGTTCACAAGTCATTGTTTGTTTCCATCCGAAAAGAAAAATAAACAGAAGCAATTCATTGTTGGTGCGACATAGGGATAGAAAAGTTGATCATTATAACAGTCAAATGAAACTTCAGGGGCATGTGATACTTTTAAATGATTAAAATGATAATTCAACATCTGCTATTGGCAAAGCAGGATTCTCAAGGTTTATCCTGAATAGGAGAGATGATACCTTATGGTTATCATTTGGTAATTTAGAATGCTATAAAAGTGTCACGTACACTGTCAAATGAAACTTTAGGGGTATGTGATACTTTTGAATAATTAAAATGATAATTCAACATCTGCTACTGACAAAGCAGGATTCTCAAGGTTAATCCTGAATAGGAGATATGTGCTTCATGGTTATCACTTGGTAATTTAGAACGGAACTCTTACTCTGTTTGTTGCAGTGGTTGTTCATCTGTGTCCACTTGATTCATGGGTAAGAAGTCTTCAAGAAGTTGGTTTTGGTTATAACCATTTTAGTTTGCTGTGGTCTACTTGGATGTACACCTTATAGCATCCAGCTGATTTGAGTCCAAATTTTTGCACTACGGTTGTAGTTTGGATATGTGTTTGTTCTGAGAGTGTTATTCACCCTTCCTGCATTGAAGTAGCAAATGTAGTTTATTCTGTGCTTTATAGGAAGTCCCTTTTTGCCCCTTGCAATGTTGTCTGCAACTGATTGGAATACAATCTATACATTCTGGTTCCACATGGGATCCATGTCTTTCATCCAAGTCATCTAGGCATCATCCATGCAAAGAAGCAAATTTGGGGGTACTGTGTGCTTGTGGTTGACCAGACTTACGTTTCCTTTTCACTTGTTACCTGTTATCTGGCTTTCCAACTTGAAATGCTGTTTGTTCTTTCTTTCTTTTTTCTAAAAAGTATTTTCACCAGGTGAAACCTGTTAGAGATAGCATGATGGAAGCCTTACAGATATGGAAGAAAATTGCTGGAAGGGGGGGAGATGATGTAACCGATAAGTCTAAAGGTGTGTCCTGTACATATATTTTATTCTTGCTTGTATTGACATGTTCTGTTCATTCTCAGGCACTTCATTTCAGTAAATTATTGATTAAAATGGTGTATTGCAGGAGATAGAAACTCTGAATCAGTTGATACTGAAGAGAAGGTGGATAGTAAAAAGTCAACTCCTGGTCGTCGAAGATCAGAATCTGTGAAAGATTCATCTGCTGGTGCTTCACCTACTGCTGCTGATTCTGTCTCAAAAGAGAGAGGCAATAACATACCTGAGAACGCCGCTAGTTTATTGAAGAAAAAAGTACCTTCTTTGACTGACAAAGAGTTGAATCCAGAATTTTTCCAGAAACTGGAAACAAGGAGTTCAGATGACTTACCAGTAGAAGTGGTGGTACCTCGTAGGTGTGTTCAGACGTCCCACTCACAAGGTGAAGAACCAAATTTGGCCAGTGATGATTCAAGGGCTCCATTGATCCATAATGGGACTGCAGACTGCAAATCAAGTGAATCTCAAACATGTAGGAACATTAACTATCTCAACTTAGAGAACAGATCAGGGGTACAAGGTAAACTGCAGGATACAGATGATTTTGCTCGGGATAAGTGGGCCGAACAAAGAGGCTTCCGTGCCAAAGACGTAAAAACAAGGGCTTTTGATGCTGATGATAGAGCTGAACTGAGTCAGAGGGATCCCTCTGCAGGCCGTCTAAACTTTTCAAGGAGTGATGGTCACACAGATGGCTCCTTCACGAATGGCAAAGGGAACTGGCTGGTCATTCAGAGACAATTATCTCAGTTAGAGAGACAACAAGCCAATCTCATGAACATGTTGCAGGTTTGTTTTTAGCATAACTGTTATTTAGATATCTCTGTTGATGTTTATATGGTGCAATACAGCTGCTCCCAGACATTATCATATATGTCCGTATCCTTTTTGTGAGACATTAACCTTTAGGAACTGTTCTACCATTATGAACTGTTCTGAAAATAATTTTTGTTGGACATCAATAAGGAGATGGATGATCCGCTCCCTTCATCTTGAGCCCATACTAATTAGTCAAAAGATGGGAGATCAAGTTCTCTGAAGACGGTGTGCGCGTGTTTACCTACCTATGTTAGATCTATAAATGAATATCACCCTCATTTTCACGTAAATTCTTTAAGACCAGATTAGAGATTTCTAATTGTTATTTAAAACATATTAGAGATTTCTTATAGTGTTTGACAAGGTCGGTCTTTTTTTGCAGCTAAGAACTTGCAGAACTTAACCATCTTTTGATAACGAGAGTCAACAGATACCCAGCTACAGGGTCAGCTTTTCAATGAGAAATCGGAGAGCTCTTTTTGTATAAATTTCTTTGAAGCTTTTTCCACCGGAGAGTGTATATATAGAACCTGATCTTACCTCCTTATACAGAAATCATTTGCCTCCTGTGTTGTATTTCTTTAGAGCCTCTGCTACTGATATTTAGGGGAACAGTGCCCCCAGTGCCACATAGTGACAAAATTTCTGCTCACTCTCAAGTTTCAAGTCTACTTCCATTCACATCTTATATGTACTTCCTAGACGAGGTAGAGAAATCGCTTATATGCTATAAAACCAGCATTCTTTATAGAATATGCTTCGGCTAGGATGCTGAATGCATATTTCTCAATTATGCATGGTTCACACATTTGCATGCAAAAAGTTGCAATTCCTTCGTGTGCCTGTTATCTTCAAAACTAATGTGCAAATTTGGAAGTTTACACATCAGGCCTCAGCAATGTGCTTACATGTCTCATCACTTTGTATTTTATTATACATCTGCTTTAACCAATAACTTTCTCCATTTGACGTAAGTATAATTTTTTGAAAGGTACATGAAAAATTGTATCATAGTGATCATTTTTCAAAAATGAATATCAGGATTTCATGGGAGGATCTCATAATAGCATGGCCACACTTGAAAACAGAGTGCGTGGGCTTGAGAGAGTTGTTGAGGAAATGGCACGGGATCTGTCATTGTCATCTGGCAGGAGAAGCAGTAATATGATGCTTGGATTTGAAGGTTCCCCTAGTAGGTCTTCAAGCAAGTATAATGGCGGGCTTCATGACTATTCTGGCT